>ML778305.1:1023577-1071048 GCA_009831015.1 Picea engelmannii
AGATATAATAAATGTAAGAGGACTTCTTAGAAGGTTCTACTTCTAGAAGATTCCTCCTCTAGAATGTTCTTAGGTGATGGTAGCACTATATAAAGGGGTTCAAGCAAGGTAATGAGACATGAAGAGAAGTATTGTATTTGGAGCGGTAGCTCAATAGGAGGATGCCCCCCTCGAAGAAGCAAGTGAACATGAGAGGATCCCTTCCATAATAAGATCCATTGTATGGTGTTTCCCTACCTCAAGGGTTTCTATAATAAAGTTGTGGTTTTTCATATGGTTTCATATATCTTGTGTGGTGATTGTATTCAGATATCTTTGGATATATTGTGATATTTTGTATGCAGGTCTTAGATACTTAACAACCTCCACATTTTTAAAGCATGCACTATGGCAACCAATTCCATATTGTGGGTCACATAATTAACTTCATGCTCATTCAATTTTTTGGATTCGAAGAAGATCACATGTACTTCTTGCATAAGGACTCCTCCGAGCCCTTCCTTGGAAGCATATGTACACACAAAGAAGTCCTTGTTTGTGTATGCAATCTTTAGCACATGCGCATTGGTTAGAAGGTTTTTCAACTCTTGAAATCTGTCTTCACATTCTGATGTCCAAATGAATTTAACCCCCTTTTTCTGAAGGGAGGTGATTGGGCAACCAATATTGGAGAATCCCTTTATGAACCTCCTATATTATCCTGCTAGGCCCATAAAGGATATGATATCAGATACATCCTTTGGGGTATGCCAATCCATGATGGATTTAATCTTTTCAGGATCAACTGCCACTCCTTCAGAAATAACATGGCCTAAGTAATGGACTTGTTTCTGGAAAACGTCACACTTACTAAGATTAGCATAGAGATGATGTTCTCTTAGGACTTGGAGTACTAGCTTGATATGTTCTTCTTGTTCTTCCCTATTCTTGAACTAGATTAGGATATCATCAATGAAAACCAACACACACCTATCCAAGAAAGTTTTGAATACATTATTCATTAAGCACATAAAAGTGGTTGGTGCATTGGTAAGCCCAAATGGCACCACCACAAATTCATAGTGAGCATATCTTGTCCTAAAGGATGTCTTGTGGATGTCTTCATCTTTGATTCAAACTTAATGGTATCCAGACCTCAAGTCAATTCTAGAGAATATTGTAACACCCCTTAATTGGTCAAAAAAGTCATTTATCCTCGGCAATGGATACTTATTCTTGATGGTCATCTTATTGAGTTGTCTATAATTTATACATAATCTGAGTGTGCCATCTTTCTTTTTCACAAACAAGGATGACGCTCCGCATGGAGACACACTATGTTGAATGCAACCTTTTTCCCACATCCCCTTCAACCGTAGTTTGAGCTCAACTAGCTTTGGTGTACTCATTCTATAGGGAGTTCTAGACATTGGCACCGCTCCTGGTACAAGTTCTATTGAAAATTCAATATCCCTTCTTGGAGGTAGACTTGGCACCTCTTCTGGGAATACATCTTTATATTCTCTTAATATGGGATGGTCCTCTAGGATGGGTTTGTCATTCTCAACAGAGTTCATCACTTGTATTTCATACAAGCGACATCCCTTTATACAATACTTCTTCACTTGGAGGGTTGATAATTGTCGCACTGAGACAGGATTTTGAATCCCTTGTAGAGTTACCCTTCTTCCTTCTTCATTTTCACACTCCAAAGTTTTATTGTAACAATCCAACTTGGTTTTGTGAGCTGTAACATACCCAACCTTCTAGGCTGGCTCATGCCACTTAAAAATATATCACGCTCTGATACCAATTTGTAACATCCCATGACCACCATGGTCGTGGACACACCACTACTTCAAAACCAAACTGCTCTGAAAACCAATGTGTAACACACCCAAGCATACCAAGGCCGAGCATGATAGCAAAAAAAAAAATCTCTCTACTCTATCCAAACTCTGACATACACACACACACAAACACACATATATAATTCAAATGTAACATATATAAACATTCTTCTCATACACAGATTCATGCGAAAGTGAAAATAAACACATACATGCGATAAACACAAACAATTATGATAAACTTCATACATGTATCTAAACACAACATTTAAACATATCATGTAAAATTAACATAGAATTGGTACTTATATTTTTATGAGAATACCACCAATTGCACACAGATCTTCCACGAACCTCCCAGCCTTAGACCACACTGCTCCAAGCTATCAACAATGGGTCACCCCCGAGATGGGACTAAACTCCACCCAGGGTAAAGGAAATCATAGGCTAGGCTAAGACTACGGAAAACTGCATAATGCAACATGAAGGATTCCCTCCAAGGATCCTACTTACACCCACTTCTCACAAGATCTCATTCCCCACATGCATGTCCAACCCCGGGAATATACACCTTCACTATTCCACAGTCCATCGAATGCTACACTTCCCTTCTAGGGTTTTAGCAACAGGCCGGATCAGGAATTCTCAGAGCTCTGTAGCTACTGCTGGACTCCATCCAAGAGAAATCACTTCCTCAACAACCTCTCTCACCTGGAAAGAGTTTCTCACAGGCCTGAAAACCTGCTTCTTCAACCCACGGGCCTGACAACCCGCTTCTTCAAACCATAGGCCTAACAACTTGCTTCTTCTGTGCAGCTCTTAAGTCAACAAGGTAATTGTTGTGCTACTTATATGTTTAGTATAATGCACTCATTAATTATCAATCTGGGATTCGTAATCAATAGAGTTACAAGACACCAGTAAGAAAGGTAATTTCTAATGTCACGAGTATAGAATTAAAATTGATTATGCATGCTGGAAACAAATCAAAATAGCAAACTACAATGCAATTTGGTTGTCTTTCACAAAGAGGCTATCCATTCCATTATGGCACATGCAAGTATGAGATGGAATTGGTTTGACAGATCAACTCTGCTATCTGACCCAAAAAACTAACTATGCAATTTACACTTCTGCAAGGAAATCACACATCAATCATCAAAGCATAGCATGGGTAGTTCAATAGTCAATATGTTGGTTCTGCTGTGGTTCACAAAGAAATTCACTAGTTCTTATCCAAATAGTTTTGACTATTGCTGCCAACATCTATGATCACTCAAGGAAATCAAATTCATGAGAACAAAAATAGGGCATATGCAAAAATAGAGAAAATAAAGATCTCTAAGCAATTATATAATGGAAATCCTAGTCTAAGCTATACTGCTATCATCTAACAGAATTAAAGATTTAGCTAATTTAACGTTTACACTACTAGAAAACAAATGCTAATGCTAATCTACAAAGAGGCTGACCTTTGTTGGGCGGTGGGCCCTTGCTGCTTCAACAGGTCAACTACTGAAGTCTACAGGAGGCTTGTCTTCAACACACACATTACTTTCACTCACATTTCAAAACATAAAATCAAAACTCTCGTTAACAACTCAACTCATACTTAATCATAGATAATCAAAATATAGAGATAAATGACATTCCATTAATCTTCACTCAGAATATGTTTTGTACTATCACATGCTGCTTCACATATTGATAATATGCTAACTCTCCTACACTTCTACCATCCTTGCCACAACTATTTAATAGTCTAGATCGTGAAACACAAGGAGGAAAAGTGATTTGCAAATCAATCAGTTGTTGAATTCAATCATTCAGTTACATCTTTAGCTTCCTCCTCATGACACAAAGTGCATGAGGATGAGGCAATCAACAAACTATTCTTATCATAACTCTGCTAAAGCAAATAGACCTCCACCAATTATCTTAGGTGAGATATGGAACTTAACTTAGAGAATTAGGCTCTTCCATATTAGTACCAGATCGTAACAGGTAGATGGTACCGGATCACGACAGTGCGCAAAATGTGGTACCGGATCATGACAGTGCGTGGCCGTTGGTACCAGATCATAACAATGCGTGTCCATTGGTACCGGATCACAATAGGTAATATTTTAGTACCGGATACGTTTGGTTGTAGATTCAGACAGTAGCAGTCTTGGTGCGCAGGTACCAGATGGCCAAGCTAGTACAGGAATGCTGGATATCTAGAGGTCAAATATTTATATATGACAAATCGAAGCATTAGTACATGGAATATTTAATTCCCTAGCTCAATAAACCACAAAATTCATGAATTAACCATACTTTACCTTATGACCTTATTACTGGCAAATGGTAGTGTTCTTGTCATTCACTCAAGCTTTAGGTGGGCCAAAAAGGTATAGGTGAAGAGTATAATAGGGTAATGGGGATGTCAATTTCGAGTCTCAACATTCCCCCATGCCAAAATCATTGCATGTCCTCATGCGATTGAAAACAAACCCAAAATTTTTCAAAACTTGAGACTATGTTCTTTACTTTGGTGGATCAATGATTTTGATGGCTGAAGCCTCTTCTTTCAGCTCCATTTTGATGACCCTAATGTATTGTAGGAGTCGTAATACCTTCTTGAGCTTGTTAGAGGTCTCTTCATGGTCATCTTGAAGTTGTTGGATGGTTGCTTTCATTTTCTCATTTTCCTTTTTGATATACCTGTCCAAGAGTTGATATTCCTTCACTTCCTGTTGGAGTTCCTGATTTTGTTTTTGCAATTCCCCAATCCTTTTCTTCATTTGTTCTTTTTTCAAGTTCTTTTTTGACTCCATCATTACTGGTTGGATGCATTCCCTTTCCTTGACTTCCTCCCTCATCCCACATAAAGTAATAGTGGCTTGCTCCTCGGTCAAACTAGGGATGTCATCTTGGATTGGTAAATCCTTAGAAGGGGAGGTAAGGTCGATTGGATCTTCTGGTGTATGAGGACTGACTATTGTTTTTCCCTTCTTTGCCATGCTCCTTGTATTTCTTTTACAAGGAGGTACCGGATCAGGGATGCTCACAGGCTTCCTTTTCTTCTTCTCTAATTGTGAAATGGTGACAGGGGATTGTGCCATAGATTGTTTACTTTTAGTTTCTGAGCTATGCTTCCCTTTCTTCATCATTTTATGATGGTCCTCTTTCTTAACTGCCACCATTGAAGTCTCCTATACTAATTTGTTTTTACCTTTTGATTCAGAGATTTTAGAAGTCTTGTTGACTGTGGAAGAGGACCCCGCTTTTTCATGTTGGCTCACTGCCCTAGATGATGGTGGAGTTGTCTTATCCTTCTTGCTCTTTTTCTCTTGGGGTTCCTTACTTTTATTTGGACCATGCTGGGTTTCCTCCACAGATTTGTTTTCTATGGGAAGCTGTTGTGTGATAAGGGTTTTCCAACTAATCCTTTGCTTCCTAAGCTCATGTAAAACTAGCATTTTAATGAGACCTTGATGGTAAATGCTAGTCTTCTCTATCTTGGAGATGGATTTAACACCTCTTACCATTTTATTCAAACTCATCCATAGAAAATATGGAAAATCGATTTCAGAGCCTCCTTCAAAATGCAATAGAAGCCTAAGATGATATATGAAGGTCACGGCATACCTTCCTTCACAGGTGACAAATCGTTGAAGACTGGTAATCATTGGATGATATTCTTCTTTGATGTAGCTCCTAGGGATCCCCTTCTTCCAGTCAGGGTCCTGATGATCTGCCTTCAAGAATTGTTGGCACATTTCTTTGTTAATTCCTAAACCTTTGAAGTATTTGGCTCCTCTGCTAGGTAGTCTCGTAACCTCCCTTAAGGTTGCTTCATTAATTATTAGTTGTAGATTGCCTATATGTGCAATCTCTCCATCATAGCTCTGTATAAATTCCTGAGAAATCTTCTCGTGCCAGCCTATAAATTTTTCCAGAAATGGTATCCACCCCAATCTAGCATATTTTTCTTGACATAATTGGTAGTCCTCGGTTTCCCTATAAATTTGGAAAACCGGTTCGTGTCTAGTAACGACCATCGTTATAAGTTGAGAAAAGGATCGAGCTGTAGCACAAGGGTTTAGTTAATTTATGAAGGGTTTGGTACCAGAAAGGAGTAGGCTCGGGACTGGAAAAATCTCATGACAAGGGGGCCATATGGTGATGTTGCTGGTAATGCGAATGGTAAGTTTAAGTAAGGATGCCGTAAAATTATGACTAGATGAGGCTTATTTGGATGGCTTCACCACCAGATAAGCCATTTAATTTCTACCCTTTATTGTAATGATGAGGATAAGATGTCGAGTGTTCAAGGCATCATTTTGGGATAGGTGATTGGACGTTCGGGTGGTGAATTTGATGTTAGGTCATAGTTCATGTTATAAAATAGGTTCGTGAATTTTCTTAAGGATGAAATATATTCGTGGCTTATCATTGCTATGCATGCTTCATATTTTGATATGATTTTTGCCTTTAACCATGTTCAAGAGGTATGAGAGGATTAATTAGGTTTAGGTATATGGGTATGAGGGATAGGCGCATGGGTTTAGTACTAAGGTCATAAGATCTAGTATATCTCTTCATACTTATTGTAGTTTTATGAGCATAGGAAAATAAATACCATGTTACCTTTGCTTTCACCTTTGTATGATCGATACCCATAGCATGTGTGACTGCTTGTAAATTGTCATAATTCATCCTTTTAGACTGAAGCTTCTTGAAAACTTGGTACGAGAATGTTCTGTACTTCTGATATTATGTGCTTATCTTCTTTTGTATTTGGTTCTGCAGGGTGATCATGTAAGTCTGGAAAAGAGTTATGAAGGGGCTCTTTGACCTTCCCCCATGCCGAAGATGTTGTATATATGTAGGCAAGAAGATTCAACATTTTATATCATAATGGAGAAAATATGACAAGAGCAAAAGAAATCAATCAAGTTTTAGAAGTACAGCTTATCACTTATCATATGATCTCATGCCAAAAAATGAAATTTCCCTTCTTTTAATGGATTATTGACAGAGGTAGCATTCAACAGTGAAACATGGAATATATATATGTTTTCCAGAAGAAAAGATCCCACCTAACTTACTTCAGAGATTTACTATCATTGGATGTTATAGATAAATTTCACAGCATAAGTAGATTAGACTCCCTAGTTAGGGCTCCACTATTAAGAAGTTTCCTTCTTAGATAGTGTAGGCTTTAGATGTTAGACCGGTAAGTTGACTTAGGGTGATTCTCAAATGGACATTTTCTTGGAGTAATTATGTTGCTGATTCATCTGAAGTTTTGTATCTCATGAAATCCAATAATGACCTTTATTTTGTTTTAGATGACAAAAAGTGAATTTTTCAATCAAACAAGTATAGATAAGACATTTTTCAACTAGAACCCACTGCGAGCAAGCCTGCTCAGTACTCCGGTAGGGCAGTTGTGATAATTAGTGAGAGTTGCCTTCCCCAAGCAGAATGCCCCATTGCCAACAGGCCTGTTCAGTATCTTGATGGGTTTGCCTAGTCATACCACAGACCGATACCCGCTGCCAGTAGACCTGTTTAGTATCCCAGCGGGTTAGTCTCTTAAACCATTTTTCCATCAGAGGATTCTTGTCCATAGTCACCTATTTTGGTTTGTATTAAAGAGTGATTTGCACGGTGACATGGGAGGCTCGTCTGAATTTTTTTTTACAGGGTGGGATGGTATTGGGTTGGAAGGCATGTACTCTTATTTTGTATGTCTTTTAAAGATTTGTCTGAAGGAAAAATAAACTTTTATGCATATTATTTATTTCGAGTGATCGAGATGTATAATTTTGTCTGAAGTTGTCCATAAGAGAATGACCTAAAGTTTCCTTAGGGTACTGGTACATCCTCTGCCAGAAAAGTTTTGGTAGTGTGCCCATGGTAGAGAGTGTTCATATACTCATATGTTACTCTTTAATAATATAATCCAATGAATACTATTGAAGTCTGGTTAGGGTGAGATAGTTTCTTATAGGCTAATATATTTTTTCCTTTAAATCATGTTGAAATAATGGGTAAAGGAAACTTCTAGTCTTTAAAGTGGATTATGGTTCTTTGAGCAATCATAGGTAAAGATTGTGTCCCTCTTTTTATTTTGTTTTTAAGCAACAAAACCAAAAGAAATTAAAGTTCTTCTCAGCAACAGAACCAGAAGAAATTAAAATTCTTCTTAGCAACAGAACCAAAAGAAATTAAAATACTTCCCTTTAGTTTTCAACAGAAGAGCTGCCATTTGATACTGCATTTGGCTTCATGGTTCCATATTAAGTGGTTATTGCATGGCTTCATACTTCAGATTAATTGACGTAAGATTTTTAAATATGCTTTGTCAATTAGGTAATATGTCTTGATAGTACTGTAGAAGGACAAACTCTAGTACCAGAATGGTACCAGACCAGAATAGGATTTTCTGGTACCGAAATAGAACAGAATATTGTTGATGCCTACAACTGATGTTTAGCAAGTTCATGAAGGATCAAATAGATTATAAAAATTTGCTTACAAAAGAAAATAAAATTTGCGAAAGTAAAACAAAAGGAGGTAAGAGTCTCTTGTTACCTTCAACTTATTAACAAAATTCGATCCACACCTATGTACAAAAAGTTTCAAATAAACCAATCAATCAATGTGGGTCAGTAGGAGGATCTCCTTCCTTACTGATCACCTGGATGTCTGAATTCTGTAGTATATGAGTCAAGAATTCTTCTTTTGACAGGGGTTTGTTGTAAACTCGCAACCGATGACCATTCACAAGTAGTGGTGTCTGTTGTTCATCAATTGTCTTTATCCTGATTGAACCATTATTGTAGATAGTGTCAATTTCATAAGGTCCCATCCAACGGGTAGTTAACTTACCTTTGAAGTTCTTGAATCTGCTGTCATACAATAGGGCCCAATCTCCTTGTTGAAAAGTTTTCTTTTTGAGATACTTTTCATGCCATTTTGTTCTTTTTTCTTGAATGAGGGTAGTCCTTTGAAGTTCTTCCTACCTGGTTTCATCTAACTCATTAAGCTGCAAAAGTATTTGTTGTTGGGATTCATCCAAGTTCATGCCAACTTGTACTGCAATCCTGAAGGTTTTGATCTGAAATTCTATGGGAAGAAGCACCTGCTTCCCATACACTAACTCATAGGGTGTATGTTCTATTGTATTCCTCTAGGTGATTCTATAAGCCCATAAGGCTTCTAATAATATGTCAGCCCAATCCTTATGGTGCAGCTATATTGTTTTGGTAAGAATGGACTCAATAACTTTGTTGGTAGATTCTACTTGTCCATTTGCTTGTGGATGATAGGGTGTAGATTTCCTGTGTTTGATTTGGTACTGTTCTGTAATAGCTTTGACTAGATGAGAGGTAAATTGAGTTCCCTAATCAATCACAATTTCTTGAGGTACACCAAATCTAGTAAAGATATCATTAAAAAGGAAATATACCATTGATTGTTCACTTGCAGCCAGTAAAGCTTTTGCTTCAACCCATTTAGTCACATAGTCAGTGGATACAAGTATATACTTTTTCTTTTCAGATGCAGGGTTAATGAGCCCTACAAAATCTAATGCCCATTTCTCAAATGGTTCAATAACTACTTGGGCTTGAAGTGGCATTTGGTCTCGTGCAGTAGGCTTACCCATTCATTGACATTCATCACAATTGGACACATAGGTTTTGGCATCTCTGAAAATATGGGGCCAATAGTAACCTGATTGCAGAACTTTGTAAGTAGTCCTTTTGTCTGCGAAGTGTCCTCCATAAGGGACATCATGGTAGGCTTGTAAAATATCATGAATTTCATCTCCCCTTACACATCTCCCGATCACCAAATCTGGTCCTGTTTTGTAGAGGCAATCATTGTGCCACATGTAATTTTCACTTAGTTGAATTACTTTCTATTTTTCTCTAGGAGACAATTTCTGAGGCATCTTCCTTGTCACAAGATAGTTAGCGACATCTACATACCATGGAGTGAATGTAGAAATAACAAATAAATTTTCATCCAGAAAGGTATCTTCTATTGGTGCATTATCTCCCAGATGAATCATTCTAGATAAGAAATCAGCCACAAGATTATCTTTACTAGGTCTATCAATAATGTTGATATTAAACTCTTGTAATAATAGAGCCATCGTGTAACTCTAGGATTTGTTACAGGTTTGTTCATTAAGAATCGGATGGCTGAATGATCAATGTGTACAAAAGCTTGATAACATGTAATATAGTGTCTAAATTTATTGATAGCATGGACTACAACTAGCAATTCTTTTTCTGTGACCGTATAATTAACTTCAGCTGGAGACAGATTCTTATTGATGAAGTAAATAGCATAGGGCATTTGTTTTTCTGTTTGTCCAAGGACTGCCCCAAGGGCTATGTCTGAAGCATCGGTACAGATGTGAAAAGGAAGGGACCAATTTGGTCCTCTTAATACAGGGGTGGTTGACAATTTCTGTTTTAGAATTTCAAAAGATATTTGGCATTCATCATCCCACTTAAATTCGGCTTCTTTAGATAATAATTTGAATAAAGGGGTAGCTAGGCTTGTAAAATTCAGAATGAATCTTCTATATTAGCCAGCATGTCCTAAAAAGATGCAGACTTCCTTTTGTGAGGAAGGTATTCTGATTTGTGTGATGATATAAATTTTTGCTGGATCAACTCTCATGCCAGAACGGGAAATGTGATGTCCCAAAACAATACCTTCAGTGAGCATCATTTTTGATTTTTCATTACTTAAGGAAAGATTAGTTTCCTTACACCTAATCAAGACTTTTTCTAAACTGTCCAATTCTTCCTGGAAGTCTTGTCCATGGAATGCAAATTCATCCATGTAGACTTCCACACAATCATTGGTCAAGTAAGAGAAAATGGCTAGGACAGCTCTTTGAAAAGTGGCTGGGGCATTGAAAAGTCTGAAAGGGAGCACCCTATAAGCATATGTTCCCCAAGGACAGGTGAAAGTGGTCTTTTCCTGGTCTTCGGGTGTTATTTGTATATGGTTGTAACCAATAAACCCATCCAAGAACGAAAAATACTTCTTTCCGGAAAGGGTATCCAATACCTGATCAATAAATGGTAAGGGAAAGTAATCCCTATGGGTGGCTTTGTTTAACTCCCGAAAGTCTACACATATCCTCCACTTACCATTTTTCTTGGGAACTATGACAAGTGGAGATACCCATTGACTATCTAAAATGGGGTATATGAGATTGGCTCGAAAGGAGTTTTTGCAATTCCTCTTTTACAATATTTTTAAGGGTTGGATTCATCCTTCGTTGAGGCTGTCTAACTGGTCTGATTTGGTCATTAGTGTAGATGTGATGTGTGCATGTGTCAGGGTGAATTCCTTTCATGTATGCATAATCCCATGCAAAGGCATCAAATTGTCTTTTGAGCATTTCAATCACTTGTGTCTTTTGTTCTGGTTCCAAACTAGAGTTGATATACAAAGGTTTTCCTGGGATAATCTCAAAAAGTTCAGTAGTTTCTTCCTTATCTGAGGAGGCTGGTGATAAAGTGTATAATTGAGTGATATCGAGGTGCCAAGTTTGTTGAAATTCAGAACTAAAAATATGTGACAATTCTGCAAAAGACCTTGGGTATTCAATGCAATTTGTGTCAGCCAAAAATAAGATTAAGACTTGTTCATCTGATTGTTCTTGTATTCCTCTTACTTGTTCAAGTGTTAACAGAGGTCTAATGCAATCTTCCTCTCCATAAGGGTTTTCTAACCAAATAGGTATTTCCTGTGCCGGTTAGGCAGGAGGGAAGAGGACAAGTTTTTGGCTATGTGTACCATTGGATATAGTCATCTCACCAGACCGACAAATGATAAAGGCATCTGCTGTGGCCAGCCAAGGGCAGCCAAGAACCATAGGGTGTCCTGGTTTGGAGGATGATTTAGAATAGATGACTAAAAAGTCTACTGGATATTCCCAAGAAGCTAGAGTGACTGTGACATCATCTAGACTTCCTGCAGGGCTAATGACTGACTTATCTTCCAACTCGATCATGGTTTGGGTTGGTCTTAACTGGTTGATTTGGAGATTTTGCATAGTGTCAAAAGGAATTACATTAATAGTTGCACCCAAATCAATGAGTGTGTTTGGTAGAGAAATACCATTAATTTCAACAGTGACAACTGGGTTTCCAAGGTCATCATATTTGTATGACATTTCAGAAATAAATTCAGATAATTGGCCCACTACCTGAACAAGAGGAGGTTCCTTCTTCTTCCTTCCTAGTTTCTTAATGCAAATATCCCTTATAATTTTGGCGTATATAGGGATATCATTAATAGCTTGCAGCAGAGGTATTTTTATGCACACATTTCATAATTCATCTTCTATATCTCTGTGCAAGGGTGGGTCGGGTTTCTTCACTAATAGTCTTTCGGGGTAAGGTAGGAGATTAAATTGTTGAGGTAATCGTACAGAATGAGAAGTGATTGGGATAGGATGAGAGGCCTCTTCTTCTGCAGGGGTGGTTTGGGTGTTTTCTTCCTCAGAATGATTATCATTTTCTTCCTGAATTATTACCGTAGGATCTGATTGGTTTACAACTTTCCCCGATCGTAGTTGAATTTCATAGGTGGGGAAGGTTTGCACTTCTGTATTCTACACAAGGTGGGTGGGTCGATTATTGGGGTTAGGGATTGGTTGGGCAGGGATTGTTGTTGGTCTTGGAGGATTGTGGGTCGCTTGGTTTTGTGGTTGTTTATTGGCATTTATAGATACTCGTTGTTGCTGATTAGGATTCAAGGGGGTTGTAAATTGTTGTTGTATAGGAGGTGGGGAGTAAGGCTTGCATCTGTGGTGGATTGAATCCAGGTAGTAATTGGGAAATGTTTGCAGGGTACTGTGGATATGTAGGGTAAGAGGGATTTCCATACATAGGTCCCCTCCAACCTTGTTTCCAAGGCTGAGTTTGCTGAGGTGACCATTGTGGATAAGTCATTGGGGAAGTACCCCATTGTTGTTGTTGATATTGTGTATTAGGATCATAAAATGTATTGGGATTTTGGGCTCTCCAAGGTCTTATAGAAAGGTATGGTTGTTCTTGTGAGACTCCTCGTCCCCTATACATGGCTTGTGGTTCAAGCACGGTTGGACACTTAGATATGGGGTGTTCTAGTGTACACAGACCACAAATTTCTATGACATTTAATGGACATTCTTTCTTGTTGTTGTGCTTCTTTCGACATCTATGAAAAAATATTGCTAAAGCATCTTCTTCTTGTTTCTTTTTCAGTTTCAGAGTATCTAACTGGTTACTTATTGTGCTCAAGATGTCTATTTTAAAGTTATCCAATAAGTTTCCTAACTCAGTTCTGGTGACAGTCCCTGAACTTTGTTTTGTATTTCTGCTAAAAGGATCTCTTGGTCCTTTTCTTGTTTTAGATTGTCCTCTTGAGTATCTCCTACAGTAATATCTAATTTCTGAAAAATGCTTTTGGTGTACATCTCCTGAACTCAACAAGTTTAAAACTTCTATGCAATCATCCCTAAGACCTTTCAAGAATACAGTTCTTAGTACAGTTGGGCCTGTGGTGAATAGTTTTGATTTTTGATAGTTGTATAAGAACCTTTCTAAGTAGTCTTTAGGGCTTTCATCTTCTATTTGTTGCATTTTAAAATTATCGTTTTTAACATTATTCTTACAATAGTTTTGGTATTTTCGTAAAAATGTGTCTTTCATTTGATCCCAAGAAAGGATTGTATTTTCTCCTAAGCTCATGAACCATCTTAAGGCTGAATCTTTCATTGTAGAAAGAAAAAGCTTAAGTTTTTGGGCATTGTCTGAGTAGTTATATCTTCTACATAATATGTCAAATTCGAATTAAAATAAATCTGGATCTTCAATTGACATACCTCTGAAAGTGGGTAACAATGATAGTGGGATATTCTTCATGCTGATGTTTTTGGAAATATCCAAGATTGGAAACCCAAAGGTCTCAGTCTCCGTAGCTGCATTTCCTTCTTCTTCTGCCATTCTACCGATGGATGGTTCAGAAACTGGATTTTTTGTGTCTCTTAAATGTTTAGCAGATTCACATTCTGCCTGTCCCAATACTGATTCTTCCATTTTAGGTTCTCCTTCTGGAGCCTGACTGGCTCCCCTTGAATTTACTGTTGGTGTAATTTTTCCTGCACCAGTGTCATTTGGATTAGTGGGGGGGTTTGTTTTTGAATCTTTGGAGCTTACAAATCTACCCTTGTTATCTCTATATCTATGCATAAAATGTAAATTTAATCTTTTAGCTGAATTGAAATCCTAATTCTATCTAGAAGGTAAGAAGGAAAACTGGCTTCAGAGAACCCCACTCTAGTGTCCACGTGGCTCTTCACTCACGTCTTAAACGTTTTATCCTCCTCCCTCAAACAACCTTTTAAAAACATTAAAATTTATGCAAACAATCTAAGCTAAAAATCACTTCCTACCGTTTGCAATTCCCTGGCAACGACGCAAAAATGTTGTGCTACTTATATGTTTAGTATAATGCACTCATTAATTATCAATCCGGGATTCGTAATCAACAGAGTTACAAGACACCAGTAAGAAAGGTAATTTCTAATGTCACGAGTATAGAATTAAACTAGATTATGCATGCTGGAAACAAATCAAAATAGAAAACTGCAATGCACTTTGGTTGTCTTTCACAGAGAGGCTATCCATTCCATTATGGCACATGCAAGTATGAGATGGAATTGGTTTGACAGATCAACTCTACTATCTGACCCAAAAAACTAACTATGCAATCCACACTTATGAAAGGAAATCACACATCAATCATCAAAGCATAGCATGGGTAGTTCAATAGTCAATATGTTGGTTCTGTTGTGGTTCACAATGAACTTCACTAGTTCTTATCCAAATAATTTTGACTATTGCTGCCAACATCTATGATCACTCAAGGAAATCAAATTAATGAGAACATAAATAGGGCATATGCAAAAACAGAGAAAATAAAGATCTCTAAGCAATTATATAATGGAAATCCTAGTCTAAGCTATACTGCTATCATCTAACAGAATCAAAGCTTTAGCTAATTTAACGTTTACACTACTGGAAAACAAATGCTAATGATAATCTACTAAGAGGTTGACCTTTGTTGGGTGGTGGGCCCTTGCCGCTTCAACAGGTCAACTACTGAAGCCTAGAGGAGGCTTGTCTTCAACACAGACATTACTCTCACTCACATTTCAAAGCATAAAATCAAAACTCTTGTTAACAACTCAACTCCTACTTAATCATAGATAATTAGAATATAGAGATAAATGACATTCCATTAATCTTCACTCAGAATATGTTTTGTACTATCACATGCTGCTTCAGATATTGATAATATGCTAACTCTTCTACACTTCTACCATCCTTGCCACATCTATTTAATAGTCTGGATCGTGAAACACAAGGAGTCGAAGTGATTTGCAGAACAATCAATTGTTGAATTCAATCATTCGGTTACATCTTTAGCTTCCTCCTCATGACACGAAGTGCATGAGGATGAGGCAATCAACAAGCTATTCTTATCATAACTCTGCTAAAGCAAATAGATGTCCACCAATTGGCTTAGGTGAGATCTGGAACTTAACTTAGTGCATTAGGCTCTTCCATATTAGTACCAGATCATAACAGGTAGATGGTACCGGATCACGACAGTGCACAAAAGGTAGTATCGGATCATGACAATGCGTGGCCGTTGGTACCGGATCATAACAGTGCGTGTCTATTGGTACCGGATCACAACAGGTAAGAGTTTAGTACTAGATACGTTTGGTACCGGATTTAGACAATAGCAGTCTTGGTGCGTAGGTACCGGATGACCGAGATGTTATAGGAAGGCTGGATATCTAGATGTCAAAGATTTATATATGGAAAATCAAATCATTAGTACATGAAATGTTTAATTTCCTAACTCCATAAACCACAAAATGCATGAATTAACTATACTTTACCTTATGACCTTATTACTGGCAAATGGTAGCATTCTTGTCATTCACTCAAGCTTTAGGTAGGCCAAAAAGGTATAGGTGAAGAGTATAATAAGGTAATGGGGATGTCAATTTTAGGTCTCAACAGTAACCACAATAGAAAAATCAGGTAAGGCAAGTGACAAATAAACAAATTACATAGGTTCATGATGGCAAAGGGTTCAACAATGGCAATGGCAGAAAAGGCTGATTGCATGTCTACTCAGTGCGTAAGTGAATGCGTGCAAAGGATGAAAGAATGGTCAGAATGGTGAGAGTGAATCTCCACAATGATGGAATTTCCCGCATAAATTTGCATGCATCTTGGATGACACTTGGCTCTCTAGGAGCTTGTTCCTCTCCACTTGGAGTTCGTTCCTCTCCCTAAAGGAACTTAGGATAACAAGGTTTATTTTCCAAAGTTTAGTAATTCAAGGAAATACATTATAATACTCCCTTGGGTTAAGTCCTCAATATTAGCCCCTTTTTCCTAGCCTCTCTCTCCCCTTCCCTTTCCCTTCCTAGTGGAGCTTAGTCCCCCATAAATCTTTCTGCATGGTCAATCTACATGCAACAATGTATTTTTTTTTAATGATCTGCATAACTACATATACAAAATCAAGCTCACTAGCCTTAACATCTAGGCTCTCTGACCTAATAAACACATAATCCTTCCAACTTATAAACACTTGGCTCACCAACCTATAAACCTAATTATAATTCAACATGGGTTTGGCCTTGGGGTATTACAATCCCCTCCCCTTATTTATGCATTGTCCTCAATGCATCATATTTACATAATACAAAGAGATTTTCAAAAATCTTCAAAAAGATGTTGGCATTCTACCTGCATAACATCTTCATGCTCCAAAGTTGCGTCTACAGGACTGTACGAGGTCCATTGGACCTTTACAATCCCTATGGCTCAATTTTGTAGCTGTTTGATTTTTCGATCCATAGTGCGTACCAGATGCACTTGAAAATCACTTTATTGCTCCACCTGAATCACATTCCAATAAACAACATGATTAGCATCAGGTATATATTTCTTAAGCAATGATACATGGAATACATTATGTATAGACATAGATGAAGGAAATGCAATCATATAAGCTACTGGTCCAATCCTCTGTAGGATTTCAAATGGTCCACAATATTTGGTTGCCAACTTGGAACAGTTTCCCAACTTCAGGGAACTTTTGTTGGCCTTCAACTGCAAGAAAACATGATCACCCACTTTAAATTCCATGTGAGTTATTCCCTTGACAACATAGTTTTTCTTCCTGTCTTGGGAAACTTTTAAATTCTATTTAATCTTCAACATTTTCTCTTCCATTTCTCTGAGTAACTATGGCCCAATCACTGCTCTGTTAGCTGGGTTGTCCCAACTTACTAGGGTGTTTCACTTTTTGCCATAAAGTTCCTCAAATGGGCTCATCTTCAGTGATGCCTAATACCCATTGTTGTAGGAAAATTATAACAAGTGTAGATAATCTTCCCATTTATATGGTTTGTCCATAACGTACATTATTAGCATATCATGTATCACTTGGTTCACCCTTTCTGTTTTCCCATGAGACTCAGGATGATAAGCTGTGTTGAAGTTAAGATTTGTTCCAAACCCTTTGAATAACCCCTTCCAGAACTTTGAGGTAAAATTTGCATCTTTTTTAGACACAATTGTCTTGGGTATGCCATGGAAGCATGCTACTTCACTCATATAAATATCAACAACATTGGTTTCCTTATGAGTAACCTTCATAGGAATGAAATGGGAAGCTTTAGTAAGCTTGTCCACCACCACCATGATAACATCATGCTGCTTGCTTGTTCTGGGAAATTTGGTGAGGAAATCCATTGTCACCACTTCCCACTTCCACGCAGGAATAGGTAATGGTTGCACCAACCCAGTTGGGTGTCTATGCTTAGCATTGACCCTTTTATACTCCAAAAAATTAGAAATGTATTCAACAATCTCCCTCTTCATGCCTGGATAATAATAGTGGCTCGTGACTGTTGAAATTGTTTTTTGATATCCCGGGTGCCCAACATAAGGTACATTATTTATCTCTGTTAAAATTGTACTCCTCAATTAAGGATAATTGGGTACCTAAATTATGTTCTTGTACAAGATAATTCCATCAATTCCCAATTCATAATCTTCAACTTTCTGTTGCATTTTTCCTTGTTGCAATTTTGTTACCGATTCCATGTACTGCAAATCTACTTTTGCAGCCTCGAAAATTCTTCCTTTAAGATCAATTTGATACATGCTAATGGTTGTAGCATGCAGTTCATGCACTTTCCTGCTGAGTGCATCAACCACTTTGTTCTCTTTTCCTTTGATGTGCTTAATATCAAAGTCATATTCACAGAGGAATTCCAACCATCTGCTTTGCCTAGAATTTAAAGTTGGTTGATCAAACAAATATTTCAAACCATTATGGTCTTCCCTCAACTCAAACCTCTTTCCCATGAGGTAGTACCTCCACTTCTTCAGGGCATGCACTATGGATTCCAATTCCAAATCATGAGTGACATAGAGCCTTTCATTTTCTTTCAATTTCCTAGATTCAAAACATATCACAAACTCATTTTGACTAAGGACTCCACCAAGTCCTTCTTTGCATGCATACGTGAAAACCACAAAATCTTCATTTGGATAAAAAATCCCCACAATTGGAGCACTGGTTAACAACTTCTTCAATTGCCAGAATCTCTTTTCACATTCTGTTGTCCATTGAAACTTCACCCCCTTCCTTTGAAAGGAAGTGAATGGGTGAGAAATACTCGAAAACCCTGTAATGAATCTTCTGTAGTAGCTAGCTAGACCCATGAAGGATCTAACTTCTATCACATTCTTAGGTGTTTTCCAGCCTTTAATGGCCTCAATATTTTCAGGGTCCACTGCTACCGCTTGTTTGGATATGATATGCCCCAAATAGTGAATTATGTTTTGATAAAATGAGCACTTTCTCAATTTGGCATATAGCTGGTGCTCTCTTAGCACTTGTAACTCCATCCTCAAATGATGCTCATGTTCTTATTCAAAATTGGAATATACAAGGATTTCATCCAAAAATACAATGACAAACTTGTCTAAATATTCCCTAAAAACACGATTCATTAAGCACATGAAAACAACTGGTGCATTTGATAACCCAAATGGAACCACTATGAATTCATAATGACCATACCTTGTCCTAAAGGAGGTATTCCTAGTGACTTCATCTCTGATCCTTACTTGATGATATCTCGACCTGAGATCAATCATCGAGAATATCATTGCATCCTTTAACTGATCAAAGAGATCATGGATCCTTGGCAAACACTACTTGTTCTTTATAGTTACCTTGTTCAATTGTCTAAATTCAATGCACAATTTCAACATCCCATCTTTCTTCTTCACAAATAATACTGGGGAACCCCAAGGTGACACACTTAGGCATATATACCCCTTCTTCAGAAGCTCTTCAAGCTGCATTTGTAGCTCCTTCAGCTCTTGTGTACTCATTTTGTAGGGAGTCTTTGATACCGGAGCTGCTCCAGGCATCAAATTTATAGAGAAATCAATATCTCTCTTTGGGGGTAGTCTTGGTATCTCCTTGAACAAGTCCTCAAAATATTTTAGGACTGAGTGGTCCTCCAAATTTGGAATTGTATCCTTAGGTGCTTCTTCCATATGGGATACACATATTTGGCATCCCTTTCTGTAACACTTCTTCAACTGCATTGCTGAGATCTCACAGACAATAACTTCCCTAGGAATCACTTGGATTGTTCTTGGGTTCCTTGCCCCATCCAGGCAAGTAAATGCTTTGTTATGATAGTTTAAGACACCATGGTGTTGGTCAAACCAATCCATACCAATTAGTCAGTCATATGAAATAAACAGAAATATTTTCAAATCTGCCTTGGTACTTAGTGCATTCATTTCCCCTAGACATGATTTAACCAGCTCAACAACTTTTCTCTTGGATCCTGTAGCCAGCTATACCAACCAATATTTCTCATCCTTGCTTCTTGGAAAATTTAATCTTTCCAATACCTTATGATCTATATAGTTATGAATAACTCCTGAATCTATCAAAATAGTAAAGGAATGGTTATTTATCATGCCTTCTACTTCAATCATGTGTGATTGAAACTCTGCTTGTTTGTTGTCCAGGGATGCATAGATCCTTGGTACACTTCTTCCCATGTCCTCCAATGTTTCTTCTTGCTGTACATTGTGGAATAATCTCACTTTTTCACTTTTGTGAGGACAATCTCTATACTTATGGTATCCTTTACAACCCCAACATTGAATGGGTGTCTTCCTTGGTCTTTGCCCACCTACCTCAGCCATTCTGTGCTCTCTAAAAGATGGTTTTCCTTGAGGACTGTTTATGAAAAATGGAGGCTTGTTCCCCTTCTACCTCTGTTCCTTATTAAACTTCTTCTTGTCCTCCCAAGCCTTCTAGAAAGTAGAATTTCCTTTATGTTGATCATATAAACACTTTGCTCTCCTTATGGTTTTCTCCAAAGTCTTGGGATCATCATATTGGATCTTGTCACCAACGAAATATGGCAGACCACTCAGGTACCTATGAATATTAACTGTATCATCCTTGATGAAGGAGACATACTTCAACAAATCTAAAATCTCCTTTCATATTCATGAATAGTCATGCTGCCCAGTTTGAGTTCAAAGAACTCTTTCATCTTTTTGTCATAATACCTCTTGGTCAAGTATTTCTTCTCAAAATGCCTCTTGAATTCTTCCAAGTCACATTTTTCTCTCTGAGGTGCTGCACTTGCACAAGCTGATCCCACCACATGGATTCCTTTCCTTTCAGCTGATAGATATCAATTCTTCCTTCTACATGGGAAGAATAGTTATGCAATTGGAAATACTTCCTCATTACCAGCAGCCATGTCTCAACATATTCATCCTTATTGTGCTCTCCATCAAAAGTAGGAGGTTTGATCTTATTCATTTCTCCTTTCAATTCATCCACCCCAGACCTCCTATGATGCTTCTCGATAGGGGATGGACTTGAGATGTTGTGTTCTCTCCTATGGAAATTCTTTTGGGAGTGATGGTGATGTTTGCTACCACTCCTTGATCTTCCTTTTTCCTCAGGGGTCCTGCGGCTTCCTGATTTGCTGGAGCCACTCTCCTTATCCAACTTCTTTTCAATTTTGTCTATTATTTTCATTAACTTCATATTAAAGTATTCATGTTGTTCCTTGGCATTGATAAACCTCTCATTATCATCCTTATGGCTCTAGACATATATCTGCAATTTTCTGATGGTCTCAGCCAGATTTATGTCGTCCTCCTTTCCTCCTCCATGTCCATTGGAGTTGGCTCCTTCCATACCAAACTGGACATTCAACCCTCTGATTTCATCCTCTTGACTATAGATTACCTATGTATCATCCATCACTTATGCACTCTGTGCTGATTCTGATTTGACAACTGTTAATTCTGCAAAAATGTGCAACCAATAGAACTTTGTCGGGCTAACTATTCTCAATAATTTCATGAAAACACTAACCATTCTGATTCATTAATACATGTCAGAATTTTTTTCTGTTGATTTCTTGATAAATTGATTGTTCAGATCCAATTTCTAGGTGAACAATTATATTTGAGCAGGGAGTTATGGATATTTGAACAATTTGTCATTTCAGTGATGCAATCTTGTACATGGATTCTTCCAACTTAGAGTCGATTTGGCTCCTGGATCAGTTTTGGATCCCTTCTTCTGGTTTATAGGCCTTCCTTACTTCTTTAGGTGTAGGTCTGTACAATTAAAAATTCCACATGCTCCTTCTCTAAGTCCTTTCCTGTTCTTAAAACAAAATTTTGGCCGTTAGCCCCTTTTCTTTAGCCCCCAAATTCATGTGACCAAGGGCTGTGACCCAGTGTTAATAGTTAGGCACTTATCTAGAGCCTTGGGACTTCAGGGCTCCAGAGCTTCATAGGTTTCCCTTTCTACACATCAAAAAAACCTCGGACCGACGAACTAGCAAACTCATGAAGAATGGTGGATCAACGATCCTCATTCGTTGCTCAGATCTATGGTGGATAGGAGATCCAAGACTCCAGCTTCAATGGTTTCCAAAGAACATCTCTACAAATCTCCCAAACTGCCAATCCACTGAAAATTCTCTCTCTTGCCTCCACGTGTCATCTCCCTATCAACGGTCGAGATTAACTTTGGCCCTTCGGGAGTTCTCGACTCAAGAAACCTGAAAATCAAATCCTCTAGAGTAATTTTTCTCCAGACCTTGGGATTTGGTGCCACACGTCCTTTATGATAAACGACCGAGATGGACTCTGGCCTTCGGGTCTCTAGAAGTCCTCGAACTCAACTGTTTATTTATCGAATCCTCCAAACCACGGGATCTATTGTTGTGTGTCCCCTTCCAATGAACAATGAGGATTTACTTCACTCTTTGGAGCTTCGGGGGTTTCTCTTTCCTCTCACATCATTCCTTCCGAACACCAAATTGGCAAACTCCTAGGGTCCACTTAGTACTGCACACCCGAGTGCTACGTGACAGATTCCAAGAAGAGGACACATGGCCCAATCTGAGGGGTGACACATGTCATGTTCTAACTACAAAATTAGCCTTTCAAAAGAACAAAAGACATTGACATGTGGCATGCATATTGTGTGTCCACGTCACCCTAGGTGACGTCACCAAGCCACGTCACTTTGGTGCTTCAATAATTTGGGACTCCGAGACTTCAGAGGTTTGGAAGTTCTTCCATAAGTTTTAACCGAATGCCGATCTCCGAACTCCTTAACCTCCTGGGGCCCACATAGTACAACTATCACCAATAAAAGTGGTGACATGTGGCCCCAACATCGAGTGACACGTGTCAGGTCCCAATTAGTAACAAGGGTCTGTCAAAAGTACAAAAACAAGTGACATGTGGAAGATCTAGGGTAGGTCCACGTCACCCTAGGTGACGTCATCATGCCACGTTATATCCAATGCTTTGAGATTTCGATGATTTCTTCTCATCGACACTTTTTCAAAACTGTCGAACTGTCAACTGGCGAAGAAGTCCATGTCACCCATGGTGACATCATCATTTCACATCACTTCGACAACCCAGGACTTCGACAATTCTTCACATATACACATTGTCAAAACTCTCGAACTATCGACAACTTCTTCCCATAGCTTCAGGTCTTCAGCGATTCCTCACCACACAACCTCCAATGGATTTCCTTGAACATCGAATCGCCGAACCATAAGAGAAATCCAATGGTTCTCCTCCTCCCGAATGATCCACAATTGAGAATCACTCTGGAACTTCAGAGGATTTTGCTGCTGAATACTCCACAACCCCAGACTGTCGAATTTCGAACATTGCTTAATCCATAGACACGTGTCCCTAGAAATGGACGGTCTAGATTGGTTTGGGACTTTGAGACTTCGACAGTTTTCTCTGCTATAGATTTTAAATAGTCGGAGGGAAAAGTTTGAAGGACTTATGTGCTTAAACTCCGTGCACCTTCTCCAGATCTAAAAGTTGTGGGGGGGTCTGTCTTCTTCGAAACCGATTCAACCACCCAAATTTAACTTTGTGGCCCAATACCACGTCTTTTGTGGTTTATCAAACAACTTGCCTCCTGAGCTTCTGAACACAACCAACGTGTTCCCCCAACGCCCTCTTAGCACTCTGTACATCAATTCCTTGGGGAATTTGGACTCCAAATTCCACATTCATGGCCCATCCATGTTTAGTGTGGAAACCATGGGCTCTAATACCAATTTGTAACATACCCAACCTTCCAAGTTGGGTCATGCCACTTAAAAATATCCCATTTTCTGATACCAATTTGTAACATCCCTCGGCCACCCTGGTCGTGGACACGCCACTACTTCAAAACCAAACTACTCTAAAAACCAATTTGTAACGTAACCAACCATACCAGGGCCGAGCATGCTACCTAAAAAAAAACTCTCTCTACATTGTCCAAACTCTGACACACACACACATAATGCAAATGTAACAGATATAAACATTCTTCTCATACACAGATTCATGCGTAAGTGACAGTAAATACATACATGCAATAAACATAGGAAATTATGATAAATGTCACACACCCACTACGGCCTAATAGATTTTTCTCCTTTTTCTCCTTTTTCTCGAGGGACAGAATCCTCGAGTTCCTACTAGGTCCTAGCGCAGGCTAGCTCTTCCTGTCGGAACCTTCACTAAACCAATCCACCGGTCCTTTCATTAAAAAAAAAAAAACATCGTGTACAACTCAAGCACCAAGCGCAGGCTTCACCTTCATGCGATCATCATTTATGACCCCGGGCCAAGCCAAGAGGCGCCCCTTCGACTCTTCAAACCCCGAAACCTGAAATCGTCCCTTCATTGAGTTTGATGGCTGCGATTCTTCCCCCTGATCCGATGGTCCTGGCCATATCGGGACTTTGGTAACCGGGATTTTGAAATGCAAGCGAGTTGATTATTTCGACTCTTCAAACCCTGAAACCTGAAATCATCCCTTCGTTGAGATCGACGACTGCGATTCTTCCCCCTGATCTGACGGTCCTAGACATATTGGGACTTCAGTAACTGGGAGTTCAAAATGAAAGCGAGTTGAGTCTTTCGACTCTTCAAACCCCGAAACCTGAAATTGTCCCTTCGTTGAGATCGACGGCTGCGATTCTTCCCCCTGATCCGACGGTCCTAGCCGTATTGGGACTTCGGTAACCAGGAGTTGGAAATGAAAGCGAGTCGAGTCTTTCGACTCTTCAAACCCCGAAACCCGAAATCGTCCCTTTGTTGAGATTGAAAACTACGATTCTTCCCCCTGATCCGACGGTCCTGGCCATATCGAGACTTCGGTAACTGGGAGTTTGAAATGCAAGCGATTCGAGTCTTTCAACTCTTCAAACCATGAAACCCAAAATCTTCCCTTCGTTGAGATCGACGACTGTGATTCTTCCCCCTCATCCGAAATTCCTATTCCTCCTGAGCTAAAGGGCATTGAAGGACACTCCGATGTCCTACGAGATCCTTGCTTAAGCCCCCTGCTTTCCTACAAGATATGATGGCTTACAAGGTTTTAGAGTTTTCCTCAAACTTTGACCACTCACCACACGTCTCCTCCGATGGACGGTCCAGATCCTCACAGAGTTTCAAGAACTGATATTTCATGACTTGCGAAGATGAGGGTTCTTCCCCTTTGGTCTCTCTGGTGCCAAAACGACGAAATGCCGAAACCTATTCACACTAAGCTGATTCGTAGTTTTGCATATCGAGACTTTGCGACTTGCGATGACGTAGGGTCTTGCCCTTTGGTTTCTCGGGTGCCGAAACATTGAAATGTCAAAATGCCGAAACCAATTCACACTAAGCTACTTCAGAGTTTCACATACTGGGACTTCACGACTTGTGACGACGAAGGGTCTTTCCCTTTGGTTTCTCGGGTGCCGAAATGCCGAAATGCCGAAATGACAAAACCTATTCACACTAAGCTAATTTAGAGTTTCGCATACTGGGACTTCGTGAATCGCAACGACGAAGGGTCTTGCCCTTTAGTTTCCCGAGTGCCAAAACGCCAAAATGCCGATGAATGGGTCTGAATACTCTGGGACTTTCAGGACATTGCCAAGTCCACCCTCCTGCCTATGCGAAGGTTAAGGTCGATGGGCGATAGATCTCCGATAGATCTTTTAGAGGGTTCTTGGGTAAATTATCCCTAGGCTTGGTGACCTGAGTAAAAGTCTTCCTAATTCGTGTATAAACATGAGCATGCATTCGATTCAAAAATACAAGACATAACACTTATCAGAAAACACCAGGTGTGACGCGACTGCTGAGAGGGGTGCTCGTTTCCACCCAATAGTAGGCTCAGTGACTCCAAACGGATTTACCGCTAGCCACCCCCGAAGTAGACCACGATGCTTGAGGTTCAATTTTCTACTTCCAGCTCAACAAAAGTCAAGGACGAAGGTTACTCTCCTTCTCCTCTGTTTGAAACCCCCTGTGTTTCCATAGTTTCTCCAGTTCTTCCCCGCGATCCTAGCTGCACGCGTTCTCTCTTCTCCCCTTACCACACTTCCTCTCTTGCCTCTTCTCTGCAAGATTGTGTGTGGCGCAAATTTCCCTGTCCATGGTCAGGTCTGGGAGCTGTTATAGATGGGAGGTTCACTCCCATCCCCTCATTAACTCTTGACGAGCCTCCCCACCTACCAATATGACGGGAAATCCTTTCCGGTGTCAGAGAGTTGCTTTGGTCTTTGAGAAAGTAAAATCAGTACGGTACTGGCTCGGTGGAAGTTAACGCAACCATTCCAGGTCCCTTCCACCACCTCTCATTATCCATCATGGTCTCTTTTAGCACAACCCCCTCCCAACAGCCATGCAACACTTATTCATAACATAATTTACATTCATCGACCTTTCATAAAAAGGTTCGTCAAATAAAATATTTAGGTCTTTGAGTTTGCGATAGTTCTTGGCCAATATAGTTATTTTTACAGACTGGGGGAAACAGTGTGTTACAATTCCCTCCCCCTTAAAGGAACATCATCCTCAATTTTATATCTATCAATATGACGTGTATGTATAGAAGTAAAGAAAATCAGATATGCCTGTTTCATGGAATCTTCCATTTCCCAGGTAGCCTCATCTGGGCCAAAATGTTTCCATTGCACCTTGACCTATGCAATGGTTCGATTCCTGAGTGGGGTTTCCTTTCTATCCAGTATGTATTGAGGTTCTGGCAGGAATTCTCCCTTCGGTTCCACCTGGATCACAGACCAGTCAATTATATGATTAGAATCATGTACATATTTCTTCAATAATGAAACATGGAAAACATTATGTGCTTTTACTGTGGGAGGAAGTGCTAGCCTATAGGCTACATGTCCCACTCTATCTAGAACTTCAAAGGGTCCGCAATATTGAGGTGCCAATTTGGCACAAGCGCCCATCCTTAGGGAACTCTTCCTGGGCCTAACTCTGAGATATACGTGGTCTCCCGTCTTGAATTATCTTGGAGTTCTCTTTCGGTCGGCGTAACTTTTCTATCTATTCTAAGCGACCTTCAAGTTCTGTTTTATCTGAATCACTTGTTGTTCCATTTCTTTCAGCATGTCGGGTCCAATAGTAATTTTGTTTACGGGGTTACTCCAATTGACTGGAGTGTTGCACGGTCTACCATAGAGGACTTCGAAAGGACTCGTCTTCAGGGATTCTTGGTAGCCGTTGTTGTAGGCGAATTCCACTAGTGGTAGGTAATCTTCCCACTTCTTGGGTTGATGCATTACATGCATTCTTAGCATGTCTTCCAATATTTTTTTCACTCTTTCCATTTGTACATCGGTTTGAGGATGATAGGATGTGATAAACAGTAATTTGGTCTCCAGACCAACCATCAAGGATTTCCAAAAGTTGGAAGTAAATTTTGTGTCTCTGTCAGTCATGATCTCTTTAGGCATACCATGTAGTCTGAATATCTCCTTCATGAATATGATGGGGATGTCTATTGCCTTGCAAGTCAATTTGACGAGGATAAAATGGGCGGACTTGCTCAATTTAACCACCACTACCATGATGGCGTCATTTTGTTTGGTCGATGTTGGTAATCTGGTGATGAAGTCCATGGAAATGGTTTCCCACTTCCATTCCAGGATTGGTAGAGGTTGTAATAATCCTGCTGGGTGTCGGTGTTCTACTTTAACCTATTGGCATTCTAGGCACTTAGCTAAATATTTAGCTATGTATTTCTTTAACCCAGGCCAATAGAACTGTTTCCTAGTGGCCGTGATCATCTTCTGATATCCCGGGTGACCAGCATATGGTCTTTTATGCAGTTCATCCATTATGAACCTCTTCAAGCTGTCACAATCTGGAATATACAATCTATTTCTGTAAGTTAGCAGACCTCCATCTATCATCTCGTAGCCTTCATACTTTATTCCCATGGGTTCTTGCTCCAGGTACGAGGTCATGTTCTGGAAGAATGTGTCTCTTTCTTGTGCATTCCTGACTCTTTCTTTGACATTCGTCTCGCAGGTGCTCACCGCTGCCAGGTGAATTATTTTCATACTTCTGCTAAGGGCATCGACCACCTTATTTTCCTTTCCTTTAACATGTTTGATTTCAAAATCAAACTCACTAAGGAGGGACATCCACCTAGCTTGTCTGGCATTGAGATTTGGTTGGTCGAACAGATATCGCAATCCACAGTGGTCTATCATAAGTACGAATTTCCTTCCCAGGAGGTAATGTCTCCACATTTTTAAGGCGTGCACTATGGTGGCCAACTCTAGATCATGGGTCACATAGTTGACTTCATGCTCATTCGATTTTTGGGATTCATAGCAGACTACACTTCCTCCTTGCATAAGGACTCCTCCGAGCCCTTCCTTACAGGCATCTGTACACACAAGGAAGTCATTTTCAGGATCAATGATCTTTAGCATGGGTGCATGGGTCAGAAGGTGTTTCAGGGATTGAAATATTTCTTCACATTCTTGTGTCTACGTAAAGTTTGCTCCCTTCTTCTGGAGGGCAGTGATTGGAAAACCAATCTTGGAGAATCCTTTTATAAATATCCTACAGTATCCTACTAAGCCCATGAAGGATCTGATATCCGAAACGTCCTTTGGGGTAGTCCATTCCATGATAGATCTGATCTTGTCAGGATCTACTGCTACTCCCTCTTCAGATATGACATGGCCCAAGTAATGTATTTGCTTCTGGAAAAAGTCGCACTTGCTAAATTTGGCATGGATATGATGTTCTCTTAGTACTTGAAGCAGAAGTCTAAGATGTTCCTCATGTTCCTCTCTATTCTTGGAGTAAATTAATATATCGTCAATAAAAAACCAGTACAAATTTGTCTAGGAATTTGCTGAGCAAATTATTCATCAAGCACATAAAAGTGGCAGGGGCATTGGTCAATCCAAATGGTACTACTACAAACTCATAGTGACCATATCTCGTCTTGAAGGCAGTTTTGTGGATATCTTCACCATTGATTCGGACTTGATGGTATCCAAATCTCAAGTCAATCTTTGAGAAGATGGAAGCACCTCCCAATTGATCGAACATGTCATTGATCTAGGGTAAGGGGTACTTGTTCTTTATGGTTACCTTATTGAGTTGTCTATAATCTATGCATAGTCGGAGGGTACCATATTTCTTTTTCACAAACATGACTGGTGCTCCCCATGGAGACATGCTGGGCCGGATATAGCCTTTGTCCATCATTTATTTTAGTTGTAATTTAAGCTCAACTAGCTCGGGTGTGCTCATCCTATAGGGTGTCCTAGACACTGGCACCGCTCCTGGTGCAAGTTCTATTGAGAAGTCAATGTCCCTTCTTGGAGGTAAACCCGATACCTCTTCCAGAAATACATCCCTATATTCTCTTAGTGTGGGGTGGTCTTCGAGGCTTGGTTTGTCATCTTCAACTGATTCCAACACCTGTATCGCATATAGTGGACATCCCTTTCTACAATACTTTCTCATTTGAAGGGATGATATTTGTCTCATCGAGATAGGTTTTTGGATCCCTTGAAGGGTTATCCTTTTTCCTTCTTCACTTACACATTCTAAGGTTTTATGGTAACAATCTAGTCTGGCTTTATATGTGGCTAGCTAGTCCATACCAATCAATAGGTCATACAATCCTAGGGGTAATATGTTAAGGGTTGCTTGGGTGGGGAATTCACCCATAGTGAATTGGCAAGCTGGTATGACCTCCATTACCTTTCTTTTGGTTTCGGTGGCTAACTGTACCAACCATGGCTTGGTGTGTTTATGTGGCTGTAATTTACACTTATCAACAGCCTTAGGGGCTATATAACTCAAATTTGAACCAGGGTCAATTAGAATAGACATTATATGGTTGGTGATCATACCTTCCATCTCCACCACTGAAGCTTGGTGGTTAGCTTGTTAATTATCCAAGGCTGCATAATTTTGTGGCACGCTCCTGGCCATGTCATTGACGATGGTAGCTTCTTGAACGTTGTAAATTCTTTGACTATTCCGTTGTCGGTGTGGGCAGTCCCTCAATAGATGTTCTTCTCCACAACCCCAACATTTCAAGGGTTCTTTCTTTAGGTTATCAATATTTCCTGGGGTAGATCCAAAAGGTTTATTCCCACTCTAGGAGGGGAAATTCTGCTGGTGTACACTTCGGGTTGGGAAGCTCATCCTTGAGTCCTTTTTATAGATTTTAAATCTTGGGTATTTAAACCCCTTTTTCTAGAATCCCGAACTACTCTTTTGCTTCCAGCCTTCACGAGGTTCTGTCCGATGCCCAAGCTATTCATAACAATATCTTACCTTTCAGATAGTATCTTCTAGGGTCTTTGGCTCGTTGAACTCAATATTGTTTTGATAGTCCTTAGGTAGCCCACTGATGAATCTTTGCACCTTTTCCTTTTCTTATTTTATATAGGGTACGTACCTCAACAATTCAAGGAATCTGCTAACATATTCCTCTATGGTGCATTTCCCCAGTTTGAGTTCATAGAATCCTTTAGTCTTTTCGTCGAAATACTTTTCCGACAGATACTTCTTCATGAAGTATTTCTCAAACTGTTCCCAAGATAGGTCTTATTCATGAATCCCTTTTACGTTCTTAAGGTATTCCCACCAAATGGAAGCCTTTCCATTTAGGTTGAAAGTGGCTACTCGGGCCTTCAAATTTTCTGAGAAGTCATGGACTCTGAAATACTTCTTTAGTCCAAGCAGCCAGGCCTCCGCTTCCTCTCCCTTCTTTATTTCACCATCAAAAGAGGGTGGTTTGGCCTTCTTGAATTCTTCGAGATTATGATTTTTGGAATGATTTCACTTCTTTCATTTTCTTCGGGAATAAGAACTAGTTCTTCTACTAGAAGATCCCTCCGAGTCGCTAGTTTCCTTTCCAGAGGAGTCGTCTGACACTTGTCCCTTATCTCCGGGGTGAACCTTTCTTGAGGTGCTCTTCCTAGTGTGTCCACTTGAAATACCACGTTTTCGTATCTCAGGGGGACTCCGACTTTTCTTTGTCTGTCGTTGGTCCGCGTGACTGGTGTCAGGTCCATGCTGCAATTGTCTTTGTATGTCAGATAAGCTCTGCAGAAAGAATACATTAATCTCTGTTTTCTTTTCTCACTCTTTTATCAACCTCTCATTGTCGGCCTTGCAGCTCTGTCGTTCGACCATGAGGCTCCTCATAGTCGCAACTAGATCTGGAGGGGTCTCGACCACTCTCCTTTCGCCAGACTCTTTGTCTCTATTGTGGGAGCCATCCCCCACTTCGTGGTGCGTCACCATTCTATGCGTCTGCAGTTTCCTGCAGTTGATCATTCGCTTGTTGTGCAAGAAAAACACTTGTTGTTAGTAAACATTATATTCATTCAAAATCAACGCATAATTCATATTTTTCAAATGCGTACACATAATAGGATTTTTTTTTTTTTTCATTCTTAACTAAGGGGGGTTAAGGTAGAGGGCTACTTCTTTTAAGAGTACTTCAAATGGAGTTTCTGTGCAACTTGTTCATGAGCCCAAGCAGGCCAAGTGTTGTAACCATGCTCTGATACCAATTTGTCACACACCCACTATGACCTAATAGATTTTTCTCCTTTTTCTCCTTTTTCTCGAGGGACAGAATCCTCGAGTTCCTACTAGGTCCTAGCGCATGCTATCTCTTCCTGTCGGAACCTTCAATAAACTCTACCAGTCCTTTCATTGAAAAAAAAAATGTTGTGTACAACTCAAGCACCAAGTGCAGGCTTCACCTTCATGTGATCATCGTTTATGACCCCGGGCCAAGCAAAGAGGCGCCTTTCACAATTCGTGACTCGGCGATGCCCGAGAGTCAAGTCCTTCGACTCTTCAAACTCCGAAACCCAAAATTGTCCCTTTGTTGAGATCGATGGTTGCGATTCTCCCCCCTAATCTGATGGTCCTGGCCGTATCGAGACTTCGATAACTGAGAGTTCGAAATGCAAGCAAGTCGAGTCTTTCGACTCTTCAAACCCCGAAACCCAAAATTGCCCCTTCGTTGAGATCAATGGCTATGATTCTTCCCCCTGATCCAATGGTCCTGGATATATCGGGACTTCGGTAACTGGGAGTTCAAAAAGCAAGCGAGTTGAGTCTTTCGACTCTTCAAACCCGAAATCGTCCCTTCATTGAGATCGATAGTTGCGATTCTTCCCCCTGATCCGACGGTCCTGGCCGTATCGGGACTTCGGTAACCGGGAGTTCGAAATGAAAGCAAGTCGAGTCTTTCGACTCTTCAAACCCCGAAACCCAAAATTGTCCCTTTGTTGAGATCGACGGCTGTGATTCTTCCCCCTGATTCGATGGTCTTGGCCATATCGGGACTTCAGTAACTGGGAGTTCAAAATGCAAGCGAGTCGAGTCTTTCGACTCTTCAAACCCTGAAACCTGAAATCATCCCTTCGTTGAGATCGACGGCTGTGATTCTTCCCCCTGATCCGACAATCTTGTCCCTCCTGAGCTTAAGGCTGTTGAAGGACACTTCAATGTCCTACGAGATCCTTGCTTAACCCCCTTGCTGTCCTACGAGATCCTTGCTTAACCCCCTTGCTGTCCTACGAGATCCGATGGCTTACGGGGTTTCAGAGGTTTCCCCGAACTCTGATCGCTCACCACGCGTCTCCTTCGATGGACGGTCTAGATCCTCCTGGAGTTTCGTGAACTGAGATTTCACAACTTGCGAAGACGAGGGTTCTTCCCCTTTGGTCTTTTGGGTGCTGAAACGCCAAAATGCCGAAACCTTTTCACACTGAGTTGATTCAGAGTTTCACATACCGGGACTTCACGACTTGCGACGATGAAGGGTCTTTCCCTTTGGTTTCCCGGGTGCCGAAACGTCGAAATGTCGAAATGTCGAAACCAATTCACACTAAGCTAATTTGGAGTTTCGCATACCGGGACTTCGTGACTTGCGATGATGAAGGGTCTTGCCCTTTGGTTTACCGGGTGTCGAAATGACGAAATGCCAAAATGAAAAAACCTATTCACACTAAGCTAATTCAGAGTTTCTCATACTGGGACTTCGCTACTGGTGACGATGAAGGGTCTTTCCCTTTGGTTTCCCAGGTGCCGAAACACCGAAATGTTGAAATGCTGATGAACGGGTTCGGATACTTCGGGACTTTTAGGACGTTGCCAAGCCCACCCTCCTCCCTATGCCAAGGTTAAGGCTGATGGGCGATAGAGCTCCAACAGATCTTTCAGAGGGTTCTTGGGTAAATTATCCCTAGGCTTGGTGACCTGAGTAAAAGTCTTCCTAATTCACTGAGCTATAAATTCGGTGGTAAGGATAAAGTAAACTCATGGGTTTACTATCATAGTATTCCTTTCGAGGGACTCATTCCAACTCTGGAGTGCGAGGAGGCTTCCCGAGAGAAGTGCCTACAGAAAATTTAAACCAGGGCATCGCGCGAGCCAAGTAGATAGGACAATTCTCAAGGGAACGAACTCATATTTTGAACCTACTCATTCCACACATAGACCAATTATGGTCATATAAGTATAAGCATGTATCCCATGTCATCAAATCAAAACACAGGCAAATACTTTCATACAGAAACCATTTGTGAGCGTATAAACATGAGCATGCATTCGATTCAAAAATACAAGACATAACACTTATAAGAAAACACTAGGTGTGACGCGACTGCTAAGAGGGGTGCTCATTTCCACCCAACTGTAGGCTCAGTGACTCCAAACGGATTTACCACTAGCCACCCCCGAGCTAGACCACGATGCTTGAGGTTCAATTTTCTACTTCCAACTCAACGTAAGTCAAGGACGAAGGTTACTCTCCTTCTCCTCTGTTCAGAACTCCTTGTGTTTCCATAATTTCTCCAGTTCTTCCCCGAGATCCCGATTGCATGTGTTCTCTCTTCTCCCCTTACCACACTTCCTCTCTTTCCTCTTCTTTGCAAGATTGCGTGTGGCGCGAATTTCCCCGTCCACGATCAGGTCTAGGAGATGTTACAGATGGACGGTTCACCCCCATCTAGTCATTAACTCTTGAGGAGCCTCCCCACCTACCAATATGACATGAAATCCATTCCGGGGTCAAAGAGTTGCTTTGGTATTTGAGCAATTAAAATCAGTACGGTATTGGCTTGGTGGAAGTCAACGCAACCATTCCAGGTCCCTTCCACCACCTCTCATTAGCCATCGTGGTCTCTTTTAGCACATCCCCCTCCCAACATCCATGCAACACATATTCATAACATAATTTACATTCATCGACCTTTCATGAAAAGGTTCGCCAAATCAAAAATTCACATCTTTGAGTTTGCCATAGTTCTTGGCCAATATAGTTATTTGTATAGACTGGGGGAAATAGGGTGTTACAATAAACTTCAGACATGTACCTAAACATAACATTTAAACATAGCATGTAAAATTAAAATAGAATTGGTACTTATCTTTTTATGAGAAGACCACCAATTTCATGCAGACCTTCCATGAACCTCCCAACCTTAGACCACGTTGCTCCAACCTATCAGTAGTGGGTCACCCCCGAGCTGGGACTAAACTCCACTCAGGGTAAAGGAAATCCTAGGCTAGGTTGAGATTATGGAAAGTTACATGATGCAACAAGAAGGATTCCCTCCAAGGAGACTACTTATGCCTACTTCTCACAGACTCGCATTCCCCACATGCTTGTCCCACCCCGAGAATATACACCTTAAATGTTCCATAGTCCATCGGCTGCTCCACTTCCCTTCCAGGGCTTCAACAACAGGCCATATCAGGATTTCTCAGAGCTCTGTAGTTGCTGCTGGACTCCTCCAGGAGAAATCATTTCCTCAGCAACCTCTCTCACCTAGAGAGAGTTGCTCACAGGCCTGACAACCTACTTCTTCAACCCATGAGCCTGACAACTCGCCTCTTCAAACCACATGCCTGACAACCTGCTTGTTTTTTCAATCTCTTAAGTCAACCAGGTAACCACAGTAGAAAAATCAGGTAAGGAAAGGGATGGATCAACAAATTACAAAGGTTCACGATGACAGAGGTTTCAACAATGGCAGTAAAGGATGATTGTGTGCCTACTCAATGTGTGAGTGAATGCATGTGAAGGATGGAAAGAATGGTTAGAATGGTGAGAGAAAACCCCCAAAATGATGGAATTTCCCACATAAATTGCATGCATCCTGGATGACACTTGGCTCTCTAGGAACTCGTTCCTCTCCACTTGGAGTTCATTCCTCTCCCCAAAGGAACTTAGGATAACAAGGTTTATTTCCCAAACTTTAGTAATTTAAGGAAATGCATTATAATATTCCCTTGGGTTAAGCCCTCAAGCTTAGCCCTTTTTTCCTAGCCTCTCATCCCCCTTCTCTTTCCCTTCCTAGTGGATCTTAGTCCCCCATAACTCTTTATTCATGGTCAGTCTACACACAACGATGTATTTTTATTAATGATCTACATAATTACATATACAAAATCAGGCTCACTGGCCTTAGCATCTAGGCTCTCTGGCCTAATAAACACATAAGAATTTCAGCTTATAAACACTTGACTCACTAGACTATAAATATAATTACAATTCAACAGAGGCTTGGCCTTGGGGTATTACATGGGAAACCAACCAATCCATGCCAATCATCAAGTCATAAGATCATAAAGGAAGTATGTTTAGGTTCGCTTGGGTGGGCAACCCACTTATAACGAATGGCATGCTGGTATGACCTCTATTAATTTTATTTTGGTTTAACTTTTTGCAATTTGCATTTCTCAACAGTTGGAGGGGAAACATAACTCAAATTAGAACCAGGGTCAATTAAAATGGAAACAGGATGGTTGGCAATCGTACCTTCCATCTTCACCACTGAAGCTTGGTGGTTAGCTTGTCTATTATCCAAGGCTACATAAATTTGTGGCATGATCTTAGCCACATCATTGACTATGGTAGCCTCTTGGACATTGTAGACCCTTTTATTGCTCTATTTCCTACGCAAATAGTCCCTCAACAGATGTTCCTCTCCACAACCCCAACATTTCAAGGGTTCTCTCTTCGTGTTATCAGTTTTACTTGGAACTGCTCCGAATGGTTTATTTCCACTCTAGAATGGAAAATTTTGTTGATACACACTTCTGGTAGGAAGGATCATCCTAGAGGTCTTCCCATGGTTCTTAAATCTTGAGTATTTAAACCCCTTCTTCTTGAATCCTGAATTGTTTTTCTTCTTGAATCCTGTCTTATTCTTGAATTTCACATAGCAATACCTTTCTTTTCGGATAGTATCTTCTAAAGTATTTGGCTCATCAAACTCAATTATGTCCCAGTAGGACTGAGGTAATCCACTAATAAATCGTTGCATCTTTAATTTTTCATCCTTTATGTAGGGCACACACCTCATCATCTCGAGAAATTTGTTGATATAATCATCTATGGTGAGTTGTCGCAACTTGAGTTCATAGAACTCCTTGGTCTTCCCATCAAAGTACTTTTCTGACATATACTTCTTCTGGAAGTATTTCTCAAATTGTTTCCATGACAAGTCCTTCTCATGGATTCCTTTCACATTTGTAAGGTCCTCCCACCAAATGGAGGCTTTCCATTTCAGGTTGAAAATGGATATCCAAGCCTTTAATTTTTCAGAGTAGTCATGGACTTTGAAGTACCCTTCAAGCCAAGTATCCAAACTTCTTATGATTCCCCCTTCTTAATCTCTCCATCAAAGGTGGGTGGTTTGGCTTTCTTGAAATCTTCAGGGTCACGACTCTTCGAATGTTTTCTCTTCTTTCCTCTCGTCTGAGAATGGGACCTCTAGAAGATTCATTGGAGTTGATAGTGTCCTCAGAGAGACATTCTGTTGAGTGTCTCTTGGCTCCATGTTGGGCCTTCTTGGAGGTGCTCCTCTTGGTGTGGCCACTTTCCAAACCATGCTTTTGTATATCAGGTGGACTTGGAGTTTTATTAGTATGATGCCTGTCCACATGACTGGAAACTGGACCATGTTTTAGTTGCCTTTGTATATCTGATAGACTTTGCAGTGGGACTACATTAATTTCAATCTGCTTTTCCTGCTCCTTTATCAACCTTTCATTTCCAACCTTATAACTCTGTAATTTTTCCATGAGGCTTCTTACAGTTTCAACCAAATCTGGAGGGGTTTCCATTTCCCTCCTTTCATCAGATTCTTCCTCTCTATTGTGGGAGCTCCCCCCAAATCATGGTCTGTCACCATCCCTTATGTTGTAGTTTTCCCGTTGTTCACTGACTGCTTGAGTGCTGACAAAACATTTTCTGTTAGTTACTAATCTACCAATTCACGAACAACACATATTATTGCAAAGTGAAGTTAGCTTCTTTATTTGGAAACATTAGCAACATACAGTGCATATTTCCAAAGCATATATCAACAATAGAAGGTTCATTCCTCTAATAATATTTTATGCGACTTGTGCATGAACCCAAGTAGGCCAAGTGTTGTTGCCATGCTCTGATAACAATTTTTAACACACCTGACTCCTAAATACCCTTTCTAGGGATGGGGCATCAAATTTTTTCTCTTCAAATCATCTCAAATAATCTCTCCGAGGTCTATATCCTCTTCTACTCGTCCGTAGCTTTCTAACGATTGTTACCAACTCAAAATCTGATCCTTGGTTTGCAAGATAAGACCTCTCGAAGTTATATGGGCTTTATTAGTTGGGGTCTTTGGCGTTCGACATTGAACATCCCTTTTCTTACTGCACGACTTATCCCCTAAGTCATGAAATATCTCCACATGGCCTTGGCCATTCGGTGATCAGTGCTCGATGTTTTATGTTGAATGTCCCTTTTTTGATGTTCGGTGTTCGACAAATTGACGATTAATGTTCTATGTTTTTGGTGTTCGGAAATCAACGATTGACATCGAACATTTCAGCATTCGACGATCGACGTTGAACATTTCGACGTTCGACGCTGAATGTCCCTCTACTATACTATGCCCCAAATATTTTGAACTCCCGAAGTTCTGGACTCCCGGAGTCCTGGTCACCTCACCAACCACATTGTCCAGGCGGGCATGAACGAGAGGCTGATACATGACGAGGTCTAGGTGTGACTCGTGTCCTCATTAGGGGGTGACACATGTCATTCTCTAATAGGCATAAGGGGTCTATGAATCATCCATATCCCGGTGACACATGGCACCTTAGTTGCAGGTCCACGTCACCCTGGATGATGTTAGTGAGCCACGTCAGCCCCCGAAATACAACCTTCTAACTTCTTTCAAATCTCATGATTGAGATCTATCCATGTAGATCCATAGATCCATGGCTTCCATTAATTTGCAACTCTGACATTCGGGAGTTTCGACACTAGACCACTTCCATTCTCCCGAAGTGGAACTTCACCGAAGTACTTAACACTACCCTTCCTAAGTCCGATCTAATGGCTAAGAGAAATCTCCACTGGATCCCCAGATCTACAACCCTCATCAATTCTTGAATTTGACCTTCGACTATTTTCGAGGGTTGTGGAATCATAAGTCGCAAAGTCCCGAAGCCAAAGTAGCTTCACTCCTTTCTGGCTTAGCGAGGGGTTTCCAACCCTGGGTCATATGGGATCATATTTGGATTTTGGGCTACACCCAACTCTTAGTCGAGACTTGATTAAGGCCATGGGTATGATCCCTTGGTCACATGGGTGGAGGGTCTGAAGGAATTCCCTTCTCCCATAGATTTGAACTTGACATTCCCGCTAAGGTAAACTCAAGAGGTCGACATGACTTAAACATTTCAGTTAATCCTACCCCAATTCTCTTGCGGATTCACATCCCATAACTCTCTAGCATCTAACTGAGGTAAATTGAAAACCATGTAAAAATAGAAGTTTAAAGAAGCAAAATGAGCATTTCTCATAATTGTTCAAACACTACAAGACTTAACCATAAACACAGACATTCAATCATCGCATCCAATATATTACACAGAGTATGAAAATACTTATCAGTATTGGAAAATGTGAAGCGAATGTTGAAAGGGGTGCTTATTTCCACCCAATCATAGGCACAACCACTCATGAAAAATTTACCACTGGCCATCCTCGAGCTAGACCATGATGCTCTGAGAGAGATTCTTTCTCCTTGCTCCACGATAATCAAGGACAAAGGTTTTTCTCCTCCTCCCACATGATCTTGGAAACCATATTTCTCTACAGCAAGCAAGAAGGCCTGCACAAGCACTTCCTCAGTCACTTGTAAACCTCATTTACCAGCTTGTAGTGAGACCCTACCCATGGCTTCTTACATCCAAAATGATCTTTCTTCTCATCTTTTATCTCAACTCCAGAGTCGAAACATCCTCTCTTCTCTTCTGGAGATTGTTTTCTCTACTTTGCTTATTGTAGATCTTCCTCCGTCCCCCTAATTACTTCCTTTCTTTCCTTCCTCAACAAGGTTGCGTGGGTCCGAATCCCCAACTCGTGGTCAGGCCTGGAATACTTACAGATGGGTACCCTACCCCATCTCCTCATTAACTCTTGAGGATGGCCTTCCAACTACCAGCCTGAATGGTAATTCATTTCTGGGTCAGAGGACTGTTGAGAAATTACACCTAGTAGGTACTGGTTTGGTGAGGATCATCTCAACCATTCTTGGTTTCCCTCACCATCTCTCTCATATCATCCATGTTCTATCTTGGCAAACTCCCCGCTTTTTGCAATTTGTGAAACACATAACCATTTTCTATTAATAACAAAAAATTCATACATTGACCCTTTTATACGAAGGTTCGTCAACTCAAGCATTCACACATATTTAGTCCACCATAGTCTCTCAACCAATTAAAGTTATATTTACAAACTGGGGGAAACAAGTGTGTTACATCAAACAATTTCCATAGGAAACACAAAACAGAGTGGTCAAAGCTATCTTGGTTGGCCAAGAAGGGAAGGTGAGGAGATGAGGAGGTGCGTCTGTTGTGGCCACTCCGTCCTAGGGTGGCGCTCCGACGAGAAGGCATGGGGGAGAAATTGGGAGGACAAGGCGCAAAGTAGAGCCGCCACCTAGCTCTGATCACAAAGGGGCAACGACGAAGGAGCGCATAGAGATCGTCTGCATGGGAGGCAAGGTGAGAGTGAGGGTAATATACACAAACGACCAAAGGAAGAGCGCAAAGGAGAGGAGGGGTCATGTCCGATGCCATTATGGTTGACAGACTGTTGGAGTGTGGGAGCTACAAGAGAGTGTAGAGAGTGTGTGGGTGAGGGGCAGGGGCCATGGGCGTAGTGAATGAGCAATGCCTCAGGGGGATGATAGTTAAGGGGCATGTTGGGGGGTGAGGTGGCACACGTCCAGTCATTGTGGTGCGTGCTTGGAGTGGGTGTGGGATGCCATGTGGTCACCCACATCCAGGGGATAAAATATACTAACTTTAAATGTTCTATGATTTTGATTTTTTTTTAGATTTGCCATTATTAAATCCTGTTATACAATTTTTGTTGAAATTGTAAATGTGAATTATTATTTTTTTTTAAGTAAAAAAGGGAAGATCCTGTTGTATTAGCTGTGCAGTCTTACAAAAAAAAAAACTTGGGAATGCCAGCTGTCCCATCGAAAAATGGAAACCGAGACAGTTGTCTTCCTATGCAACATGTGTCAAAAAATTGCCCTCCATATGTCCTGCCTGAAGGAAGCCAGGAGATATGGCGACCATTTGTCTGAGCATGTCTCTTTACCTTACTCCTAACATCATTCTAATCTAGAGTACTGGTTCGAAACAAAGCAGTTTTCTAACTAGAATCATTAACAATGTAATTACTCGGTGGGTTCAGTATCCCTGCCATTCGCTCCAGCTTTGGCTTGCAGCGCGAAGGGTTGTGCACACGTTGGGAATTGTCGTCCTGGTGACGTGTTAGAGTAGGCGATGAACAACATGTCTAGGTGTTGATGAATTAGGAGGCCACGGTGGATTTGGTCTTCCACCAGGCTTTGTTTTTCAAAAACCATCTCCAAGTGATCCGGGTGGAGGAATGGTGTTGCGACCCTACCATTCTCCCTCATCCAAATATCCTCCATCTCGACTGCCTCGTACGCATCTTGCTGTCCACTTTGAGCCTCCTCGTGAGTTGCTGCTGTGAAGAATTCACCTGCTGCTGAGGTTGTTGCCGCATCCACCTCTCTATGGAGTTCTTCCTCGACATAGAAAATGGGGAATTTTGTCACCTTGTCATCGTTCTTTTCACTGTGTTGCGTCCTTATGGCCCGTTGAGTGGCGTCACCGGGAAAACAGGTGGGCAGATCCCAATTGTCCGAGATGATGAAGAGAAGGTGCTCTAGAGGATTCAAGATTATTTCTTCTGGGTGGACCTCCTCCACATAGGCCATGGGAGGCGTCCGAGCTCTTCTACGCTTTTGGGCTCTTTGCGTCCGAGCCATGGACAACACCCTTTCAAAATTTTGCTGCCTCTTTCGGCGGGCAGCGAAAGCATGCCAGGATGTGCCTCTGCACGGTCAACCTCTTTCCATTAGCATGAGGAAGAGCAGAGTTATGCCCATAATATTAATCCAGTGGCCAACTGTGCTCCTGCTCTCAAAAAACTCAGACCTCGGCCTATCGAATTCAGAATGCATCGTCTCCCGTCTTTGCTTGCTGATAAACAAGGGTGTGATTGTGACATGCTTGGCCATAATGGATATTCCCCTATGCACCCATCCTCCTCACTCGCTCAAGAGGCCTCTTCCCATGGGCATGGCTGCTCGACCTTACCCCCATATTAATGGTGAGGAGATGGGAGCTGATGGCTTGTATTTAAGGTTCTGCCAGGCTCTCCACCGCGTGTCCAGTATCCTCTACGTGTCACCCCATCTGGGGTTGTTAAATCCTTGCTGGCAAGAGTGTGACAATGAGTTGAAATGTCTGAGTGTTCAAACATATGGGACACCTATTATATGCATTCTTTTTCCGTTGCTACCCCTTCATTCACTAGGCAATCCGCTACCTTATTTTCTTATCTTTTTACGTGAGAGGGTGTGATGCTGAGATTTGTCCTTAGGAGGGCCCCAAATCCCCCTAACAGCCTTAACAGTCGCCAACTAGGTGAAATTTTCATTGGGTATGCCCCATGGAGAATCTTAGTGATTAGCTGAATGACAATTTATGAATCCCCCTCCTGAATAAGCTTGTGGGAGTGTTTGTCAATTTCTTCTTGGAGACTTTGTAGAAGGCCAGTGAGATCTGCCACATTGTTTGTACTTTCCCCCAGGTATCCTGCCACAAGGAAGAGGATCTCACCATTGGAGTTTCTGATCATGACTCCATAGCCTGCTGGTCCTGGATTCCCTTTGGATGCCCCATCAAAGTTGATCTTTATGAATCCAAATGGAGGAGGGGACCAAGTGGTTGGGCTTCTTTTTTGGCGTATAGGGGCAATTACCTCAAGGTGATTTTTCAAGTTGGGTTGCGAGTTCTGAAATATGCATTGTTCCTTCGGTGTACATTTTAGGTCCTCCACTTTCCAGGGTTTGCTTCTGATTGTTTCCTTGACGAGCTTGACAATTTTCTCCCAGGTTAGGGGTGGGGTGAGGGACTTAGAGTGAAAGATTCGTTTGTTCCTTTCCTTCCATATTATCCAGAGGATGAAGCCTGGAAGTAGTTTCCATATATGTGCAAGAATAGGATTTTTGTAGGAAAGTGAGTCCCAGTTTTCTATTGTGTCACTGATGCTGGTCCTATTCCAATTTGATTTGCGCATTACTTGAGCTCCTTGATCCCCAATCCATTGACTAAAGGGGCAACTGTTGAAGAGATGCTCAATCGTTTCCTCTTGTTGTTGACATAAGGTGCAAATTGAGGGTCCTATGAAGACTCTTTTCTTGAGGTTGTCCCAAGTTAGGACGCGTTTGTGTGCTATGAGCCATAAAAAGGTGGATACTTTTGGCCAAAGTGAGGGGTTCCAGACCTTGTTCCATATATTCCTCTTATCGTGATCTTGGTAGTTTCCCTGTAGATAGTAGGCCTCTTTGACTGAAAAGTTACCAGTGGTGGAGTGCCCTCATTTGAGAATGTCTGGGCCTTTTTGATTGGGTATTTTCCTATGACTTGCATAGTTTTTCCAAGCCGTTAGGTCTATATCCTCTGGGACCAGGAGATCCTGAGTAGATTCTTTCCATGTATGCTATTGCAACCCTTGGTCGACATTTTTCCAAAGGTCTTTCACCTTTGAAAAGGTGTCCTGATTTAGTGCTTGTCTAAGGGGTTTGAGATCCTCCAGTTCATTTAGTGGTTTTTTTTGTTGCCATGAGTCTTGCGAGAACAGTGCACTATCCCCAGCTCAAATTTCCCAGAAGGTGTGTTTTTGCACTAAATTTCTGTTCTGCCAGGCTGTGTTCCAGATATTGGATCCCTGTATTTGGTCATTGTGTCGGATGAGTTGGTTGTCTTGTGCTAGTGTAGCATACTTTTGTTTCCAGATCTGTGCCCAAAGAGATGTTGTGGTCTTCATCCATTTCCACCACATTTTGTCCCCCATGACTTGGTTGAGTTTTCCTAGATCATGGAGTCCCAACCCTCCCATATTTTTGGGCGTGCAGAGCTTGTCCCATCCTATGAGTGCCCATTTCTTATTAGGTTGGTGCCCATGCCAGAGGAATCTGCGTTGCAGGTTCCTAATTGCTATGATGACCTTCTTGGGTGCAACCAAGGCTGTGAAGAGGTAAGTGGGAAGGGTCTACAAAACTAATTTAAGAAGGACCAATCTGGATGCAATGTTGAGGGGCCTAAAGGTCCAATTGTTTAGCCTGTTAGAAATGGAAAGAAGCAGACTGTCCCAAGAGATTGATCTTGTTGATTCACCAGTTAGGGGGATGCCGAGGTAGTTGGATGGAAGGGATCTCTTGGGTATGCCCAAGAGTCTGGAGATATGATTTTGGACCGCTGTCAGGGTGTTGAAAAAGTAGAGTTTGGACTTGTCTAGGTTAAGGGTCATGCTTGAGGCCTCTGCGAAATCAGAGAGGATGGAGTTGATCTTGAGGGATTCTCCTATTATAGGGGTGTTCATGAGGAGGGTGTCATCCAAAAATTGGCTATGAAAGGGTGTCAGTTGGACATTGTGCATGGGTAGGCCCTTGAGTGAGCCTTCTAGGACAAACGTCTTGATATAACACCCCAAAACTTCTGCCATGATCACAAACATAAAAGGTGATAGGGGATCGCCCTGTCTGATGCCTCTGGAGGGGGTGAATGGTTGGGAAGGAACCCCATTGACGAGAATCGAGAAGAAGGCTGAGGAGGTAAGGTTTAAGATCCATTTAACCCAAAGGTAATCAAATCCGAAGGATTCTAAAATGGAGTGAAGGTACTGCCAGCTGACTCTATCGAAAGATTTTGAGAGATCTAGTTTGATGAGCATACCTGGGATTTTAGTTGTCTTGAGAGATAGGATGACTTCGTGAGCTAGAATGACACTATCCATGATTTGTGTCCCCTCCACATAGCCTGCTTGTTCCTTGGATATGATAAAAGGAAGAATTGGCTTTAGGCGATTTGCGATCACCTTTGTGATGATTTTGTAAATAACGTTGCATAGGGAAATTGGTCTGTACTATTTGGGATGAGTGACCCGCTCCTCTTTTGGAATAAGGGTGATAAAAGTAGAGTTGAGGGTTGAGAGGACTTGTCATGAGGCTCATGATTCCTCCATGACCTGCCACACTTCTTCCCTGATTAAATCCCAGCAGTGGTGAAAGAAGTCAGTGGTGAAGCCATTTGGGCCAGGGGCCTTTCCCAAGGGAATTTCTTTCACAACTTGGTCCACTTCGTCTTGGGTGATGGGTCTCGTCAATGCTTCATTCTACTATGGAGTCACAAGAGAGGGTATGTTGTTGGTTACCCGCTAGATTGATGTTGTTCTGTCCCCGCTGGTTTCCGTTAGGAGGTCTTTGTAGTAGTTGTTGAGTTCTTCAACAATTTGTGTGTGTTCCCTTATTGAATTTCCCTGGGTATCCTCCAAAGAGTTGATTTTGTTTATGTATCGGCTATGCACCATATCTCTATGGAAGAACTTTATGTTCTTTTCACCCTCTTTGAGCCATTGGACCTTGGATTTTTGTCTCCACAAGATTTCCTTTTGTTGTTTCCTTTCTTCTAGATGCACTTGGATGTCCTCCTCCTCTTTCATTAAATCAACAGTTATGGTCCCTGAAATGAAAGTTTTATACAGCTCTGTTAGTTTGTTTTCTATGTCCTGCATGTTTTGGAATATATTTCCAAAGGTGTGTTTGTTCCAGAGCTTCAACGAGAGCTTGAAGTTCTTGAGGTGCTGCAGGAATTTATACATGAAAGTACCATGATCTATTTCTGCCTGGGCCCATAAGGATTTTGCAAGTTGATGGAAGTCTGGGTGAGATAGCCAAAATTTCTCAAACCGAAAGGGTTTGTATTTGGGGGTTGATCTGGTTTCTAGACAAAAGGCCACTGGCTAGTGGTCCAATCCCGCCTTTGGGAGAATGAGACTCTCCATATTAGGGTCTACTTCCATTAATTCTTCCGCTACTAGGAAACGATCCAGACGACAAGCTACGTGTTGGTGCCCTGATCTACGGTTGGACTAGGTGAAAGTGACATTGCGGTTTTCAATGTCTACTAGCTTTAGTTGTTCTATGAGAATTTTAATCTTACCATTGTCTGGTTCCAGTCGTTTCGTTCCTCCTGTTTTCTCTTCCAGTGACAAGATCATGTTGAAGTCGCCCCCTAGGATCCAGTTGGGCGTGGTCAACAGAGTTTTGATGTGTGTTATCTGCCTAATGAGTCTGTCTTTTTCTTGTTGGCTTTGAGGTCCATAGACATTTGTAATGTCACCCTCCTGTGTCGTTCCTGTAATCTCAAAGTGGGTCGTTAGCGTGCCTATGGTGGAAAAAGGTTTGATTAAGGTGATATTGCTGGGGTTCCAGAGAATGGCCAGTCCCCCTGAGGCTCTGGTTGAGTCAGTGTGTATGAAATCACATCCCCTCCAAATGCGTTGAAAGATGGTTTCTACCTTTGTCCCAACACATTTTGTTTCTTGTAGTAGTAGGATATCTGGATTTTCCATCCTGATGCAATCTCGTAGGATCCTTTGTTTGGATCTACCATTGAGTCCCCTTATGTTCCAGGTGATGATCTTCATCATAATGCATGTGGTCTTGGGGCGTGGTTCTGGATTTTGATTCCTTGGAGGGTTTTTTTTCCTGCCCGTAACATTTGTGAAGCCATCCTTCTGCTTTGTTTCACTGGCCTTGGGTGCTTGGATATTCAGAAGGCAGTCCCTGAAGAGGTGGCCATGCTCATGACACTTCCTGCAGCGGAAATGAACGTGTTCGTAATCCAACGTTTGTTGCCAGTCCTCATCTTGATGTTCCAGAGTTACAAATCCTGGGAGGGCTTTGGATATGTTCATGTATACACAGATTCGGGCATAAGAGGTGTATTTCCTTTACTTTACAGCTTCTGAAGTTTTGACATAGTGACCCACGGTGTTTCCTATTCCCATTAGGATTTCCTCCAGCCAAAACTCTTGCAGTAAAGAGTATAATCGTATCCAGACTGGTGCCATTGTGAAGTCCTCCTTGTCCGGGCTGAATCTCTCCGTCTATAAGCACAAGAATAACCCAGCTGAGTTGTAGAAGTATGGTCCATTCTTGAAGATTCTATCCTTGTCTTCTAGATTGTATAGGATTATTGTGAAAAAAACCCTTTGAGCTGAGATTCACCTCGTAGTCCCCTTTGGGGTTCCACCGGTGTTTGATCCATCGGTTTAGGTCACATTTAGATGGCTAGAGTCCCTGAAACTTGCCTATTAGGGCATGCTCTCGCATAAACTGGGTATGTTCCCCCACCCTTGTTGAGCTAATGAGATATCTGGGTGGTTTATCGGATTGCAGGATGCATTTACCAGGCTCCCAACTACGAGATTCCTTTGGATGGGGCGTTCTTGCTTCCACGTCCAACTCTTTCCTGAGCCCCTGTTATCTCGCAAGGTGTTTCTCATGGAGTTGCTACGACGGTTCAAAAGGAGGGCGTTTTGCTCTTGCTCTCGTTCTATCGTTGGTAGTGACAATGCTGTATGAGGGGGGTTGCTCCCCCTCTTCCGGATTCATTCTGATAGATCAGACCCAAGAGTTGTCCGGTCTAGTCCGTTGCAGGCAGTGGGTGTCAAGGCGGTTAGTCCGTTCATGCAATCGTATCGCAGAGGAAGCGTTTCAAAGCGCTAGAGTTTCATTACGAGCATTATTGTAAATGTGAATTATTAAAATATTGTTTTTAATGTAAAAATCGATTCAACACCCTCAAATATCTCCATTTCAACTTGATTTTAAAATATTAAAGATTTTTATATAAATTTCATTATCTTATTAATTAAAAAAAAATATCAACTTTTCTTCTAATTATTTTAAGTGATTAAAAAACATAAATTCATAAAATATTTGAATTAAAACCAACATTATTAAATTATAAAAAATAAAAATTCTAAACATAATATGCATAACAAACTAAGTATTCATTAATAAAAATTTAAAAGCCAAACATATAACATATTCTCATAACACCTCTTTGTATGGTAGAGATCTTTGGGAGGTTCGGCCCAAGGACAACATTCAAAGCATTTAACATATATATATGTTGCTATTGATTTAAATAA
>ML778305.1:1120142-1143611 GCA_009831015.1 Picea engelmannii
TTGATTACTTTGACCTTTTGGGGCTTCTAGATGACATATGAGGGTCCTCCAACTTCGTAAGGCCATAACTCTCAAACCGTGAGGAGTTATGTGACGTTCTATAGACCACTAAAAATGACATGACATGCACTATCTATATAGAATAGTATTATATGAAAATATATCATGACTCATACTGTTACCCATCAAACAAACTTGGGTCCATTACCCAAACCCGGGGTCTCCAACTTCTCATGGCCATAACTCTCTAACCGTGAGGAATTATGTGAAATTCCACATACCACTGGAAATGACATGATAAGAACTATCCATCTAGGATATTTTCTCTGAAAAATTCACTTTCCTTCATCTCATTATTCCACAATTAAGCATGGGTTCTCTTACTCCACAAAGCGTCTTCCCGTGAGGGCTTTCACCATAAGGGGACCACTTTGGAGTTCATCCATATTTACTTCTTATCAACCATGAAAAAACAATAATGAGTCATATTTACATCAAACACTATTGGGTCCATTACCCAAACCTTTGTGCTATGGGTCTTTCTTCAAGGGTTGACATCAATGACAACCAACCTTAATCAACACTAACAACCCACAATGCAAGAAGTTTAATACTTAAGTTAATATGTTACAATCATGGAAGAATGTATCAAAAACACACTTACACCCACACGCTCCAATAAAATCTAATATTTAACAAAGCATTTGCTGACAATTAGTAGAAAATTAAGTTTAATACTTAAGTTAATATGTTACTGTCATGGAAGAATGTATCAAGCACATACTTACACGCACAGGTTGCAATAAAATCTAATCTTCAGCAAAGCATTTGCCGAAAATTAGTAGAAAATGGTGGCTTTGCAACAATGGGATTTCTTTGAAACCAATTCCCGCTTATGAAAACTGCCCTCCGCCTTTCTATTTTCCCACTCTTTTATCCCCTGTAGTTTCTCTTCCCAGTTGCTTAATCAATTTTTTCTTCCGAAAATGCCTTGTTGGGCGGCTTGGCGGATTCACGTATTTCCGCCAAATTCTTCCCTTTTCTCTAAATTGGCCCTCTATTGTTCTGTGTCCTACAAGTAGCACCCAGAGTTCTGCGATATAAATTTTGACAGGCGGACTTGCACGCTGGTTGGCTCAGCATTGCACTTCTATCTTTTCATGACCTCCAAACAAAATTCGGAGCTCTGTGATATACAAATTGACACACAGATTCCAGGGCTAGTGGGCTCAAGATTGCCATTGTTTACGGATGGAAAAGTGCTAAAGCGAGCCATACCACATTTGCATCATAGAAGTTATATTAAAGGGCAAAGCATTTCCTCTATAGTTCCATGTCCTACAAACAACACCCAGAGTTTCGCACTATACAAATTGACAGTCGGACTTGCAGGATGGCTGGCTAAACAAATGACTCAGACTTCCACGATATACAAATTGACAGACAAAGCATACAACCAAGAACCAAGTAAACTCACGGATCGTATTCCTAGTCGTTGTTTTCTGTGTCGCCACCTTCACACTTATTTCCAAGTATATATCTTTGCAGGAAAATGAGATATCTGTTACAGATGTGAATATATTGGTTGTTCTTTTTCGTCTTCTATACTTAGCCAAATATCCATTTCTCTTTTCCCTGAACTTTATCTTTCTCGTCACTTATTTGTGTTTTTCGAAAATGTCAGGTTGCGCACGTGGGAAAAATTGCGGGTCCTCACATCTTCTATGGAACTATTGTCACCCCATTTTGAAGCCCCTCTAACCACTTTCCATACTTCGCCATCTCTTCAAATTTCTTTCGCGGATCGTCGTTTTGGCCGGTTCAAGAAATATTCAATTCCTAATCGTTGTTTTTTGTGCCCGTGCCCTTTTGCAATTAGAAATTATCAATTATACATAAGATCTTATTTCAAGGCATGCAATTAACAAACGTTAATTTCAACAATCATGGAATGTCATTTGCGCATCGTTGGGTTGCTCCATTCACGAAAATTTCAATCCTCGCTTTTGAGAATGAGTCTGCCTAACCATTTCCCTATTCCATACTTAGCCACTTTACCGAACTCTGCAAGTATACAAACCGGCTACTGAACTACCCCATCATGCTCTCTTCCGTTTGACACGTTTTGCAGTAAAAACTTTCGATACATAAAATTTGACCGTGGAATACTCACCTCTCCTGAGTATCCCTGTAACCCTTTTTTGAATCCTATCCAACTGCTTTTCATACCTTTCCATTCTTTCCTTTCTCTCCGTCGTGTCCGTGACCTTCACACTTGTCTATAATAAAATAATATATATATATATATATATACATATCTTTTTTATAAGTATGCAATTACTGACATTTATTTCTAAATTCTCATCAAGCATGAACCATATAGATTGTCATTGATGGGTGAAAGGCTCAAGGAGATCTCCTGTTAATGCGCATTAAACCAAGATTTGCGGGGGGTAATATTATCCCTTTCGAGTGTTGATTTCAAAATCATGAAATGTCATTCACACATCACCGCCTTGGCACGTTTATGAAACTTCCAATCCTTAATTGCACTTCATTGTACCCGTCGCCTGCACATTTCTAAATATGAAATAAGTAAGCTTTACTACTAATAGTTCATCATGCACCACCCATACAAATTGTCATTAATCAATGAAAGGCTCGATGAGCTTTCCCATTCATAATCATTTAACCGAGATTTAGCACAGAGTTACATTATCGGCTCTAAGTGTTCATTTCAACCATCGTCTAGAGAAAATCAACGTTCTCATAAACCTATGGCATCATCTCGACAACAATTCTATGGAGATACAGTGAACATCTTCGGGCGCGAGGACCAGAACTTCCAGTGGTCTAGGGCATATTCTTATTACTCAACCTCTATCGCAGAGAACCAAGTAATTTGGACCTCTGGGATTGCTCATGTAGGTTATGTCCCTGAGGTTTTTGACTGTAAGGACCTGGTCTCTTGGTGCACCGATAAATTTATTTCAGACAAAATAATTATTCCACTGTGGGACCTCTCTTTTGTTTCTTTGTCACCTCAGGTCTTCTGCCAGATGTTAAGATTGTCAGAGCCAACATTGACGTTCAAAGGAGAAGATTGCAAACAATTCCTAGAAACACATAATAACGGGTTGGACCTCTTGCCCCATTTATTGGAAGACCCCATTCTAGTTCCTAAAGATATCACAAGCTTGCAGGTTAGTTCATTTATAAATCCATTCTGCGAAATTGCCTGTCTATTTACAAGAATAACATGACAAGAGTCCACAACAACTATTTCCCAGATGGCTCTTTATATTTTGTATTTCACAGTCAACGAACAAGCCATTTTTTATTGGGGTAAGTTAATTTCCCATGAAATCTATTCCCAATTGTCAAGATTCAAAAGAGAAAATAAATTTTATATGTCGTCCTACTTAGTTTTTGCGATAATGCATTGATGTCAGTTTCCACAACTGTCTATGTCCAAGAATGCCAACTGGGAATTCGACTTAGTAACGTGTTGGTACTAGGCCTTGTGGAAGCACAAGGCTTCCCATTGTTTTTATGAGGTTTTTAATGGCTTCGTGTCTGTTTTCAAAGTTTTGTTGTTAGGAGAAGATACTCCCCGCATATCTGAATAGACAACCAGTTTTTTGGACAGGAAGGGTACACTTGAACATTTGGATAATTACACTGTGATAAGAATTTTTGGGTCCACGGAAAAACCTGCTCTCCTTCCATGTCACATTACAGACAAAATGTTTGTTGCAGAAGTAGCACGAAAATACAACTACTGGTTGCATCTATTGCAAAAGAAGAAAAACAAATAGTTCATTCCTCTTCCTTGGAATGTAGGGGAGTTCGTATTGAAAAACATCAACAAAATTAACGAATTCACAACACATTCTAGCATCTTCAACATGAGATATGTTAGAAGCATAAGAGGATTCGACCCCGATAATATTTTTTGACAACATTTACAAACACCTGCCCGAAAACATAGACACTGGTGGAAACACTCCTGCTTTTGATGCCGACAACCAAGACACAGTGCAAAGCTGCACAAAATTGTACACGCAACAGGGGAAAGGCCATGATGACATGAGTGTTCAATCGACAAATAACACTAAAAAAAGTACAACATCCCGGAGCATCACTCCAACGGCCCACCACAACAACAAAGCAACTCAAATTTCTTCAAATGGAGGATGAGATAACGGCCCTCCTCACTCTAAAATTGATAGTTCTCACAAGCTTCCAGTAGAGAAGAAGAGAAAAAAAAAATGCGGGACAGGCGGAAGAGCCGAAAATTCAGAGTGAGAACATGGAACTTGACACTGATCTAGATAGCATGCTCCACTACCTTGATCAGCCTAAAGACACCATCCAACATAGCCGTCCAATGGACATATCTGATACCAATTTTTTTGACGAAGATGAATCCTTCATGTTCCAGAGCGTTGTTTTTGATAGCTAGTTCAAAAAATTGATAATTGAGAAAGGAAAATATCATTCAGAGGTTGACCTTGCCAATATGCGGTCATCCCAAATCTGCAACTTCACAATGCGAGCAGAGATGCACTTCATGATTCCATTGGAGGCATCGAGGCCGAGAATACCAGATTGAAGCACCGGGTCAAGGAATTGGAAGAGGCTTTGATTCCTATGTCATTGCTTGTCAATCCTTTGGCAATAGCCATGCCTGCCACCCCTGCAGCCAACTTAAAAGCATCCTTCAGCCTCCTCACATCATGTAGAGGATATGTGGACAATAATATTAAGAAAAGAATGGAATTGGTTACCGAGGCGTGGAAAACATCACAAACCATCAGTTCCCTTGGAACTAGGGCACATAGTTTCCTTGAACATTTGTAGGCAGAGTTAAAAGATGAACACAATTTATATTTAAAGATGTTCCTTCCTTTTGGCACCATTGTCAACAATATGACAGAAACAAAAAGAAGACAACAAGATATTCCATCCAAAAACCGGATCGATCAATTAAATGCATGTTGGAAAGAAAAAGTGAAGAACCTACATCTCATTATTCAGTCATGTGAACAAGACATATCAAAGAAAGATAAAGTATTCACAAGGCTGTCAAGAATAAACTTAGTCGGAAAGACCAATGAATTCCAAGACCTGGACTTAATCGCAAACTCCTTTCCCTTAAGTAGGAAAGAGTTCGATAAACAGGTTGATATGTTTAAGGCATTGTCTCTGCAAAAGTTTTACAACATCCTTGAATATGATCAAGCTCACGTTGACAACTGGCTAGTCGACTATTCAGTACAGAATGACGAAATTCATCAGGCTTTCTGTAATCTTTCTATCGACTTCCGGGAATTAGAAAACGATCTTTTCAACATAAAAATCCGGAATGAGATCAAAGTCGTCCCAATGAGAAGCTACATTGAAGAATGGCTCGAAAGGGAATTGAAGCAGGTCGCAGACGAAAGACAATAGGCAGTTTCCAGGATTCCAGCAGCCGTCGATGACATCAATGAAACGACAGTCACAAGAAAATAGCCAAAGGGCTCATATGTACCATCACTATAAGTCTACTAATTGCATCCTGCTTTGTTTATCAACCCAGTTATTCCACTTTTTTAAATGGAAATGTATAGGCAAACACTTATACCTTTCAATTTATTTTTTTTGCAGGTATTGCACTCTATCTTCTTTCTATAGTCCTATTTCTTATACATATTTTTCTAATGGTCTGTGGGATCCCTAATCCCAATTTACATGACAAACCCATTGAAATTTCCATTAATATGTAACAAACTTTTATTTTTTTATATATTTCAAAATTTCCAGTAGTATGTAACAAACTTTTATTTTTTGACATATTTCAAATAAAATTGTTTTCTTATCTCTTTTTAAATTTACATCTTCATACATTTTTATCTTTCACCAGTCTATATGATTTTTTTTTTTATATTTTGTTATATACTTTCAAAAAATAAATGGTGCTCTACATGCCAAGCATCATTTGCTGCATGGATAAATTTCCAATTTTTTTCTTCCACTATGAACATATTGTATTTTGTTATATACTTTCAAAAAATAAATGGTTCTCTACATGCCAAATGTCATTTACTGCATGGATACCACCTGTGCTTCATGTTGTTTGCTACATCTTCGCTGCAGTTTCCTATCTCTCCGCGACGTCGATGTTCCTTGATATACATGTTCAACACAACATTTTCGTCATATACATTTTTCACTGAACACTTCCGTCATTTACAATTCGACCCCATTTTCCACATTTACCTTGTTCCACGGGGTCGCGCCTCGGTGCTAATGAAATTTTATGCCCCATGTTTTGTGATATACATGTTGCACACAACATTTCCGTGATATACCTTTTGCACTGAACAGTTCTGTCATTTACAATTCGTTCCACAATTTACTTTGTAACCTCGTTGGCAGGGACTACGCTGCCACGCAACCTTGTTTTATATAGTATTAATAAAACTTAATTAGATTAAAAAAGAAATATATAAAAAATATATTACGTTATGGTGTGTTGGTAAAAACATTTTTAATATTTAAGCTCTGTACAATGTTTAAATATCTCTTTTTTTAAGTTAAAGCATGTTTTTACCATGTTAATATAATATTATAATTTGTTATTTTTTATAACTCAATAAAATAAAATTTACTAATAAAATAAAGGGATGGTATATTATGACATATAACCTTTGACTTGTTGATAACACAAAGCATACACAATTGTTTTACAATGGAAACATTAATAAAGAATTTGATAAATCAACCATAACTTTGGGTGGTAGTTTGTTTCTAATTTGATAAATCAACCATGGGAGTTTGTTTCTAAAGCATGATGAAGAACAATAAATGTTTTATGATTTTTTTTATTATTATCTTTTATTTTTCATTATTGAAATTTGGATATATTGTAAATTTGGATTGTTGAAATTATTGTTTTTAAATGCAAAAATGGATTCAACACCTTCTAGTATTTCTATTTCAACTTGATTTTGAGATATTAACAATTCTTATATACAATTTTGTTATCTTATCAAATTTTAACAAAAACATACCAATTTTTCTTCTTATTATTTTGAATGATTAAAAAAAATCAATTCATAAAATATTTAGATTAAGACAAACATTATTAAACAATAAAAATAAATAAAAAATCTACAACTTAATATGCATAAAAAACTTTTTTTTTGTTTGCTAGCATGTCCGTGACTTGTGGGACTAGCCTATAGCTGAGAAACCACGACCCAGGGGCATCTAAGCTGTCAAAATCACCCGAGGATTGCACTTGGCCTGGGCCGCACAACCCTTAGCTGACTGGGTTTTTTTGTGTCTCCTGAACCTTGGTCGCCATGCATAACAAGGCCCTTCGAAACCAATTGCGCTAACATAATTTGACATATGCGTAACAAACTTCATATCCATAACAAACAAAAATAAGTAATCATAAATAAAAATTTAAAAGCATTTAACATATATATGTTAAATGTTCCTATGAAACCGATTAAAAAATAAAAGAGAATTCATTTTCATATATGATTTTTTCATGGAAATATCATGAGGTTGACATCTCTTTAGTATGGGGTTGAGGCCTGGCACGTGGATGTTGGTCCGCTTGGGAGAAGATGAAATTCAAGGGTCGGGAAATCGATTGTATCTTTCAACTGGTCTCATCAAAACATTAAGGGAGAATGGACATCATCTCCTTTCCCAGACAACATACAAGAGTAGTCAAAATCCTTCTACTTTTAAGTGGAAATTGGTTATGGAGTTGGGCTTAGGAAGCCAAGAGGCTGAGGAATAGGAGGCCTTTAGCAAAGCACTGCCACATGAAGGTATTTTCCTCACAGATTCCCCAGACGAGCTGGTTTGGATAAGAAACACATCCATGGGTATTATGACTACAAAAAATGCATATGATGCTATAGCAATGAATATCTGGACAAGGAGCACTAAGTGGTGGCACACTGCATTCTGGAAATGGGACATGACTCTTAAACTCAAGATTTTCACTTGGCTGTTGATGGAGAAGATGATCTTCACCTTGGATATTTTACAAAGAAGAGGATGGCAGAGTTCGAGAATATGTGCCCTGTGCAAGAACGATTTAGACACATCACAACACTTGATATTATACTGCTCCTTTGCTCAACAGGTTTGGACTAGATTGCTAACAACTCTCAAGATCACTACTGGGTGGATAAGTGGGAACATTCAACTGTTTTTTAAGGATTGGAGGCATAAACACCCTAAGTGGATCACTCTTCCTTCTATTATCTACTGGAACATTTGGATGGAAAGGAACAATGCATTGTTTGAGGAAGGTCAACCTTCCATTGAAGGGGCGTTCTATAGGATCCTAGGATGGGTAAGGGACTCAAAGAACCGTCCTCAAACTTTTCCTAAATTGAAACAACCGCCAAAGATTTCGATAAGTAGAACAACAACTTGGTTTGATGGGGCTGCATAGAGAAATGGGTAGTGTAGCGAAGCAGGTGGAATAATAAAGGAAAATAGTCACACTAGCTACAAGTGGTGGCTCAATTGTGGACCGGGCACAAACAATAGAGAAAAAAATCTTGGAGTCTGGGGCTTGTTGTCCCTGGCTATGCGGCTACACATCCTAGATCTTCAGTTTATTGGGGATTTAAAGTTAATTATCTATTGACTGAACAAGATCAATGACCTCCAGGGGATGGGTTTAAAGTACTGGAAATAGCAGATCTTGTCACTTACTCAGGCCTTCTCGGATCTTGACTTCATACATTACTACAAATATTTCAACTAGGAAGAATATGCTCTCTCCAAATAAGTACTCGACCTTCAGGAAGGGATTCTGAAATTCACTCGAATGGAAGATGGACAAACAGGTCCATCTCAATTCCTCCGACTATACCAAATTAGCTTTGGTTATTTTTTCTTTGTCATGTCTTGTTGGGATTTTCTCTGAGTTGGATGTTCACTTCTTTCTTGGCCTAGTCCAAAGGACTGTTTTAGTTTTCCTTCTTATTTCCAAGGTGAACATGCATGTTCGTTGTTTTTTCAGTTCACATCTCTATGTTGTAAGTCTGTGTGTCTTTGCATATCTAGTAGCTTTTAGTTTCTTGTTAGAGCCATGCTTGTTTTGACACTTTGCTTTATTGACTATACTCATTCCAGTATCTCTGGAACAAAAAAAACTATTATATTTAATATAAATGCAATTTCTTTATGGAAATGGTGTACCTTTACTTACATAATGATGTTGCGAAAATATAATTATTGTTTTATTTATTTATCAAAATCAAAATGGGAAAACAAATCTATTTTTAAAAATATGGTTTTTAATAAATATATAAAATATTTTAATTATTTTTTTAATAAATTTATAAAATATATTAAATATTTTCATTAATTTTTATAATTAACATATGATTTATTTTTATTTTTATCATAAATTGTGTTGTAACACATAATTTGACTATTAAATTCCATACAAAAGACAATTGCTTTCACATAATTTCTTTACTTTTTAAAACAAACTTCATAACAAATGTGATCAATAATTTTTATAACGTTATTATATTTATGGCTTTTGCTAGATATCATCTACCCTCTCAATAGGCGAATGCTCTAAGATTTGTTGATATTGGTTTGGATAAGAACTTATAACATTTGTTGATATTGATTTAAATAAAAAATTCATTTTTTAAAATTAGTTTATTCACTTTAATTTGAGTGAATAAATGTTTTTTTTATTTATAAATATAAAAAGTATTTAAAAAAAATATTATCTCTTCTAATGATGATTAAGATTAGATTTAGTAAATTTATTTATTTTCTAATAATATATATATTTTTTTAAGTTAGCTTATCTATATTAAAATAAGGAGGGAAAAATGTTACACGTACTCAGTTGTTGGTCGGTTACTTGGAAAACTAGTCCATCAACATAACATTTGCTTCATCAGACTTGTTCGCTGGTATATACCAAAAAATAGATTGTAAGACTTTATACAAGACCTATCCAAACACTGATTTGAAGTGTGAGGATTTGTATCATTTTTGTTATAACAATACATACTAATGAAAAAGAGAAAGCTTGCCATTGCAAATTAAACAGATGAGGGGGATCATCCCAAGGAACCTGAGGGGTTTCCTCGTCAATAGTGCTAAAGTTGATGCCTTTTTTGGCTGCCATGATGTTGAATTTCTTATCCAATAGCTGGTTATGCAACTGAATATATTCAATCTGCTTGGCTAGCTGATTATGGGCAACATCCCTTGCAGTTATGGTGATCCAGATTATTTTCGGCATGAAATGCGAGCAAAGATATAATAAAGAAATGCACAAATATATCACAGACATTCAATAATATAACATAAATGTATCAAAGATGCAACCATAAACACGGATATACAGTAATACACGATTTCTATTAATCAAAGAAATGTACAGAGACTGTAAAAATACAGAGTGAAAGACTTGCTAGAATGGTGGCGGCTTATCTCTCAGAAGAGATGTGACGGTTGCGCTCACTCGCAAGAAGGAGATCGTTACAATGAGGATCTAAAGGTCTTTTTACAATAAACAAGAATGCCCAAAACCCTAGACATCCAAAAACCTAACCCTAGGAGATGAAGTGCCAAAAGTCATGTGGGCCCGTTTGGGTAAGTTAGTACATCAACTTCCCGGGGTCGTAACTTTTGCATATGATCTCTGTTTTAGGCGTGTGATAGCCCATTGGAAAAGTATCGTCGAGGAGATTCATTTTGGGGGCTCAATCATGCTTTTGGATATCATTGAGGAGCTCGATCCCAAAAAACCTTCATTTAGGCCCTCAAAATAGCCCCGGAAGTTAAAAACTGCTAAAAATAGTAAATTGCCAAAATTGCCATAAAACTGTTTTGAGCCAGTCAGACAAGGTGGGTGGCCACTGATATCCACCTAGATCATATGGATTTGCTAAGGAGCGTTTTAATATGCCAATAGAGGTCAATGGTGCGAAAACATTTTGGATCTTTGGCCCGAGTTAAGCTTGTATCAGGAATCCAGGGCATGAGCTCTGCATCAACCTCTGCATCTGGGGTGTTCAACCATTCTTGAGGAACTTCGTTTTCAAGTCTATCCACATCTTCTTGAGCTTCTGGTGTGGCGAGGGAAGAATAATTCTCTGGAACTGTGATTGCCTCATGGTGCACTCAAGGAAGAGGGAGATTTTGATGTGCGTTGCCTCATCCACGAGGCCTGGACCTATCGATTGTGCTCCACCTAAGACTGAACACAACCTTAAAATACTGACAGGTACAAAGGCGAGAGTTGGGGATGCGCCAGTAAAAAGTCTAGATCTTGTAATGGTTGTTGAAGCAAAAAACAATAGTCTGAAACTCATATCTCTCTCGTTTAACTATGCATGCCATTATCTACTTTCCAAGATTGCTCGTACGCCCTCTAGAATGACACTTTGAATAGTTATCTAGGTTGTACACAAGTTGGATTTGGTTATGAAGGTGAATGGTCATCAACTATATCTTGGAAGGAGTATGAACAATAGGGGCGAACCAGTGGTGAAGCTTTTTCTTCATGCTCGAAGCTTCTCGGGGGTGGTTGTAATAACTGTTGGAAGGAGCCTTCATGGTGGCCAACTCAAGCCCCTTTAAGGACTTTAAATCATAATCACTGCACTACATTGGGTGGAGATCTAAGGTTGCCTTGTGGTGCCTAGAAATCTACGCGGGACACTTTGTGTAACTGATGGGCTCGATGGTTCTAGATTGGCTGCCAACTGCCACTTGAATCGAGGCTAATAACATTTAACCTTGACTCTATACATAAAACAATAAATTTATTCAATTTCAATTTAACCTTTTATTAGAAAAAAAACATATTATTATTATTATTATTATTATTATTATTATACAGCTTGAGTGGGCCTAATGTTTAAGAATATGTCTTTCCTCATAAGAGATCACAGGTTCAAATCCAAAGGGGGTAGAGTATGTACATATTCGTAAACTTTAACAGTCAAATCGCTACACGAAAAAGATCTCGTATCCCACAAACAAGGAAATTTCATACACCAATTTAATGTTTGATGTTAGAAAAATTTCATACACAAAAATTAAATTATTATTATTATTATAATTTCTCAATATAATTTGTATATTTTCATTTTTATTTAAAAAATAAATATACAATTTGTATATTTTCATTTTTATTTAAAAAATAAATATATGATCTACTTTGAAATGAGTCACCTTTTAAAAATCATAATAAAATTTATATGAATGGTGTTTAATGATTGGGATAAGGTATCTTTATCCAAACAATTCACGTACATTAATTTTTTAATGATAGCCATAACGCGATACATTGTTTTTATCGGAAGGAGTAACATTAAAGTTTCTCATTATATTTATGGATGAATGAGCCCGCACATAACGATTACCTTGTACAAACAAGGAATCATGGTGTGAGGAAAAAGACAGAGTTATGGCTGTTTTTTCTTTAATAAATTGAATAATCTCAGAAAAATTATATAGCAACGGTGTAGTCTGAATGTTTTATTTTTTGTGTTTTTAGTAATTTTTTTTTGTTTAATTTTGTTTAAAATTTGGTGAAGAATTGTTGGATTTGTATATTTGAGTTGTTAAATTTGTATAATTGGAGTGTTTTATATATTTATAAATGCAATTTAAACAACAAAAAATAGTGATTTTATCGATATTTATATTACTAGATTACGGCCAAAAAAACTAAAAAGTAGAACGTTTAGTCAATACCTATAATAACTTATAAAAGTAATTCATATACCATAAATGAATTGAAAAACAAAACCATATTTAAAAAAAAAAATGCTTATAATTAGTAGTTTTCAACATTTTACATAATAAATTATTTATGATGTAAATTAAGTTGTAATTTAACAATAAATATGTGTAAATTTTGCTTTACTAACTTAGATTTGATTCTCAACAAAATAGAAAATCTTTAAAATGACATGGCTAGAAGTGTAGTGTAGTTAACTTAAACTCAATCTCCATAAATATGAACAGATTCGATATTGATTTGGAGAAAAATAAGTCCTCAACTGTAACAAAAAAAAAAGATGTTCTAGACTATAATAATGCCTAATATATTCATGTTAGTTGTAATGCATTTGTAATTTTAAGATAGTGCTTTCAAAAGAAACACTAACATAAGGCTTAATTTTTTAATGATACTTGAAATTCATTATATTATAAATATCAAATTAATTGTGAAAGTGATTTTGGAAAAATTATTTTTATGCAGAATAGTGTCACCTATACAATGATGATGATATCAAATATGAGTGGTCCAATTAAAAAATGAGAGGGAATCCAGTAAAAAGCTTCTCTTTATTTTTTAAGTAAAAAGCTTTTCTTTATTTTTTATTTGATGTACGAGAAAACATGCTACAAATCCTCAATCCTCAAACATTTCTCTAACATTGAAATGGTCTTTCATGCAAATCTCCACTTATTTAGTTAATAGACGAATTAAGTTACACCTTATGTAATTGTGGGCTCGCAAGAATGGAGCACAAGTAAATCAAAGTGAGAATCTAACTTGAGACCTCCTTTTCATATGTCCTTCCATTTACACTGCACTTGCCAATCTACACCCGTGTGAGCTACCATGTACTCTAATTACTTGTAATGCTAATATTATTTTATTTTATTTTTTAAGTTTTCTTAAATCATAATTATAGTATATTGTTTACTTTTTAATTATATTTTTTAAAGATAACTTGTGTGAAATATTTAAAACATCAAATGTTTATATGGATACTCCACCCATTATAAAAATAAATAAAGTTGAAATGTGTCAATTGGGTTTAGCTTGATGGTTGTGAGGAATGTTTGTTATTCTCCCCACCATTCCTAAATGATATGGAGAATTTTGGGTTGGTCAAAGCAAATGAAGTGCTTAGAATTGTAGGAGTGCCTATGTAAGGATATGATTTGTATTTAGTAGTTATGATTAATTGTTTAAGGGTTATATAGGTTTGAAAGAGAGTTTTGATATTCTTTTTAGCCAAAGTTTTGGAAATATGATTTGTAGTGTCTTAGATGTAGGGAAGGGATATGCGATCTAGGGGCGGGGAAGAGGAAGTAGGGTTTAAGGCTTTAAAATGATGGGCTAAGGAGAAGACATTATCAATTTGAGAGATAGAATACCCATTGGCCACAATGGCCTTGGTAAGGTGGGACTGGGAATCAGAGATTCAAATAGATGACAAATAATATAATGATCCAAACTGGATCAACACCGTTAAGGATTGTTACGTGTGGGTCCTCACACTCCTTTTCACACACAAAATTCAACATTGACAGCCAAAGGATATTAACAATACAACATTTTGGGATTCATTATTGCTTCAAGATCTAGATAGTGCCAAGTTACTAACTCTCTAAATTATTTCCTCCCTTAGATTTGTCTACTGAGGGTTTTGGAGTTCTCTTCCAACGGATAGAAAAATGAGGCATTTTCTAAACAAAAAACTATGTTTGGGTTGCTGCAAATTTTGTCATGAAAACTTGAATACTATACATTTTCATTCGCTGAACTTTACAATATTAGTGACATTTCTAAGAACTTTCATCCATGGAAATTGATATGTTATTCAACAAATTATAACATGTTTAGGTTACTGCAACTTTTATCATGAAAACTTGAATACTGTACGTTTTCATTTGCTGAACTTTACAAGATTGGTCAGATTTCTGAGAACATTCATCCATGGAAATTGATATGTTATTCAACAAATTATAACATTCACAACCACTTGGCCTTTGCATTTTTTTGTTTGTATATAACTAAATTAAATATGATTATTCTTTAAACTAGATTTCGTAAGGTTAGAATCGGCTTTGATGGGAATGCTTATAAATATCTTACCCTATTTCCTGGTCACAATTTTGTATGGAAGTTGTTTAATCTCTTAACATATTTCTTTTATGTTTTGAGTATGAAATAAGTTAATATTTTTTTACTTAATACTTATATTTTTATTAAATTTGTAATTAATTATTTATAAAATTAATTAACATTTCATTATTATTTAATTATCATTTATTTACAAATCTTATCTTAAAATAAAAATCATGTTATTTTAATAATTATTATTGTTAGAAAAACAGTATCACAGAACAATAAAATAAAATAAATGTGGAAACAAAACACAGAAGATACACAATACAAGAGAGATATAGATTTACGTGGTTCACCCAGTGTGGGCTACATCCACCAGAGAAATTGCCAGGTTTTTCCTTTATTATTATCCAGCAAATGAAGGGATACAACCTACAACAAAACCCGTTATAACTTCCTCTTCTTTTTCTCACAGTCTCCTCTCTCAGAATACAATATTCGCCATCAATCATAGCCGCAATACATTTCCCTCATAAAAGAGGGTTGCCTTCTAGGGCAAAAACCCTAACATAATCTCTACCATTAGATCTGCGACCTTATAATGAACGGTCCAGATTTACAATGAAATTACAATATACATTTACAAGGCAATTTTTCCTTTGGGGGCTTCGCCCCCAAACCCCCGCTGGGGGCCCGCTTGCCCCTAGACCCCCCAACCAAGGGGATAGCCCCCCCCCGGACCCCGCAAAAGGGGTACCCCCCCTCTGCACTCCCCCGCGTGGAAGAGTGTACATGCTTTTGGGGTGTAAATACTTCATGGGGTATAAACATGACTGAAAGTAAAAGACCTTTGAATCAGGAAGATAATCAGGCTCCACAACCAACAATTATTTATTTGCAAATCTTATTTTAAAATAAAGATCATGTTATTTTATAATTAGTTTATCATCTAAAAAAACTAATAAAAATGTGGTGTGTCACTTAGATATAATTAGTTTATTATCTAAATAAACTAATAGAAATGTTTAAATAATTTAAAGGGAATTATAATTTAATGAGAATTTTTATAATGTTAAATGAATTATAAGATCATTTTAATAATCATTTATTTGAGAATTTGTTAATTATTTTGATGATGAACTTTTATATGAATTTCAAATTGGTGAAAAGCTTGTGTGACAATCAAATTTGAACATGGATCTTTCCTATGTTCCCCTACATCTTTTAAAAAAAGGAGTATATCCTTGTACATTAAAGAATCTCAAATAGTTTAAAAGACCAATTATATAAATTACAAATGATATGGAAATAAATTATATCAATTATAAATGATATGGACATAAAAGAGGAAAACATAGTAAGTGTTTATAATGATGATGGTGATGATGGTGATGGTTAAAGTCCACTAAAAGCAAATGACCTTTAAAAAAGGTAAGAAATTACTTAGTTTGCTTTAGAATTTTTTTTATGTGTTTAAAAAGCTTTAAGAGAAACATTCCTATATATCCATAGTTTTGATGAGTTAAAAGGTTAGGAAGGTTGGTATTATAACAAATATTTTGAAAATGTGATTTAATTTAGGTGTACCTAGGGAATTTTAAGAGAAAGGATAAAATACATGTTTTTTATAAATAATTTTTTTTGTTTATTTTTTTTGTAAACACCCATAACATCATTGTATGGCATTAAAATAAACACTTGGTTTTTTTAATAGTTTCTTTTTAGTAGCATATATGATAATAGCATGATTTAACTATATTATGAAATAGGTTGTAAGTGGACATCATCAAAAGAATTATACGAAACAAGAGGAATCCACACATTGAAACAAGATGAATCCACACATCTAGAGTACATAAACATGGTGTACAATGTGCATAGTCATGGAGTGCATTCACATGGAGAGTATGTAGTCATGCAAAAAGTTATATGGAAGAAGTTTATTGATATGAGAAGAGGTAAGATGTGTCAAATTGACAAAGCATCTACACCTGATTCCTATTTGTTTCTCAATGTGACATAAGCATTGTCCTTTATTTTTGCAAAATGTTCAAATAAGGAGGGTAATATCTCAGTGCGACATAAGCAATGTCCTTTTTTAACATTGGGTAGTGAATGAACACACCTTCATTGCAATGCCATACACCACAACTATAGAAGGAATTTGCATTGCACCAACATTTTCCTACAAATGCTATGCAAAAATGAAAGATACTACCTATGTCTCATCCAAAAAAAGAAGAGGCACAAGTATTCTTTATCACTTTCATAATTAATTTTTTCATCCATGATTACTACTCTAACCCTGTCATTCAAAGGAATTGCATAAAACACACTAAAGAACATTGTGTACTATTTTCAGATCTTTATTCATTACATGTACATAGTTATGATTATTTCAAGTTAGGGTTGTTGACTAATCCAAAACTAGTCATGTGAGACTAAAGTAAAGTTTGATGAAAATGTCAGTCTGTTGTGGGTGGGAATCCCTCCTATGGACTTAGCATTTAAGGGCTCTAATAATGCATGAAGAAAATGACCATTTTAAAGGCCTCTACTCTTTCCTATTCTCCCAACACAAAATCCCACATTCATGCAATACAAAGGTGTAAATGAGATTCAACAACTCTACCTTAAGTCCTTCGTTTGATGCCAATCCCTTTGCTTTCACTCCCTCTTTGATTGCAAGCCTCCTCCCAAAGCTGACGTGCATTCACTCATGAACAAACAAAAAGTTGCGAACATGTATTTCATATACTAATTGCTGGGCTAGTTGTGACAATATCATGAAATAAACATTCAACTTGAACACATGATATGGCGGGATGGGAAAAGTATTCCTTTTTGTATTAATATTCACAAGAGTAAACTTACAATATGTGGTCGACACTGCTCCTCAAAACTGGTCATGGGCTCCTCTTCAACTATCCTCCAATTGCTTTGCTTTATACTTCTCTTTGCACAAGGATGGCTAAAGGTTGGGACAAGGGGAATGCTCAATCGGGTATAGTCTTTTTACTATGATTTTCCTCTTTTCAAATGGGACCCCTACCCCTTATTTTATAAGCTAGAAGGAGCTAGGTATTTGGTCGAATGACCGGCCATGCATGGCCGAAAGGTTTAGTTAATTTTCCCAAAGCTGTGTGTTCCATCAAGAAATTTCTTTTTTTCGTGCTTTTGTAGGTACACGCGGGCTGTATTGAGGCAACTAGCGTGTACACACTTGAAATAATGGAGCAGGGTGTGTGGGCCTTTATAAAGGGGGTTTTTAAAAAGAGTTGTTCAGTAGTGTTTTGGCAAAGAAGGAGTCTGAGATGGCCTGATGCTAGGTAAGTATGTCTGGTGCAAATTAGGGTTATAACAGATTCCCCCTAATGTGTGAGGTCATAAGAGCATATGATGGCCGAAATACATTATCAATCTTTATCAACGTACCAAACCAGTGAGCCCAGGGACCAAAAATCGGGAGGTGCCATCTGCAAAAATAAAAATTGTCTCACCGAGGCAGGCATACCCATGCTTGTGATGAAATAAAATCATGGTTACCAATCAAATACATTGTAGATCCATGTCATATAACTATATAAAGTGTAGCCGCGAGAAATACACAGTGGATCTACAACTCAAAATCAAAAGATATACATGTATAATATCCATCTTCTAGAAGCTGATAAGGCATGATGTCTGGGGATGAGGTCTTCAGAGCTCGAGAAACAACTTCAAAATCTTCAAAATTTGGGTAGGAGTGTAATATGAGTGTACAACTTCACAACCCAGAGGTCTTCGACGACTCGTCGGTCATGGATTAGAGAATCTTGATGATCAGACTGAAGGATTCATTGATTTCGAACAAAGACTTGATTGGACTTTCGGGATGGTCAGGCATGAGGGCAAGAGACAAACTGCAGAGGGGCCGACTCAGGCTTGGTAAAACATTCTCTTGGACAATAGCACGACAAATGATGAGACTCGGGTAGCATGGCATTAACATAAGTTCACGAGGCAGGAGGAAACACAAACTCTTCATATGTTTGGAAGGATAACCAAACGGAGGAGGACACAACTCAATGTAGCGGGAACAACTTCCTAAGGTCATATTAAATCCCAGGGCTTGACGAACAAATGAAAGGATGTGCTTCATCCAAGGGAAACTCATTGTGCTGCTAATACAAATAAAATACTTTTCCCTTCCTCTTTTTGGGGTATATTTGATTTTTTTTTTTTTTTGTCTTTTTTCAGTAATTTTGGAAAAAGAATAAAAGAATGATACGTTACAAAGGAGGAATGAGTGTCGCAAACATATGAGATCGAGGTGCAAGGACAAGACTGATGTTCAAAGAAAGGACATTCGGAAAAAATCCCTCTTGGGGCCAAAGGTGTCAAGACGCAAAGGGAAAATGCTACAAGGCTTGCGTATAAGACATGTTTTATATGGTTTAGTTGAGAGAAACATGGAGATGGCATTAGACCAAAGATGTAGGTATGCAAATGTGATTAATAAGACACACAATGGTAACATCCTTCGATGTAATTTTAACGAGCCCAGAGAAGGTAAGATCGACAGTTCTTCATATTTAGAGTCTGAAAAAAGCATAAAAGGAGACTCTAATGGGGTACATTTTTTGAAGGTAGTCTAGTCGGTTCGAAAAAGGGGTAAACTAGCACCGACAAGACGTCTATTCAAAACCATTTTAATGAGTGTGATAAAGAAAAGATCACTTGGCAATTTTTTCATTTTTAAGGAGTCTGAAAAAATCTTAACTATGGACTTCGTCAGGAATGTTCTTCTGGACCATTTTAACGAGTGTGAAAGAATAAGGTCACTCGACGATCTTTTCAGTTTTAGGGAGTCTGAAAAGAGCTTAACTATGGACTCCATGGGGGTTCCTTTTTTGTAAATTTAGTCCCTCAAGGGTTAAAATTATACCTGAGGGTATTCTTCTAGAGATCCGAGGCCTCTAGAGTATACCTTTGTTCGTACAGTTGACCATCCGGACCGAAAAAAGGGTAAACTACCGCCAGATAGACATGACTTCAAATTTCAGTTTAACGAGTGTGAAAGGCCACGAGATCGCTCGACAATATTTTCATCTTTAGAGGGTTGGAAAAGGGCTTAAAAAAAGACCCGTTATGTTTTGGGAGTCCCGAGGGTGAGGTCAAGAGTGATAAGGAATCATGAAAATGAGGCTCAAACTCATAATCAGGAAAAACTAGAAGGGACTCCCGAGCCTATGGTCGTTAGTGACAGCATGGACACCATAATGCAACCGAGATCTACCTAGGGCATCCATGTTACAGTAAGATCTACCACCAAATTACGACACTTCTAAAGCAACAATAATGGTTTCGTGTTGCGACTTGGTGGAATCAATCCTATGGAAAAGCGGAAAAGACAACGAGATGCAGAAAGTGGAGGTGGAATCCTGACTTAAATGCAACGAGTTGAAAAAAAAATGACTTTTTACCAAAGTATCGTCAAAATGCCCCAAATCTCAAAAACAATTCCCAATACCCAAAGTAATACTTCCCGTGACCATCCAAAGAAGACTCCTGAACCATCTTAAATGATTTTCAGTTTAGAAAAAATGACAAAAGGGATCGAAAATTGACAAAAAGATGCCAAAAAGTCTATAAATAGAAGTTGGCAACTCATTATCACCATTGTTAATTCAGAAATTGACTAAAAGCCAAAACTACTCCTTTATGAAAAGAGTTGATTCTGAGAGCTTCAGTGGACGAAACAACCATCTGCTTGGACCAAGTAAGTATGAACTCTCTCCTCTTGCAATCTAAATCTTTCTTTATGCATTTAATTTTATTTTTTGGAGGGGCGTCGACCTTGTAAAAGTCGTCCCTAAGTCCACGTGGGTTGTCTTATGACAGCCCGCGTGTACACTCGGGTAGAGGAAAAAATGAACATGTGTACACACGACTATCATCATTACAGCCCGTGTGGACCCTTCATTTAGTGGAAAAAAGTTTAAAAGAGCAAGGGTTAAGCCTCCTGAACTTGGTTTTTGCAGGATGTATGTTCACTAGAGGGAAAGAGAGCATGAGGATATTAGTGCACTTGTTGGGGAGGACCCCAATGTTGTTTCTGCTTTGATGCAATGTGGGTTGCTAAAATTATTCCTATGTCCTTTCATGCAAGCACAACCTAGGCTACTGAATGCCTTGGTTGATTATTGGTATCCCGACGTAGAGACCTTTATGCTAGAGGGGCAGTCGCTGGTGCCAACAACCGAGAACATATACTTTTTGACTGGCCTCTCTCGGCGAGGGGAACCAGTCAACTTCTGTACGTTTCCCTCGGGGCCTCACAACATATCAGAGTTGATTGGACTCCATTGTGAGGCGGGTACAGATAGAACGAGCTTGCAAGATCTCAGACTTAGCACTGCAAGTAATAGTGTTGCTCATCGGGCAGATTACAGGGTCTGCTGCTTTGCATCAGGCTTCCCGTGCACAGATGAACTATGAAGTTTAATGCTTAAATGAACAGATTTTTGATTGGAGCACCACATTACTAGACTATATGAAGAGGCAACTGACAGACTGTCGACTGCAGACTCAAAGGAACTTCGGGTTTGGAACCATTCTTTACTCTTTCTTCTTTGAAAGAGTGCCTAGTTTCAACCCTTGAGAGGTGGTATGGGGGCATCAGGCCTCTCTTCCCACGATATGAAGATGGGCAGTGTTGCTGCCACGACAGGGGGGGAGGAAGGACCAATGAGTCCTTTGATGACACCTTTTTTGCTTGGTTGTCGCGACAGATCCCAGTCATAAAGGATTACCCTTATGCTGAGATTGACTTCTTGAGAAACCCTGAGATATCGGTACCTCCTAGCGAGGAGAGAGCATAAATGGGTAAGTTTGCATCCTTTGTTTTTTGTTGTTGTGAAACATATGTAATTTTTATGTTGTTTTATATATATATAATTTTTTTTATACCAGAGAATTTGACAGATATATTTCTATTATGTGCAGATGTGGGACTAGTGCGACTAGCGGATTATGTGAGGAATAGGCGACGTCCTCGGCCAGGGGCTACACCCGCCGCCGCAGGGGGACCAACAACAGCAGGAGAGCTTCCAGCCGGTGAGGCTGAGAGTGTTCTGAGATGAGTAGAACAAAATTTTACTTCGCTCGCTCACACAGTCCCCATGGCAGAGATTGAGGATCTTCCACCATCTATGCAGCCTCACGTAGTGGGGGCATCACAGACATGAATCCGCCTTTTTCGGCGTTTGGCAAACACCGTTGATTATTACAACAGGGCCCATAGGCCCCGTCCTTAGTTAGGATGGAATTTTCACATGCCGAGGGCACTACTTGTATACATTTTTTGAGGGCATAAGCCCCATGACTCATTACTAGTTGTATTTTTGAGGCGCATGCGCCCACCTATGTACTCTGATGATTTTGATATTATATATGGATTTTTATGTCTTTTTATGTCTTATGGATTATTTTTTCCTTTAAACATGTATTTACATGTGCATGTGTATGTTTTTCTTATATGTGTGCGAGATGCCAATCTAAGATTTGATTAGCTAGAGTATCCGTGACTTGATTTAATCTCCTGGGAACATGAAAATATGTAATATAATCAAAGCTTCGTTCTAAGAGACGTACCCTAAGGAATCGTCGGTGTAAAGTAGGATCATGAACACGGTAGACTCTATTTAATTGAGACACAACCAACTGAGAGTCTAAATAGACTCGGAGGTGAGAGATACTAAATGACAGAGCGTCACGAAGCAATTCAATAACTGTGTTGTATTCGGCGACATTGTTTGTGGTGTTGCCTAAACATATACCTCCTGAGGATAATAACTGGCCCTGAGGTGTAAAAATTACCCAAGCTGCGGAGGCAAGCCTCCGAGTGTGCCAGCTAGCACCGTTTGTGTACCCAACGAACACCTCTGATTCACTTGACATTTGTCACAGTGACAAAAGATAACATAAAAAAATGACACGTCCATAAAAAACATAGTTACCAACTTAACAAGAACTCTACAGAGTTCTCGTTTTTTGGGGGGTCCAATTTTTTACCCCATTTTAAAAAATGGTGCTATCGGTAGCACCCCCTCTCCCTTTTTAGGTGGTTTTTCCATATTTAAAATTTTTCAATCCACAATGTTTACACATTTTTTTTTAAATGTTTATTTTTCATCTATTTTCATTTTTTTTCATTTTTATTTTTATTTTTATTTTTTATTTTTTATTCAATGGTGTTTTTAGTCATTTTTCTATGCTTCTTTCAATCTTAAAAATATTTTTTACCATTTACTTTTTTGAAGTTACCATTTTTCATATAATTGTGTCTTCTTAATTAATTTATTGCTCCATACTTTTAAAATATAGTGGAAAACACCAGTCTTAACACGTTGTTTACCTTTACTTCAATACATGGAAAAATATTGTAGTTAAATAACACTATTTTTTAATATTTAACAAAAAAATATAATTCATTTTTTTATATATAAATTAAAAACTAAGAAAACTAAGAAAAATAAAAGAACTGAAATTAAAAAAACTAAAATAAAAATAAAAAACAAATTTAGATAATAAAAAATATCAAAGAGAAACTT
>ML778305.1:1153724-1169627 GCA_009831015.1 Picea engelmannii
TAAAAAAAAAAAAAAAAAAAGATTATTCTTTTACACCATGAAGAAATAATGCCTAAGTATGGTGGATAACTCTAGTCTGGAATTTTGGATTGTGATTGGATTAAAGGGATTTAGACACCTCCTTGTTCCTCACAAAATTCACCAGTACTGAGATCTTAAATGATCAAAATCAATCGGATGAATCCTGGACTTGAGAATTCCTTATGTGTCTTGGAGGTCCTAACCATGCAGGATAGGTTGGATGGGTATATTCCTATGTTATATTTATGAGATATGGTTGATTGAATAATAACGATGTTGCTTTCACTTGATCTTGATGAAATTGATTGTGTAGTGATTAATATGTTGTGATGCATGACACTTGTCTTAATGCTTGTTGAAATAAAAAATAATTTATTACCTCTTTTGTACTCACTATGTGTTGTCATAATGGAGGGTTTGTTACATATCGTATCAGAGCGGGTTCAACCCTGTGAAATTGGATCATTACACCTTCCACTATGTTAAATGAATGATTGAATCATATCACTAATTAAATTTTGAAAATTATCCATGCAGGTAATCATGGTTAGAGGACACTGTGGAAGTAGACGACATGGTGCTGGAGGAAGAGGTGTGACTCCTCTGATAACATCCACACCAGAGGGGTATAACCACCAAGGAGATGAACAAATCATTGAGAAGGAGAAGGTGGTAGTGGGAGATGTGGTAGGTATGATGATATCCTTTTAGAGGATGTCAGAGGCATTGATTAACCGACTGGATCGAGATGAGTGCAGAGCATTTGTACCCATTGAAGGTTCACAACATGCTCTAGTTGGTAGTATTAGTATGCATAGAGAAATCAAGAAGGTGAAGTTTCCTGAGTTCATGGGTACCACAGACAACTCAACCATCGAGGCATGGTTGGAGAACATGGTGATGTGATTCGCACTTCATGATTACACCTCCAACATGAAAGTCCGCATGGAGGTCTTTCAACGGAAGGGGAGTGCTCTTCTACGGTGGAAGACACTCCTGCCTCAACTAAACATGGTCGTTGAAGACATTGTTACACATTATTTCTATCATCCCTATGACCGTTAATGATGTAAACCTATCATTTTTCTTTAGAAGGATTAGTGGCCCAAATTCTTGAATAAATAAGGGAGAAGAACTTTGCCTGAGAGAAGAAATTGTATTTTCCTTTATAAAAACTCTATTAAGGAAGGTCGTCGTAGGCTACACTATATATAGAGTGCGACGTCTCCGTAGGTTGCACTATACTTAGGGTGCGACAATCTTCGTACGTGGGAAAAACGAGCATCTTCTCAATGCTTCTAGAAGGAGAAGATTCTATGGTGAGGTGGCCTCCGATCAGTTTGGATATTACTTTCTTTTCTGATTTAGTGAGATCATCCTAACCTCCTCACCTTATCCTCTTCAGCTTATAAAAGGAGAGGAGATCTCATGGAGAAAGTTAGCTTGGTGAGATGAGATTTATTAGATTGGCTTTGAGATTTGCTTTGTCAAGATAGATTGTGAGTGACTTTCATATCCATAGTCTCGGAATACATGGAGCATAAGTGTGTGGGAAACAAGGGATAGTTGGAAGGGATCTTATGACATCAAGGCTTTGGTTGTAATCTCTCTTTCTATTATTTAATATAGATGCACTTTTCTTTCATATATGAATCTTGTCCATATTGTATGATTCCTTGATCACATACATAGTTTCATATCAAATATTTCTTGTGTTATTCTTGTCTCCATTGGCTTGTGTCTATTTGCATATATTTCTCCATAAGCCTCGCGACAGAGCTTGGATTGCATTGGTGAAGTTAGATCTTCGATATTTAAAAGGTATGCTCTAGATCCATTTCTCATTTGATAATTGAAATCTAAGGAAAGAGTAATGCATTGTCTTGTTTTTTTCTAGTTTCGTAGTGAAGCTAGGGAGATCTGTTTGTGTCTACACTTATTGATTAGTCCGATAACAAAATTGGCGATCGTACTGGAGAAACGAATTGTTTTCCTAGTTTGTATTTATTTCTTTCTTTGATTGCTTGGGTTCTGTTTTCTGAGTCACTGAGAGGTCCAACTTGACTCTTTGATTGTTTAATTTCACTGGAAAACCTTCATACTTTTTATTTTTTCCATTTTTTATTTGATCGTCGCACCCTGCTTTGAGGGACAGTGTGACAATCTAATATTGACACACCCTACCTTTTTGACATAGTGTGGCGTCATCGCACTGTAGATGTTCTCTGGCTTGCGACGATCAAGGGTTGTCGCTTTGTATTGGTCTACATCCTGCGACGATTGTGATTTTTTTTTGTTTTTGGTGGTTTTCCTTGCCCAGATATGTGATATGGTTCTGAGGTGAATTTTTGGGTTTGATTATAGTCTGTTTATAGTTTGCTTGACAATATTTGAGCTCCTTTTATCCATCTTTGCTTTTTTTTCTTTTGAAAGATTTGGTCTCTTTTAGTTACAAAACATTGTTTTTCTTTGGAATTGTTTAGTGAAAGAACACTCCTTTTTTCTGAATAATTCATGTTAAAAGAAAAACACAGTTTGAGTTGTTTTTGTTTTGAAATGATTTGCTATTGATTTTAACTATCTTTGAAAAAAAAAAAAAAAATCTTGGTTTACATTAGATTGGGGGCATCCTTGCATTTAAAGTAGTGAAATTGCATGGTTTTTGGCATTTTTGGTCTTGAATTCCTAAAAATTCCCCCCCTCATGGCCGGGGGGAAAGAATCGTGTATTGGTGTACAGTATCTTTGACTAATTTCTTGCAGATATTGATATTGATGAGTTTAATAAATTTTTGGTACATTGTGCATCTGGGAATGATAAACGTTTTCTCCTTCTCGTAATATAGCTTTCATCGAAGTGAAATATTTGCAATCTCATTTCTTTTCATTGTTTAGAGTCGGTCAAAACACCATTTAGTCCACACCATTTTCCTCTTGAGTAACAACAACCTTAAAAATAAAGCGCTTATAAAATTGATTAGACATTTTTATATTTTCTAGTAGCAAACCTACATTAGATTAGTTGTAGGGCTTTGGAATAGGTGTGAAAGATAACTTTCCAAAGCTGCAAACAAACATAAAATATTGCATTAGGGAGCGGTGAAATCCACTTGCTACATTTTGTCCTGTGAAGCCCTTCTAACACAAGGGTCAATCACGAGGTCGGATTAGGACCGACATAGTTACTCACCCTGCTTTGTTGATCTTGGTGTAGAGATTGCGTGTATTATGGGGGTCACTTGAAGGTATACCCACAATTATGAATGGAAGCCTTTCAAGTTGATTTTGGGCCAGGATACCCTACCTTTCTGCGTGGATTGGACTACCGACTATTTCCCCAGGCATCATTGTAGTAATTGGTAACCTTAGTAGCCTATCTCTTTAGGGTCTTTACACAAGGTGGATGTGGAGGGGCAAGTCTTCACGGTACCTGAAATCGATGTTGGCCAAACTCACTCGGGCTCCTTTAGGGGTATACCCATGATTATGTGTGGGAGCTTTCACCAAGGTGTAAATCCGTTAAGAATGGATGATTTTAGGGGCTAAATTTCGCTCATGGGCTAATTTTCCATGTTTTTTCCAAAAACGAGATTCGCTATATTAAAAATGATTCGCCCAAATTCTATAGGATAAAATTATTTTACCTTAAAAATCGCCAAAATTTTATAAACACTATATAAAATCCTTAGAAATTTGAATATATTTATAAAAATATCGCTAATGATTTATAGTTGGCATATGAAGGATTAGTAAGATTCGCCAAGGTTTCTAAATTTTAAAATAAATTTCCACCCTTAAAATCATCCCTGCCGTTAAGTAGGTCGTCAAGATAACTTTTCCACCCGCTCTATCTCATCCCCTTCTTATATTGTTCTCGCGATGTTGGATTTCATCACCAACTAGTGTGTTCATTGTAAGAAGGTTTTGTTTTCTTGTTTGCTTACTATATTTTTAGTGTGTGCCATTTATTTTCCCTAGAATACTCTAAGTTCGATCTATTTTTAATGGCTTCATTTCCCAGAATGAACAATGAGGGAACCCATTTTCCAGAGGAACTCTTTGTTTTTCCTTCTTATGGAAACATTGATCCTCCTCACATTGCTAATTTGAGCCTTCCAGGTCTCACAATTGGATTACTGGTATGGTTTCTTTCCACTCAGGTAATCCTGAATGCAGTAAATGCTTTGGTTGTAAGCACTTCCCCCCAAAAACATCAACCTCATGTTGATCCTTCGCCTTTTTCACCAGTAAGATATTCTTCACCTTCTTGATTTGAAAGGTCTTCTTTTGTTTCATCTTCTTCGCTGAGTGAAAGCTTTGAAGCTAGTAACCTGATGGATAAGAAGAAGAAGAAAAAGAAGAAGAAGAAGAAGAAAAATAAGCAAGGATCCAAAATTCCAACCATTGCCGGACATGTTGGAAAGCAACTAGTTATTGTTAATCATGTTGGGAGTGTTGATGGTGCCAAGATCCCCCAAACAACCCGTAATCCCAAGTACCCTTGCAAGATTTGTAAGGGTAGCCATATTCTTAAGGATTTTCTTGGTCTATCCAAGGCTATATAAGCATAGTCTACAAAACCCCACCAACCCATGTTTTCATCCTTTGAACAACATGATGATGACCTCCCGTCAACTAGTTAGGATACCGTTGGGAAGAATAAAAGTAGAGTCAAGTTCCCGTGTATGTTATGTGGAGGTAGTCATCAAAATCACCTTTTCCCTCATATAGACGAAGCCTCAAAATTACTGGAAGACATGAATGTTTCCTAGCCTCAAATTCCAACTACTTATCACAAGCTTACTCTTAACCCACCTGTAGTTGAAGGAATGATCAATCCGGTCCCTTCGTCGGTCAATCTGGTTGATCAAGTAGTTAATGTGGTCACGTCCTTAGTTGAACCAGTTGACCAAGTGGTTGATCTGATCCCATCCTCGGTCGATCCCACTCTCTCATTAGAGAGTGAAACCCAAGCGGTCGATCCCTTTCCACTCGTCGACCCCATTCTACCCTTGGATAATGCAACCCAAGTGGTCGATCTGATCTCGTCATTGGTCGATCCTACTCTCCCACTAGAGAGTAAACCTGATACTGCCCACGTTTTTCTCGTTGATATAGAATCTACCGTGCTGGGGGGAGTTCCTCATTCTCCCACAGAACCCCCTCCAAGTAATGAGTCCATCCTTTTTTATTGGGGTGTGCTTACTGGACCTCCTCTTCCCTCTCACATTCCTTTCAAGATTACAGTACAAGTTTGTGGTCGGGACGTTCCTCACACGCTTATAAAAGAAGTTTCATCCATTAGTATTTTGTCCTCCATTGCTTGGCAAGCTTTGGGTTATCCTCAGCTTGTGTCAGTTATCTAGAATCTGTTCGCTTTTAACAGAAGAACCAGTCACCCTTTAGGGATCCTTCCTTAGTTTCTTGTAACTTTTGGAGGGAAAACTGTCTTTATTGACGTCATGGTAGCCCAAGACTCCTTGGATTTCACTTTACTCCTTGGGTAATATTATGTCTATGCCATGAAAGCTATTGTGTCCACTCTTTTTCATGTGATATCTTTCCCTCACGATGGAAGAATTGTGACTATTGATCAACTTTCATTCATTGGTCTTGACTAGATTACCTCCCTAAATGGTTCTTATATGCAGAGGGTATCTCCCCCGCCGCAGGTCAATTATGTGGCATTGTCTCCCATGACTTCAAATTATGATGAATTAGATCCGGTAATTGACATAGTGATCTCTTCGATAGGGCTCTTAGAGCTTGATCTCCTTACCCCTGTCGCGGTCCTCGACATGTGTTCTTTCCAAAGTGTTTTTCTTCCATCCAATGAAGATCTCTTGGAAGCCATGACCGAGTTTTGTCCCTTGACATGCTGTCCTTTTGGAAAATTTTCCTCTTGGAAGCCATGATCAAGAAGCGAGCCTTGAGCATGGTTTTATGATTTCAAGATCATTAAAAAATGAAACCATCTTGGAGCATGGTTTTTTGATTTCAAGATCATTAAAAAATGAAACCAGCTTTGAGCATAGGTTTTCTAATTTCAAGCTCATTAAAAAATGAAACCAACTCTTAGCATAGTTTTTCTGATTTCAAGCTTGTTAAAAAATGAAACCATCTTTGATCATGGTTTTCTGATTTCAATCTCATTAAAAAATGAAACCATCTTTGAGCATAGGTTTTCTGATTTCAAGCTCATTAAAAAATGAAACCAACTTTGAGCATGGTTTTCTGATTTCAAGCTCATTAAAAAATGAAACCATATTTGAGCATGGTTTTCTGATTTCAAGCTCGTTAAAAAATGAAACCAACTATGAGGATAGTTTTTTGCGTTTCTGTAGCAACCTCGTTAAAAAATGAAACAGATCTTACGAGCATAGTTCTTGTTTCTATGTCAAGCTTGTTAAAAATGAAACCAATGTCTAGGGATTGAACCTAGATTCTCAATCATAGTTCTTTTTCATGTGTCAAGCTCGTTAAAAAATGAAATAGTTTTTCCCCTCTTCTATTGAGTCAAGTACTTTGTTATGTATAGTATTTGAATATTCTTTTCATCCTTCTATGTCGTTGGACAAACCAAATCTTAGGGGGAAATGCTTTCAGCCTATGGAATTCATGCCGAAGTTAAGTCGATAGCTTCTTAAGCTAGGGGCTAAGTACCAACCATCCCTAGATTCTGCGTTGGGAAGTCGCAAGCATAGTTCCCTCTAGTTCAATCTTGTGTAAAAATGAAACCAAGTCCAAGCATAGTTTTGGCTAGTTTTAAGCTTGTGTAAAAATAAAATCTATCCCAAGCATAGTTTTGTTTTGTTTTAAGCTTGCGTAAAAATTAAAACAATCATGAGCTTAGTCTTTGTTCTTTCTCATGCTTGTAAATCAATGAGAATGTAACCGAGTATAATTTTTCCGTATTTTCGTACTCGTCATGCTAAAATGAAAAATGAAACCTATGGAGTATCCTTTAAGCTCTTTTCATGCTCCATAAAAATGAAAAGATTGTCGAGCGACCTTGTTCTTTTCACACTCGTAAAAGTATTTGAATAAAAAATATGATGAGCGGTAGATTATCACTTTTTCGGTCTCATCAGACTATTTTATGAAAAGGGACATTTTGGATTTTTCTTTAAGTGTTTTTCAGACTCTCTAAATATAAAAAACCCCTGAGTTTTCTTTTTTTGGACTCGTAAAACAAACATCGAAAGGCCCATATGGGACTGAACCACTCCTTCCTAGGGTTCATTAAATATAATTTGAAGGAATCATCCGAAGGATGAGCTTACAGTTCAAGCATATGTTATCCTCCTCAATATTGTGTAAAAATAAAGAGGTACTTGCCAAAAATGGTGGGGGGGAAATTGAGAAAGAAATGTGTCCAAACCTGTATTCTATGGAAGAGTCTCTTTTGAACATGAAACCCTTTCACTTGCTTTGTGTCTAGGTTGGAAAACTCACTTGTCTTTTGATCATACTCCTTTATAAGATTACAAATTGGTTTGTGATCCCTGTTGTTGAGTCATTTTTTCTAAGACAATTGTTGTGTTGTCAATATGTTCAAAGAGAAGTTCAACTTGGAAATCCTTTTATTGTGTCGACCATTTCTGCAATCCTTAATCCTTTTATTGTGTCTGCCATCCCTGAGTCAGTCTTGAATTACTTGTTACTCTAATCTACCTCAAATCTTGTTACCTGTTTCATGTCATTGGTGTGGGATACATTAAGGCCCTCATGTGACGAGTCTTTTCCTGTCGAATTCAACTCATTATCTAGGAATTAGAATAAGAAACTAATTGGTACCTTGGAACTTGCATGCCTCAATGACAAGTTTCCTCGCTTTCGACAGTGGGTTTTCATTATTGACCCCGAATCGGGAGATTTCGCCGAGTGTTCGACTTCAGCTCATTAATTCACATTCGTTGGATTGTACTAGAGTACCTTGGGGGTCATTGACATTAATGATGATTTCCCTCGCACTTGTTAACAATATACATTAATGACTAGTAATCAAGTGGTTTCTACCATGTTCGACTTCAACACATGTATTCACATGGTTAGATTCGTACTATAGAGTGGTGGAGATAAAGACCCTGGATGTTTTCTGACAGATTCAGGTTGCATTGGAGTATATTCAGATTATACTGTTGCATAGATCCACAATGTATTTCTCATGGCTATGTTCAAATTTGATTCTTTAACACATAGATCCACAATGTATTTTTGGTGCCTATGTTCAAATTTGAGTCATATTGGCATGGATCCACAGTGTATGTTTAGTGGCCATGACCTGCCTTACTTGACATGGATCTTTGGATTTCAGCATTTATTCTTTGAGTCACTTGTATTCTGAGTATGGGAATGCTTATGTTAGTGATGATATATTATTGTACTGTATTTCCTTGTTTGTTGGTAGGTTTCCAATCGACTTTTCCTTGTTCCCTACACACACTCGACAAAGTATTTTGGATATCACTCCATTCTAACTTCATACTTTGGGGGGATCTATGTTACACATTATTTTTTTCATCCCTATAACTGTTAATGATGTAAAGAAGGGAGAAAGAAGGGACAAGAACTTTGCTTGAGAGAAGAAATTGTATTTTCCTTTGTAAAAATCCTATTAAGGAAGGTCGTCACAGGCTGCACTATATATAGGGTGCAACATTTCCTGATCATCACCCTCTGCTCTAAATCTAGGTTGCGACATCTCCACAGGTTGCACTATACTTAGGGTGCAACGATATTCATACATGGGAAAAACGAGCATCTTCTCAATGCTTGTAGAAGGAGAAGCTTCTATGGTGATGTGGCCTCCGATCAGTTTGGATCTTACTCACTTTTCTGATTTAGTGGGATCATCCTAACCTCCTCACCTTATCCTCTTAATCTTATAAAAAGAGAGGAGCTCTCATGGAGAAAGTTAGCTTGGTGAGATAATCTTGATTAGATTGGCTTTGAGATTTGCTTTGTCAAGATAGATTGTGAGTGAATTTCATATCCATAGTCTCAGAATCCTTGGAGTAGAAGTGTGTGAGAAATGAGGGACAGTTGGAAGGGATATTACGACATAAAGGCTTTGGTTGTAATCTCTCTTTCTATTATTTAATATAGATGCACTTTTCTTTCCTATATGAATCTTGTCCATATTGTATGATTCCTTGATCACATACATAGTTTCATATCAAATATTTCTTATGTTATTCTTGTCTCCGTTGGCTTGTGTCTATTTACAAATATTTCTCATAAGCCTCGTGACGGAGCTTGGATTGCATTGGCGAAGTCAAATCTTCGATATTTAAAAGGTATGTTCTAGATCCATTTCTCATTTGATAATTGAAATCTAAGGAAAGAGTAATGCACTCTCTTGTTTTGTTCTAGTTTCGTAGTGAATCTAGGGATATTTGTTTGTGTCCGCACTTACCGATTAGTCTGATAACAAACGTGTCATGTGAGTTGTTCAAGTAACGGTTTTGGGTGAGGTACTTTTCCTAGGAATTCATTGAGCGCCAACTTAATGAGTTCAACGCCTTATGACAGGGTGGTCATACGGTGCCAGAGTATGAGGCCAGATTCATGGAGCTACTTAGGTATGCCCCACATATGAACACAGAGAAGTTGAAAGTCAACAAGTTTTTTTTTGGCCTTAACTTCAACATTTGTGTGAAGGTGAGGATTCTAATGCCTCAAAAATTGCACGATGCAGTTCAGAAGGCCCTCATAGCTGAGGAAGAACTGAACAGTGGGGGTCAGGGCAGGACTCCTTCTAGACTGACTAGATAGATGAAATCAGAGGCACAACAACATCAAACACCAACCAGACAGAATTCAGGGCATCGAGATATGCCTAAAGGACCTATTTTCGTGACACCACGATGATATACATCTCAACAAAGGACTCCTTATAGAGGACCACCACATTAGTAGTAGTGTCTCCCGCAATAACAACAGTGTAGGCATGTTCAATAGAACAGACCAGAATCACAGACTGTTATGCCAACAACTTCTACTTCGGGGACTAGGAGTACTAGACCGAATATCGGATGTTGGACATGTGGAGAGCCACATTATGAGTGAGACTGTCCAATTGAGAAGGCCAGAGTGGCCAGATAAACAGGACCCACTACAGTGGGATATTTAAGCAAGGCCCAAAGGATTCATACAGTGGTGAATAACCTCTAGGCCAAGCACCAGTCCACTTTGATCGAGACGTTAGGTACAATCCCCGACCAATATTTTCGTATTTTGATAGATCCAGGTGCTATAGAGAGCTTTATATCTAGTGCAATGCTAAAGAGAATTATGGTAAAGGCAGTCGAGTAGGACTAGTTTAGATACGTAGAAATGACATTGGGTGCCAAACAAAAGGTTGGAGGAAAGGTTGCGGATTGTAGCATTAACTTGGGAGATTTTGTAACGAAGGCCAACCTATATGTCACAATCTTAGGATCTCATGACATAGTGATTGGTATGGACTGGTTGGAGTCACATGATGTGATACTCAACTGTAAGACTAAATGGTTAAGTTTGATAGATGATGTGGGACATAGTAGAGTAATTATAGGAAGGAACCAAGGGGTTTTCTTGAAATTTATTTCTTCTCTATAGCTACAGAAGAGTATGCACAAGGGATGCAAGCTATATGAAATATTAGTGCTAAATGAGAAGGGCACGGTAGAAGGATTAGAAAACCTTCCTGTAGTACAAGAGTTTGCAGATGTGTTTCCATAAGAGTTACCAAGTTTTCAACCTGGAACAAAGTTGGAGTTTACAATCGACTTGAAACCTGGAACTGAACCAATATCAAGCACGCCTTATCATATGCCAAAGCCTGAGTTACAGGAGTTGAAAATGAAATTGAAGGAACTGTTGGACTTGGGACTTATACATCCAAGTGTGTCACCTTGGGATGCGCTAGTTATTTTTGTAAGAAAGAAGGATGGATTGTGGATATTTTGTATTGACTACCGTCAATTGAACAAAGCGATGATCAAGAACCAATATATGTTTCCAAGAATAGACAATTTGTTTGATTAGATGAAAGGGATGACCTTGTTTTCAAAGATTGACTTGATATCAGGATATCACCAGTTACGGATTAAAGAGGAAGATATCCCTAAGCCCACATTTAAGACGATATTCAGACACTATGAGTTTACAGTTTTACCGTTCAGACTGACAAATTCCTTGGGGGTATTCATGAGTTTGACGAATGGGATGTTCCATGAATACTTAGACAAGTTTTTTCAAGTATTTATTGATGACATATTGGTTTATTCTCAGATGAAAGAAGAACATTACAAACATTTAAGATTGGTACTACAATGTCTATGAGAAAAAAAAATTGTACTAAAAGCTATCAAAATGTTCTTTTTACCAATCGAAGATTCATTACTTGGGACACATCATATCTGGTGAAGGTATTGTTGTGGATCTATCGAAAGTAGAGGCTATTATGAAATATCCTGCATCGACAAATGTGAAAGAAGTATGCATCTTTATGGGTTTAGCAGGATATTACCAACGATTCATTGAAGGTTTTTCAAATATAGAAAATTTGATCATGGAATTGCAAAAGAAAAACAAGAAGTTCGTTTGGACAGAGAAATGGGCGGAATAATTTCGGAAACTTAAAGAGTTGTTGATGAAAGAACCAATACTGAAGGTCCCCAACATGAACAAGGAATTATTGGTATGCACAAACGCATCCAAGGAAGTTTTAAGAGGTGTTTTGATGCAAGACGATCGATTGATCACTTACATTTCAAGGAAATTGAGAAAGAATGAGGAGAAATAAACAACACATGACTTGTAGTTATTGAAAATTGTATATGCCTTGAGAGTTTGGAGACACTATCTGATCAGACGAAAATTCGAACTAAAGACAAATCACTGTGGATTGCAACATATATTTACACAGAGTGACCTAAATGCGTGACAAAGGCATTGGTCATAATTACTCAACGAATAGGATTTTGAGATTAATTACATTAAAGGAATGATGAACAGGAGGATGCATTTAGTCAGAGACCATGAATATTCTTAGTAATAAATATTAAGACGAATCTTTGAGAAAAGATTCTAGCGTTACAGATAGAAGATGATTGGTACAAGGGAGTTAAGGAAAATATTGGACAAGATACAATGATGGTACCAAATTTTGAAGGTTATACATTAGACAATGACGGATCATTGAGGTATAACAACATAATTTATGTATCGCCTAATGATGAATTAAGAATTTTGATATTAAGTGAAGCACATCGAGCAACATACATAGCTCATCCTAGAGTCACGAAGATGAAGGAAGACCTTAAGCCTTTATTCTTCTGGAAGGGAATAAAAGCATACATTGTTAGTTACATGGCGAGATGTCTAGAATGTCGGCTAGTGAAAGATGAACATAGACATCTGGTAGGATTATTACAACCAAACGTTATTCTGGAATCAAAATGAGAGGTCGTTTTGATGGAATTTATTGTTGGATTGACACTGATGACAAGGAGACACGATTTGATTTTTGTGGTAGTTGACACTCTGACAAAGAGTGCACACTTTATTCCTATACGTACGATGTATCAGGTGCTGGACATAGATAGAGTCTTTGTCAGTGAGATTTTGAGATTACATGGTGTACCAAGAAGGATCATATCTAGTTGAGGATCGATGTTTACAGGACGATTTTGGACTAGTTTCCAAGAGGCTTTGGGAACACAACTGAACTTTAGTACAACATATCACCCTGAGACAGATGGGAAGATAGAAAGAATGAACCAAGTTTTGGATGATATGTTGTGTATGTATGTAATGTACCAACATAAACATTTGGAATATTTCTTTCCACTAGTAGAGTTTGCATACAACAACAACCATCAAAGTACCATTAAGATGGCATCGTTTAATTTTCTTTATGGGAGACCATGTCAGACGTCATTGAGTTATGATCCAATTGAGGATAGGGTCTTGGTAGGACCATAAGTGATACAAGAAATAGAAGAACAAATGAAATATATAAGACAAAGGATTAAAGAAGCACAAGATTGGCAGAAGAGTTATGTCGATGCACATCGCGTTGACCATAGTTATGAAGTTGGCGACCGAGTTTTCTTCCGGGTGAAACCTCACAAGAGATCGATCAAGTTTGGAAAGGGTGATAAAATATCTCCTAGGTTTGTGGGACCTTTCAAAGTTGTGGAAAGGAAAGGACCCGTGGCTTATCAACTAGCCTTTCCTGATTCTTTGAGGCATATGCACGATGTATTTCATGTATCTATTTTGAAAAATTATATTAGTGATCATGTACATGTGATTGACATGATTTATTTGAAGGTGTCAGATGAGGGTGCTCTCACGGTGGAGCCAATCCACATTCTGGACCATTGCATTTGATAGATACGATGTCGAATAGTCGATCAGGTCAAGTTCCATTGGGACAATTATAGTCCACACTAGGCTACCTGGGAGGACACACATGATATGTGTCAGCAATTTATTTACTTGTTTGATAGATTAGACATATAGATATATATCAGATACTTTTATTTACTTGCATTTATATACTATACAACTTCAAGACGAATTTTAAAACAACAGGGGGTGTATGTAACATCCCTCTCTACTGAGCACATGTTATCGACTTATTCTTTGAGTACACTTGCGTGCAAGTGATCTAGTTATAGTATATGGTGATTTTGTTTCGATTATGGATTATACATGATGATGATGATATGGTGCGACTTATTGTTTTTGATATATCTATTGACATATGTTATTGAGGATTTTACATGAGTGTGCAGGACATGTGACAAATTATGGATGTTGATGGCATCAATGGAACTCCTTGGACTTCAGATTGAGTCAGGGAGTGGATTGTGTTTTGTTTGAGTATTTCATTTTACGCATATGTGTCATATGATTGATTTAGTATGATTATGTATATGGATCATTGACAATGTTTTTTCAATGGATGCAAGTTGACAATGATTTCTAATCTAACTCACATAAGGAGTAAAGGGGCCATGCATAGAAACCAGACATTTAGGGAGAGGTGTGGCAGAGTCCTTGTCACAGCCTACTAGCACTCCCGTCGTGGCTCAAATTATAGGCTAACTATTACCTAGTTTTATAGGTCCACACTATCATGAGGGCGGACTGAGACAATCACTCATGAATATTTCTAAGGGGTGTGCAATAAGGCAGAGTCCTTATTCCTTAAAATCCCGTAGTCTCTCAGAAGGTCAACCGAGTGGAGTGTTGAATCCAAGGGTTGGAAAAACCACCAAAACGAAACAAAGGTGAGTGACACCATTGGAGCACGAAGGTGCGTCTTGAAGGGCACGTCGCGTAAATTAAAAACTTGAGTCAATAAATCTAAGTGGCCTAGAAAACATTGAATTGATTAGACCTTGTAGGATTAAAATAATTAATTAAAGAGTGAATATATTAATTATAAATCCTAATAAAAGTCAAAACCTGATTCAAAGACTAATCCTAAGTCTAAGTTTAGTTAGGGAACTAAATTAAATTTATTAATTAAATTAAAAGAAATGAGATAAATCAAATTAAGAAAGAAAATAGTGAGAAAATATAAAGATGAGATATAATGCACATGTGTGCATGAAATTAATAAAAATGAATTTAAAATAAGAAAGAAATAAAATATGAGAGAATAGGTGTACATATAGGATGGTATCTAGAGTCTAGCTACCACTAGTCTAACTAGAAGAAGACTCTTAATCAAACTCTAACTAAAATCTAGTTAGGAGACACTCATTAAATGAGAATCTAGGGAATAAAGAGACAACTAAGAGTGAATTTAGGAACAAATTGGGGAACGTGAGGGAAAATGACCTTTTAATTAAAATAAAATTAGTAATTACTTGTGCAACTTGGAGAGAGTGTGACAAGTGTGAGGGTGAATAATCCTAATTTATTGAATTAAAAAGTTAATTAAATTATGCATGTGGGCATTTGTTAGTGAGGAAAATTCTGTAAAACAAATGATGTAAATGGGAAATGGATCACACTTGTTATGGGTAAAGTTACGCTGCCAAAATCATTTTGGGACTTTGTTTTACTTGTGAGAGTTGGGAGACCAATTTTGAGGATAGAGTGGTACCTCTTCCTTGCGAGGAAAACTTTGAGCTATAGTGTTTCTAGTTTTTGTGCTTGGACCCTTTGTGGCTCGAGGGGCTAAGAGGGAAGAAGAGTACTCCTGATATTGGCTGGGAGGTATCGGTGAAGTCTCTGTGATTCGTTTGCGGAAGATCAAGATAAAGGATCCTTACATATTGAGTTGTAAATTGATTGTTACTTCTAAAAGTTACCCCAAAATACGACATACAGTTAGTGAATCTTTTCTTGGTAGCGTCGTGCCTTTAAGAAATATTTAGAAAGTGGTCAAAACATTTTTTCATGTTTAATTGTCGAACCTAAAAAAAAATCGTATGATTAAATGGATCTCATAGAATTTGGTTGATTTAATACAATCCTCCGAAAAAGTAGCTACCTACCGCGTTGATGCTATTCTTAGTGAGGATGTTTCCTACACTCGGTCCTGATATGATTGTTGTTAGTCATAGTTCCTTTCTGTCCTTATGTTTTATTTAGTTAATAGTGTGAATTTCAGTCAGTTTTGTCTTGTGATTCCATTGTTGCATCCTTCCTAACTAGCCAACACTCTCGACACCGTATTGATTGATGGGCGTGGTGATGATTGTGGCGTGTCTATTGACTTCGAAAGTGGAATATAATATCATAACCATCCACGCTAAGTCGGTTAAATTATGGATGTTATTATGTCCCTCGTAGACTCTTTATTTGGGTAACGTAATAATCAATGATATTGTTGTCTCTAGTATGTCATGGCCAATACATAGTTTAAATATGA
>ML778305.1:1170242-1183305 GCA_009831015.1 Picea engelmannii
GGTATGTATTTGGTAATTAATATTAGCAATGGGTTGTTATGTCTATATTAATACTTTAATGTAATTAAGTTATATAATTAGTACTTGGGTGAGTGCTATATATAATATCACTTAAGAACCTTAGGATTCTTTATTTGTTGATAATTAATCATTTGGGTTGACTTTAATTGTGCGAAATCTCATTTTTATATATATTAATCATTGCGCCAATTGCACAATCATGTAGTTTATTTGAAAATAAATATATGAGATATTTATCCTATGTTTCATAGTTAATGTGGTATCTATAGATGTGCAATCATTCTTGGAGTAAGAGAGATAGATGTTTACATGTTATAAAACTTCTAAAGTTTCTTGATCTATGTCTTTTAGGTTTTTATTGAAGGAACGTTACAACACAAATTATTGTTGAAAGATTGATTAAGTAAAATAGATTATTCTTTTACATTATGAAGAAATGTTGTCTAAGTATGGTGGATAGCTCTAGTTTGGAATTTTGGATTATGATTGGATTAAGGGGATTCAGATACCTCCTTGTTCCTCAAAATAGTCGCCAGTCCCGAGACCTTAAATGGAAAAAGTCAATCGGATGAATCCTAGACTTGAGCGTTACTTATGTGTCTTGGAGGTCTTAACCATGCAGGATAGGTTGGACAAGTAGCTTCCTTATGTTATATTTATGAGATAGGGTTGATTGAATAATAGAGATGTTTCTTTCAGTTGATCTTGATGAAATTGATTGTGTAGTGATTAATATGTTGTGACGCATGACACTTTTCTTAACGTTTGTTGAAATAAAATAAAAAAATATTTACCTCTTTTGTACTCACTATGTGTTTTCGTAATGGAGGGTTCGTTACAGGACTCTATCAAAGAAGGATCTGAGTTCGATTCAAGGAATTGGGGCAACCTAATTTTGAGATGTGAAATGGGTTGTTTGAGTACCTTACAGAAGGAGTAATTTTGACCTGGTAGGTCTAGATCAAGTGGTATCATAGCGTAGCAACACTCTAAAGAATCATAGTGGAAAAATGATATCTTGTAGGAATCATGCCACCCATAAGAGGAGGCTGAGAGAGAAATGTAGCAACTGAGGAGTTGTTATTGGAGTTGAAGCGCATCCAAGCATGGATGGAGACCATGGAGACATCTTGTAGAAGAGAGATTAACATAGGATATATCAGTGAAAGTGAATATACAAGCTCTGATGAGGAAGCAGAAGGAGCGCTAGGAGGAGAAACAATAGAGGAGAAATTGTTGAGATTGGTCACAAAAGTGGGAGCTAGACCAAATATGGAAGTGCCCATGTATAAGGGTAACTTGTGTGGATCAGTTGCTTGATTAGATCAATATAATGGATAAGTAATTTGATTATGAAAACGTGGATGAAGACAAGAAAGTCAAACATGCGATGACAATAGTGAAATGCCATGCATCTTTATGGTGGGATAAGTTGCAGGAAGACAAGAGAAGGAAAGGAAAAGTTAAAATTAGAAGATGGGATAGAATGATAGCTAAATTCAAAGGAAAATCCATTCCCAAGGATTATCAATTGAATTTATTCAGGAAATTGTAGAATTTGAGACAAAAGGCCATGACAGTGAAGGAGTGCACTGAATAATTCTACAGGTTGAATATAAGGGAAGGCCATATATAAGAAGATGCATAGAAGGTTGTGAGATATATAAATGGACTGGGATATGATATTCAATATGAGATCAGCCTTTTATCTCCGAAGATAGTGGAAGATTCCTACCATGCATCCCTAAAGGAAGAAGAAAATTTGGCCAGGAAGTAGAGCCAAAATAGAAGAGGAAGGAGTACAACAAGAGGAAAGGTATCATGTAGCAGAGGAAGATTTCAATATTCAAAGAGAGAGGCAGGAAGATCTATTAGTCCGTCACCTAGAGGGGGGGAGTCAAGAGGTGGAAGATTATTCTCAATATGAAGAGGCAAAGGAAGATAAATCAATTGTTATACTTGTGGGAAAACAAGACCCATGTCTTGGGATTGTCCGTAGAACAAGTCAAAAAACTAGAGTGGAGATCACATTGCAGAGTCTAAGAAAGAGATAGTGAATGCATAAGTGAAAGAAGAAACTCCTGATATGGATGAATCATTAATGTTGAAGAGAGTTATAATGAAACAAGAAAAGGAGACTCATGAACCAACACAAAGGAGTTTATTTAGAACCATTTGCAATTCAAAGGGGAAATGTTGCAAGGTGGTCATTGATAGTGGAAGCACAAAAATATAGTTTCTACAGAGATGGTAGATAAATTGGGATTGCAAAAGATGGCACATCTTACTCTATACAAAGTGTCATAGTTGCATAAAGTACATCAAATTTTGGTAAGTGAACAATGTAAGGTAGAAATTCATATTCGTAGTTACAAGGATGAAATATTATGTGATGTCATGCCTATGGATGTCTATCATATGTTGTTGGGAAGACCATGGAAGTACGATAGGAAAGTTATTCATGATGGAAGAAGGAACACTTATACTCTTGAAAGGGATAGACACACGCATGTGTTAATGCCATTGAAAGATGAAGGGACCAAGGAAGAAGTTTGTCCAAGTGTTTTTCTAATGAGTGGAAATACAATTTTGCAAGAAGTTAAGAAAGAAGAGGAGGTGTAGTTTTATTTGATTGGTAATACAAGAGTAGTACTTATCAACAAAAGTTTAAATAATTTACCTATTGAAATCCGAATGTTATTAGATGAGTTTGTTGATATCATTATTGATGAGTTTCCTAAATCCCTACCACCCATAAGAAGCATTAGTCATCACATATACTTGATTCCAAGAGCAATTCTATTGAACAAATTTGCTTATGTATTGACACCCACGTAGAATAAAGAAATCAAGAATCAAGTTCAGGAGTTGCTGGATAAGGGATTGGTCAGAGAAATTTTAAGCCCTTGTTGTTGGAGTTACTTCACACACACACCTAGGATTTATTTTTCCTAAGGTTTTTCCTTGTTTATTAGTCATAATTAGTCATTATCTAGTCTCCTATATTTTAGGGGAGAATATTCCACCTGGAGAATATTCTCTTTCAATTGACACTTCAGTTTGACTAGTTGAGTTGAGTTTAGATGCTTCATTTGTTTTGTCACCATGCAACATTGGGATAATCACCATGATAATTCGACCTTTCCTTGGGATCATCACCAGACTTTCACATTACCCTTGATTCCCTGATTTAACTCCTCACTACTCTTTGTTCAGTTAGTTAACAAAATACTAGTTGACTAGTTAACTCAACTAGGTGGCAATTCACTCCCGTAACTGCCTGAGAGGCTAGACTAGGTGGCAGTTCAATCTCGTAACTGATGGTGTGTGTCCAGATCACTCTATACCACCACTATGGAGCATTGGTTCTCCTCTAGTGCACACTCATTAAGCTATACATAGTATATCATGTGTAAATTATTCACAATTCAAACGGTTAATGAGAATTCTTTCATTCTTTCTCTCCTTCTTCTTCTTTCTCCAATTCTCTCTGAAAATGTGTGTATTATTGTTTATCTAGATATATTTTGTGTAGGTTCAACACATTTACATGGTATCAGAGCTGACATAATGCTAATAAAAAGCTACACCAAATTGTTTTTGCAGGTACAAAAGATTGAAGACAACGAAAAGATGGATTTCCAAAAAGAATTCATTATTACACCTTACAACTATTTTGCATGGAAGGATAAAATAGCCATACATATTTGAACCAGAGGGTTGTATAGGTTAACCTTTAATAAATATACAAAACCTACATTATCCATAGAAAAATCCAAGTACTTAAATCACATGGATGAGGCAATCAAAACAATTTGTAGTCTTATTTCTCCTGATCTCCGTTTTCACATATCTTCTTGTAAGACTCCCAATGAAGCTTGGACCACCTTGGAAGGGCTCTTTCGAAAATAGGATGAGATGAGGGGACACATAATGGAGGTGGATCATCTCACATTGGATCCAAAAATCTTCTAAAATATTCAAGATTTCTTTACAAAATTCAAGGATTTACTGTCGCAACTCAAAGCTTGTTGGGTTGATAAATCGAAGGAGGAGAAACAAATGGTTCTCACAATTATCTCCAAGATTGGTCCTGAATTCTCTGTATTCTTATCCACATTCCATTCTGTCAGATTCACCTCTAGATCCACCTGGAAGATGCCTTATCTTGAGGACTTTATTGAATCATTGACACAAGAGCAAACCAAGCTCATCAACATGGGAACGATAAAAGGCCCAAGGGTGCATGCATTCACTATGAATGATGGAATCCAAAAATATTAGAAATATAAATAAAAATATAAGCGGAAAGCTCATGCACATCTAAAGAAGGAAGGGTACACAAAACCCTTCACCAATGCCTCCAAATCCAAAGGGGAAAAGAGAAGAAAAGGGGAGAAATGCATGTACTGTCACAAAGGTTTCCATCCAAAATCTACATGCATACAAAATAAAATAGGTCTGATGTATCGAATACTTCAACAAAACAACCTTGGAGATCGCATCCCCGAGGGTTCCAAGAAGAAGAATCCAGAAGATCCAAATTCCAAGAAAGGCAATTCTAGCCATGCCTTGATTGCCACTCCTCCCCTGATGCTTGGATCGTTGATTAAGGAGCACCACATCACATGGATTCCTCAAAAGAAATATATTATTCTTTGGATGCATGCAAAGGTCCTCCTATTCTGATGGGGGACAACTCTTCTATCAAATTCACTGGCAAAGGAAGGATCGAGAATGTGCTGCATGTTCCCAAACTTTCTGTCAACCTTCTATCCGTGTATTAGATGACGAATTCCAGCACCGAAAATAAATTCATATTCATACCAAATTCCATGGACATCTACATCATGCAAGCCAACTCCAGGGTTTCTATTGGCGAGGTAAATCATCAGTCTATATTGTATACATTTTCTGAATTCATTGAACCTGATTCTGCTTTATTTCTTACTCATGCCGATGAAAGTAGTAGGATATGGCACAAAATGTTTGGACACTTGAATTTCAGATACATGAAACAACTTAGCAAGAAAATATTGGTTGATGGTATACCATACATCGATTTCTCCAAGGGAGTGTGTGAGGGATGTGTTCTCGGAAAACACCCTCAAGAGAAATTTGATAAAGGAAAGTCTCAGAGAGCTTCCACACCTTTAGATATGATCCAAAGTGACCTTATGGGTCCTTTTCCGCATCCATCCATAAAAAAAAGAGAGGTTTGTTCTCATTTTTGTTGATGATTTCTCACGTTTTACATGGATCTACTTTCTTAGGCAAAGCTCCGAGGTCTTTCAACACCTCAAAGATTTCAAAGCCCTGGTTGAGACACAGTCCGGAAAGAATATCAAAGTAATATGAACTAATAACATGGGAGAGTATGTAAATCATGAGATCCATAATATTTTCCATGAGGTAGGGATTCAATTGCAACATACTCCGTAGCAAAACAGAGTTGCTGAGTGGAAAAAAAGATCTCTAAAGGACATGGCATCTTGCATGTTGCATGCAAAGTCACTACCACAAAGAATATGGGCCGAAGCACTTAATTATGAAAAATAAATACAAAATAGATCTCCCCATAGATCTATCAAGGATAAGACACCCTATGAGGCTTGGAGCGGCCTCAAACCAGAAGTGACCCACTTTCACATTTTCGATTCACGTGCATGGGCTCAGATTCCCTCTGAAAAGAGGAAGGCACTTGATCCACATAGAACTGAGTGCATTTTTTTTGGATACCCTAATGGTGTGAAGGGATATCGTCTTATTGATCTTTCCTTGGACCGGCTCATTATTGAGCGTAGTTTCCAATTCGAGGAAAGTGTCTCACATGTACCTCAACAACTGCATGCAGACACCTTCACTCTTCCACTTGTCCAAGATGATGAGCATGCACATGTTGAATCTTCTTCAGATGAGAGTTTTGATTAAGAGGACTTAGATGATTCAGATTCATAGTCGGTACAGTCAAATGCAGAGTCAGAACATCCAAATGCAGTTGCAGAGCCAGAGCAGAGGCTCAAGTGGGCATAAACTACTCTTCAGGATGCAGGGGATCGCGTTGATGATCCATCCAATACTAGGAGGACTCGATCTGATTTCGAGGAGCCTCCTGTTTTACTCACCACCACTGAACCATTTCCCTCCAAACATATTTTATTGGTTCAGTCTTATGGCGAGGATGCTGGAAATCCCTTTTGGGAATCCACCATGTAGGAGGAGTACAACTCCCTCCTCGAGAACCAAACTTGTTATATAGTTCCCCTTCCTTCTGGGAGGAAAATTGTCAGATGCAGATGGGTCTATAGGACCAAGAGCATAGAGGATGGACATATTAGCAGATACAAAGCTAGGATTGTCGCCTAAGGCTTTCAACAGGTTCATGGTATTGACTATGATGAGACCTTTTCTCTAATAGCGAAGATGGATTCCATACGATTGGCACTTGCCATTGTAGTTGCCAAGGTATGGGAAGTCCATCATATGGACATGAAGAATGCATTTCTTCATGGTGATATATTTGAGGAGATATACATGGAGCAACCCTAGGGATTTATGCATGACTCATCTTTGGTCTGTCGACTGAAGAAGTCCCTTTATGGCCTGAAGCAGGCTCCGAGGGAATGGTATGCCAAGATGGACTCCTACCTATTGTCAGAGAACTTTTTACATTGTAAATCAGACCCAAATGTTTACATGCTCAATACGACTGATTCACTTCTACTATTAGTTATGTATGTTGATGATTTATTGATCACCAGTTGCTCGACTTCAACAAATGCTGCAGTCAAGAGGATTCTACATGATAGGTTTTTGATGAAGGACATGGGTCTGCTACACTTCTTCCTTGGATTCGAGATTAGTCAGGATGCATTAGGCATCAAAATATCTAAGGCCAAGTATGCACGAGATATCCTTGAGAGATTTCACATGATAGACTGCAAATATGCTCCGACTCCTTTCCTATCAGGAGTCAAACTTGAGGATGGTGAGGAGAATCCATTGGTTGATAACACACTATACAAACAACTAGTGGGGAGATTTTTTCACTCACACACTCCATACCATACTCCTTATATGCATTTGGTGCAGTTTCCAGGTTCATGCAAGACCCACATGAGCTACATTGGAAGGATACAAAGTGTATCCTTTGATATGTATAGGGCACCATATCCTTTGGGATTCATTATGCATTAGACACTACATTATATCTCATCTAGTTTACTGATTTCGACTGGGCTGGAGATAGCACTGATCGCAAGTCCACATCTGGTTACTCACTTAGTCTCGGTTTCGGGCCTATCTATTGTTCGAGCAAGAAGTAAGCTACCATTTATCTATCTTCATCTGAGGTAGAGTACAGAGGGGTAGTTAACATAACCATTCAGGCTATGTGGCTACAACATTTTCTAACTGAGTTAGGAATTCAGTTTCATCGATCGGTCATCATCTGGTGTGACAACCATAGAACTCTGAAGTTCTACAGAGATCCAATTCAAAGGTAGTGGACAAAGCACATTGATATCCATATGCACTACAGTCGAGACTTATTACATGAGGGGATCATCGACTTATAGTTATTTCCTTTAGCAGAATAGACGACATACATCATCACCAAGACCTTCACTGAGCAGAAGTTCCATTCTCTGTGAAGTCGTCTTGGAGTGAAGGACACAGTATCCTAGAAACTGTAGTTCTTCTTTTTACATACATTGTACCTTGAGGGGGGGTTTTTCCCATGAGGTTTTCCCTCTTTCCTCACTTTATTTCAGTGTGTCTTTTGTATTTGGGTACCTAACATGGCTTTGTTTTCGAGGCCCATTCTTTATTTTCACCATAGTGATGTTCAGGGGGGGTGTTGGAGTTACTTCATACACACCTAGGATTTATTTTTCCTAAGGTTTTTCCTTGTTTATTAGTCACAATTAGTCATTATCCAGTATCCTATATTTTAGGGGAGAATATTCCACCTAGAGAATATTCTCTTTTAGTTGACACTTCAGTTTGACTAGTTGAGTTGAGTTTAGATGTTGCATTGGTTTTGTCACCATGCAACATTGGGATCATCACCATGATAATTCGACCTTGCCTTGGGATCATCGCCATACTGGTTCATTACCCTTGATTCCATAATTTAACTCCTCACTACTCTCTGTTCAGTCAGTTAACTGAAGACTAGTTGACTAGTTAACTCAACTAGGTGGCGGTTCACTCCCGTAACTTCCTGAGAGTCTATAGTAGGTGGAAGTTCACTCCCATAACTATTGGTGTGTGTCTATATCACTCTAGAACACCACTATGGCACATTGGTTCTCCTCTAGTGCACACTCATTGAGATATACAAAGTATATTCATGTATAAATTATTCATTATTCAAACGGTTAATGAGAATTCTTTCATTCTTTATCTCCTTCTTCTTCTTTCTCCAATTCTCTATGAAAATGTGTGTACTATTGTTTATATAGATCTATTCTATTAAGGTGCAACACATTTACACTTGTGTGGTGCCAATTGTTTTGAGTCCAAAGAAATATGGAAGTTGTATAATGTGTACAGACTCTAGAGAAATAAATAAGATACCAATCAAGTACATATTTCCTACCTCGTATGGATGATCTGATGGACTGTCGAAGTGGTGAAAATTATTTTTCAAATATAGACTTAAAGAGTGGATATCATCATATTAGGATGAGAGAAGGAGATGAGTGGAAGACCATCTTTAAAACAAATGATGGTTTGTATGAATGGCTTGTCATGCCTTTTGGATTGAAAAATGCACCTAGTACATTCATGAGGCTCATGAATGAAGTCCTCATGGATTTTATTGGCAAGTTTGTAATTTCATATCTAGATGATATTCTTGTTTACAACATAACAAAGGAAGAACACTTCATATTTATGAGGTTAGTATTGAGAAATTTGCAGCAGGAGAAACTTTTGATAAATCTGAATAAATGTTCCTTCATGAAGACATAGATAGTATATTTGAGTTTTGTAATATATCAAGATGGATTGAATATGGATCTAGAGGAGGTGAAATCAATCGAGTGGCCTTCTCCAAGAAATATCTATGAGGTAATAATTTTTCATGGATTATCAAGTTTCTATAGGAAATTTATTAGAAATTTCAGTAGAGTATGTGCTCCAATAGTTGAAACTATTAAGAAGGAACAAAAACCATTCAAGTGGATAGTATAAGCTTAAAGGGGGTTCATATTTTTGAAAGAGAATATCAATGAACAACTTGGTCTAGTTCTTCCATATTTCCATAAAATTTTCCAAGTCAAGTGTGATGCAAGTGGAATGGGCATTGGTGATGTTCTAAGTCAAGATGATAAGCCTATTACTTCTTTTAGTGAGAAATTGAATGATGCCAAGCATAAATACTCAACCTATGATAAGGAGTTTTATGCAGTGATACATGCCCTGAAGAAATGGAGGCATTATATAATGCCAAAAGAATTTATTTTGTATACTAACAATCATACCTTTTAGTTTATAACGAATCAGGAGAAGCTAAATCAGAGACATGCCAAATGGGTAGATTTTATGCAAAACTTTACATTTGTTCTTAAACTTATCAGTGGGAGTGCTAACAAAGTCACAGATGCTTTGCGCGAGAGGTGTTTGGTTTTGTAGGAATTCAAAGTGAGTACTTTGGGGTTTGAACATCTCAAATAAATGTACCAAGAAGACCCAAAATTCAAAGAATGCTAGTGTTGACCCCTAAATTTTATTTTCCCTATTTCTTCTCCATAATTATAATTTTTCTTGTTTTTCTCATTTGTAAAGTATACCTTTTCTTTTCTTTCACCATACTTAGAATTTTTCTTGTTTTTATCACCATGGGTTCATGGGTCCCTGAGTCTTTCATCTCCATTTCCCTATAGGCCTGACCGACAATGATACTTAACCATTTTCTGACCTTTTTTCTTCCCAAACAACACTTAGGAATTTTCTCTCTCTTCACAGTGGGTTTGCGGGTTCACTCCAACTTTTATTTCACATCCGCTCCCACTGTAACATGATTTTCATATTGGTATTTTTCTCAAGATACATTAAATGTTGGTACTACAAAAAACAATTTCCTTGCAAATTCTCAAAAGGTCGTTATTAATGGTAGAAATCAATTCGCATTAAGTTCTTCATTGGGAAAATATTAAGTCATTATTATCTAGAAAAGGGCCTCATTTCTATGAATATCTTCTAAGTTATTACACAAACAATCCACCAAATTCATGGTTGTAGGAAGGCAACAATTTTGTTGGGATGCAGTGAACATTTTTGGATGGGAAGATCAAAATTTCAAGTTGTCGAGATCCTACTTGTACTACTGTACATTGCCTCTACCTAAAATAAATGAAAATATAGTATGGATATCAGGAATTTCTCTTGTTGGATGCATACTATAAGTATTCGATTGTAAATAAGTCATCACCTGGTGTGTTGATAAGTATATTCCAAATCTAAGAGCCATTGAACTCTAAGGAGAATCTCCTATTTCATTAGCACCAGTCATTTTTAGGAAGATGTTAAAGTTACCAAAGAGGATTCTTACCTTTAAAGAAGAAGAAGTGAGGGATTTTCTCAAGAAAAGAAATAATGGACCCGACCTTCTACAAGAATATATTGAAGACCCTGCAACAATTCCTATTGACATAACAAGAATTCAAGTTAGTTCTTTGAAAAACCATTATCGAAAAATTGCGTGGCTATTCACTAGAGTAACTAGTCAAGAAAATATGATAACTATCTCTCAGTTGGCTCTATAAATTTTTAATTTTACAACTCATGAAAAATCCATCTTCGACTTGGGAAAGCTTATCTCTATCAAAATTGCTTCCCATCTTTCAAATTTCAAAAAATAAAAGAAATTCTTCGTGGCTTCATCCCGCTCTACTGAGAACATGTTATCAACTTATTCTTTGAGGACACTTGTGTGCAAGTGATCCAGTTATAGTATATGGTGATTTTGTTTCGATTATGGATTATACATGATGATGATGATATGGTGTGACTTATTGTTTTTGATATATCTATTGACATATTATATTGAGGATTTTACATGAGTGTGCAGGACATGTGACAAATTATGGATGTTGATGGCATCAATGGACCTCCTTGGACTTCAGACTGAGTTAGGGAGTGGATTGTGTTTTGTTTGAGTATTTCATTTTACGCATATGTGTCATATGATTGATTTAGTATGATTATGTATATGGATCATTGACAATGTTTTTTCAATGGATGCAGGTTGCCGATGCTTTCTAATCTAACTCACATAAGGAGTAAAGGTGCCATGCATAAAAACAAAACCTTCACGGAGAGCTGTGGCAGAGTGCTTGTCACAGCCTACTAGCACTCCCGTTGTGGCTCGAATTATAGGTTAACTATTACCTAGTTCGATAGGTCCACAATGTCATGAGGGTGGACTGAGACAGTCACTCATGAAGATTTCTAAGGGGTGTGCAATAAGGTAGAGTCCTTATTCCTTAGAATCCCTTAGTCTCTCAGAAGGTCAACCGAGTGGAGTGTTGAATCCAAGGGTTGGAAAAACTACCAAAACCAGCCAAAGGTGAGTGACACCATTGGAGCACAGAGGTGCATCTTGAAGGGCACGTCGCGTAAATTAAAAACTTGAGTCAATAAATCTAAGTGGCCTAGAAAACATTGAATTGATTAGACCTTGTCGGATTAAAATAATTAATTAAAGAGTGAATATATTAATTATAAATCCTAATAAAAGTCAAAGACTAATCCTAAGTCTAAGTTTAGTTAGGGGACTAAATTAAATTAAAAGAAATGAGATAAATCAAATTAAGAAATAAAATTAATAAAAAGGAATTTAAAATAAGAAATAAATAAAATATGAGAGAATAGGTGTACACATAGGATGGTATCTAGAGTCTAGCTACCACTAGTCTAACTAGAAGAAGACTCTTAATCAAACTCTAACTAAGAGTGAATAAAGAGACAACTAAGAGTGAATTTAGGAACAAATTGGGGAACGTGAGGGAAAATGACCTTTTAATTAAAATAAAATTAGTAATTACTTGTGCAACTTAGGGAGAGTGTGACAAGTGTGAGGGTGAATAATCCTAATTTATTTAATTAAAAATTTAATTAAATTGTGCATGTGGGCATGTGTTAGTGAGGAAAATTCTATAAAACAAATGATGTAGATGGGAAATGGATCACACTTGTTATGGGTAAAGTTATGCTGCCAAAATCATTTTGGAACTTTGTTTTACTTGTGAGAGTTGGGAGACCAAGTTTGAGGATAGAGTGGTAGCTCTTCCTTGCGAGGCAAACTTGGAGCTATAGTATTTTTGGTTTTTGTGCTTGGCCCCTTTGTGGCTCAAGGGGCTAAGGGGGAAGAAGAGTACCCCTAGCATTGGTTGGGAGGTACAGATGAAGTCTCTGTGATTAGCCAACAGAAGATCAAGATAGCAGATCCTTACATATTGAGTTGTAAATTGATTGTTACTTCTAAAAGTTACCCCAAAATATGACATACAGTTAGTGAATCTGTTCTTGGTAGCGTCGTGCCTTTAATAAATATCTAGAAAGTGGTCAAAACATTTTTTCATGTTTAATTGTCGAACCTAAAAAAAATCGTATGATTAAATGGATCTCATAGAATTTGGTTGATTTAATACGATCCTTCGAAGAAGTAGCTACCTACTGCGTTGATGCTATTCTTAGTGAGGATGTTTCCTACACTCGGTCCTGATATGATTGTTGTTAGTCATAGTTCCTTTCTGTCCTTATGTTTTATTTAGTTAATAGTGTGAATTTCAGTCAGTTTTGTCTTGTGATTCCATTGTTGCATCCTTCCTAACTAGCCAACACTCTCGACACCGTATTGATTGATGGGCGTGGTGATGATTGTGGCATGTCTATTGACTTCGAAGGTGGAATATAATATCATAACCATCCACGCTAAGTCGGTTAAATTATGGATGTTATTATGTCCCTCGTAGACTCTTTATTTGGGTAACGTAATAATCAACGATATTGTTGTCTCTAGTATGTCATGGCC
>ML778305.1:1187481-1248470 GCA_009831015.1 Picea engelmannii
ATGAGGGGACACATAATGGAGGTGGATCATCTCACATTGGATCCAAAAATCTTCTAAAATATTCAAGATTTCTTTACAAAATTCAAGGATTTACTGTCGCAACTCAAAGCTTGTTGGGTTGATAAATCGAAGGAGGAGAAACAAATGGTTCTCACAATTATCTCCAAGATTGGTCCTGAATTCTCTGTATTCTTATCCACATTCCATTCTGTCAGATTCACCTCTAGATCCACCTGGAAGATGCCTTATCTTGAGGACTTTATTGAATCATTGACACAAGAGCAAACCAAGCTCATCAACATGGGAACGATAAAAGGCCCAAGGGTGCATGCATTCACTATGAATGATGGAATCCAAAAATATTAGAAATATAAATAAAAATATAAGCGGAAAGCTCATGCACATCTAAAGAAGGAAGGGTACACAAAACCCTTCACCAATGCCTCCAAATCCAAAGGGGAAAAGAGAAGAAAAGGGGAGAAATGCATGTACTGTCACAAAGGTTTCCATCCAAAATCTACATGCATACAAAATAAAATAGGTCTGATGTATCGAATACTTCAACAAAACAACCTTGGAGATCGCATCCCCGAGGGTTCCAAGAAGAAGAATCCAGAAGATCCAAATTCCAAGAAAGGCAATTCTAGCCATGCCTTGATTGCCACTCCTCCCCTGATGCTTGGATCGTTGATTAAGGAGCACCACATCACATGGATTCCTCAAAAGAAATATATTATTCTTTGGATGCATGCAAAGGTCCTCCTATTCTGATGGGGGACAACTCTTCTATCAAATTCACTGGCAAAGGAAGGATCGAGAATGTGCTGCATGTTCCCAAACTTTCTGTCAACCTTCTATCCGTGTATTAGATGACGAATTCCAGCACCGAAAATAAATTCATATTCATACCAAATTCCATGGACATCTACATCATGCAAGCCAACTCCAGGGTTTCTATTGGCGAGGTAAATCATCAGTCTATATTGTATACATTTTCTGAATTCATTGAACCTGATTCTGCTTTATTTCTTACTCATGCCGATGAAAGTAGTAGGATATGGCACAAAATGTTTGGACACTTGAATTTCAGATACATGAAACAACTTAGCAAGAAAATATTGGTTGATGGTATACCATACATCGATTTCTCCAAGGGAGTGTGTGAGGGATGTGTTCTCGGAAAACACCCTCAAGAGAAATTTGATAAAGGAAAGTCTCAGAGAGCTTCCACACCTTTAGATATGATCCAAAGTGACCTTATGGGTCCTTTTCCGCATCCATCCATAAAAAAAAGAGAGGTTTGTTCTCATTTTTGTTGATGATTTCTCACGTTTTACATGGATCTACTTTCTTAGGCAAAGCTCCGAGGTCTTTCAACACCTCAAAGATTTCAAAGCCCTGGTTGAGACACAGTCCGGAAAGAATATCAAAGTAATATGAACTAATAACATGGGAGAGTATGTAAATCATGAGATCCATAATATTTTCCATGAGGTAGGGATTCAATTGCAACATACTCCGTAGCAAAACAGAGTTGCTGAGTGGAAAAAAAGATCTCTAAAGGACATGGCATCTTGCATGTTGCATGCAAAGTCACTACCACAAAGAATATGGGCCGAAGCACTTAATTATGAAAAATAAATACAAAATAGATCTCCCCATAGATCTATCAAGGATAAGACACCCTATGAGGCTTGGAGCGGCCTCAAACCAGAAGTGACCCACTTTCACATTTTCGATTCACGTGCATGGGCTCAGATTCCCTCTGAAAAGAGGAAGGCACTTGATCCACATAGAACTGAGTGCATTTTTTTTGGATACCCTAATGGTGTGAAGGGATATCGTCTTATTGATCTTTCCTTGGACCGGCTCATTATTGAGCGTAGTTTCCAATTCGAGGAAAGTGTCTCACATGTACCTCAACAACTGCATGCAGACACCTTCACTCTTCCACTTGTCCAAGATGATGAGCATGCACATGTTGAATCTTCTTCAGATGAGAGTTTTGATTAAGAGGACTTAGATGATTCAGATTCATAGTCGGTACAGTCAAATGCAGAGTCAGAACATCCAAATGCAGTTGCAGAGCCAGAGCAGAGGCTCAAGTGGGCATAAACTACTCTTCAGGATGCAGGGGATCGCGTTGATGATCCATCCAATACTAGGAGGACTCGATCTGATTTCGAGGAGCCTCCTGTTTTACTCACCACCACTGAACCATTTCCCTCCAAACATATTTTATTGGTTCAGTCTTATGGCGAGGATGCTGGAAATCCCTTTTGGGAATCCACCATGTAGGAGGAGTACAACTCCCTCCTCGAGAACCAAACTTGTTATATAGTTCCCCTTCCTTCTGGGAGGAAAATTGTCAGATGCAGATGGGTCTATAGGACCAAGAGCATAGAGGATGGACATATTAGCAGATACAAAGCTAGGATTGTCGCCTAAGGCTTTCAACAGGTTCATGGTATTGACTATGATGAGACCTTTTCTCTAATAGCGAAGATGGATTCCATACGATTGGCACTTGCCATTGTAGTTGCCAAGGTATGGGAAGTCCATCATATGGACATGAAGAATGCATTTCTTCATGGTGATATATTTGAGGAGATATACATGGAGCAACCCTAGGGATTTATGCATGACTCATCTTTGGTCTGTCGACTGAAGAAGTCCCTTTATGGCCTGAAGCAGGCTCCGAGGGAATGGTATGCCAAGATGGACTCCTACCTATTGTCAGAGAACTTTTTACATTGTAAATCAGACCCAAATGTTTACATGCTCAATACGACTGATTCACTTCTACTATTAGTTATGTATGTTGATGATTTATTGATCACCAGTTGCTCGACTTCAACAAATGCTGCAGTCAAGAGGATTCTACATGATAGGTTTTTGATGAAGGACATGGGTCTGCTACACTTCTTCCTTGGATTCGAGATTAGTCAGGATGCATTAGGCATCAAAATATCTAAGGCCAAGTATGCACGAGATATCCTTGAGAGATTTCACATGATAGACTGCAAATATGCTCCGACTCCTTTCCTATCAGGAGTCAAACTTGAGGATGGTGAGGAGAATCCATTGGTTGATAACACACTATACAAACAACTAGTGGGGAGATTTTTTCACTCACACACTCCATACCATACTCCTTATATGCATTTGGTGCAGTTTCCAGGTTCATGCAAGACCCACATGAGCTACATTGGAAGGATACAAAGTGTATCCTTTGATATGTATAGGGCACCATATCCTTTGGGATTCATTATGCATTAGACACTACATTATATCTCATCTAGTTTACTGATTTCGACTGGGCTGGAGATAGCACTGATCGCAAGTCCACATCTGGTTACTCACTTAGTCTCGGTTTCGGGCCTATCTATTGTTCGAGCAAGAAGTAAGCTACCATTTATCTATCTTCATCTGAGGTAGAGTACAGAGGGGTAGTTAACATAACCATTCAGGCTATGTGGCTACAACATTTTCTAACTGAGTTAGGAATTCAGTTTCATCGATCGGTCATCATCTGGTGTGACAACCATAGAACTCTGAAGTTCTACAGAGATCCAATTCAAAGGTAGTGGACAAAGCACATTGATATCCATATGCACTACAGTCGAGACTTATTACATGAGGGGATCATCGACTTATAGTTATTTCCTTTAGCAGAATAGACGACATACATCATCACCAAGACCTTCACTGAGCAGAAGTTCCATTCTCTGTGAAGTCGTCTTGGAGTGAAGGACACAGTATCCTAGAAACTGTAGTTCTTCTTTTTACATACATTGTACCTTGAGGGGGGGTTTTTCCCATGAGGTTTTCCCTCTTTCCTCACTTTATTTCAGTGTGTCTTTTGTATTTGGGTACCTAACATGGCTTTGTTTTCGAGGCCCATTCTTTATTTTCACCATAGTGATGTTCAGGGGGGGTGTTGGAGTTACTTCATACACACCTAGGATTTATTTTTCCTAAGGTTTTTCCTTGTTTATTAGTCACAATTAGTCATTATCCAGTATCCTATATTTTAGGGGAGAATATTCCACCTAGAGAATATTCTCTTTTAGTTGACACTTCAGTTTGACTAGTTGAGTTGAGTTTAGATGTTGCATTGGTTTTGTCACCATGCAACATTGGGATCATCACCATGATAATTCGACCTTGCCTTGGGATCATCGCCATACTGGTTCATTACCCTTGATTCCATAATTTAACTCCTCACTACTCTCTGTTCAGTCAGTTAACTGAAGACTAGTTGACTAGTTAACTCAACTAGGTGGCGGTTCACTCCCGTAACTTCCTGAGAGTCTATAGTAGGTGGAAGTTCACTCCCATAACTATTGGTGTGTGTCTATATCACTCTAGAACACCACTATGGCACATTGGTTCTCCTCTAGTGCACACTCATTGAGATATACAAAGTATATTCATGTATAAATTATTCATTATTCAAACGGTTAATGAGAATTCTTTCATTCTTTATCTCCTTCTTCTTCTTTCTCCAATTCTCTATGAAAATGTGTGTACTATTGTTTATATAGATCTATTCTATTAAGGTGCAACACATTTACACTTGTGTGGTGCCAATTGTTTTGAGTCCAAAGAAATATGGAAGTTGTATAATGTGTACAGACTCTAGAGAAATAAATAAGATACCAATCAAGTACATATTTCCTACCTCGTATGGATGATCTGATGGACTGTCGAAGTGGTGAAAATTATTTTTCAAATATAGACTTAAAGAGTGGATATCATCATATTAGGATGAGAGAAGGAGATGAGTGGAAGACCATCTTTAAAACAAATGATGGTTTGTATGAATGGCTTGTCATGCCTTTTGGATTGAAAAATGCACCTAGTACATTCATGAGGCTCATGAATGAAGTCCTCATGGATTTTATTGGCAAGTTTGTAATTTCATATCTAGATGATATTCTTGTTTACAACATAACAAAGGAAGAACACTTCATATTTATGAGGTTAGTATTGAGAAATTTGCAGCAGGAGAAACTTTTGATAAATCTGAATAAATGTTCCTTCATGAAGACATAGATAGTATATTTGAGTTTTGTAATATATCAAGATGGATTGAATATGGATCTAGAGGAGGTGAAATCAATCGAGTGGCCTTCTCCAAGAAATATCTATGAGGTAATAATTTTTCATGGATTATCAAGTTTCTATAGGAAATTTATTAGAAATTTCAGTAGAGTATGTGCTCCAATAGTTGAAACTATTAAGAAGGAACAAAAACCATTCAAGTGGATAGTATAAGCTTAAAGGGGGTTCATATTTTTGAAAGAGAATATCAATGAACAACTTGGTCTAGTTCTTCCATATTTCCATAAAATTTTCCAAGTCAAGTGTGATGCAAGTGGAATGGGCATTGGTGATGTTCTAAGTCAAGATGATAAGCCTATTACTTCTTTTAGTGAGAAATTGAATGATGCCAAGCATAAATACTCAACCTATGATAAGGAGTTTTATGCAGTGATACATGCCCTGAAGAAATGGAGGCATTATATAATGCCAAAAGAATTTATTTTGTATACTAACAATCATACCTTTTAGTTTATAACGAATCAGGAGAAGCTAAATCAGAGACATGCCAAATGGGTAGATTTTATGCAAAACTTTACATTTGTTCTTAAACTTATCAGTGGGAGTGCTAACAAAGTCACAGATGCTTTGCGCGAGAGGTGTTTGGTTTTGTAGGAATTCAAAGTGAGTACTTTGGGGTTTGAACATCTCAAATAAATGTACCAAGAAGACCCAAAATTCAAAGAATGCTAGTGTTGACCCCTAAATTTTATTTTCCCTATTTCTTCTCCATAATTATAATTTTTCTTGTTTTTCTCATTTGTAAAGTATACCTTTTCTTTTCTTTCACCATACTTAGAATTTTTCTTGTTTTTATCACCATGGGTTCATGGGTCCCTGAGTCTTTCATCTCCATTTCCCTATAGGCCTGACCGACAATGATACTTAACCATTTTCTGACCTTTTTTCTTCCCAAACAACACTTAGGAATTTTCTCTCTCTTCACAGTGGGTTTGCGGGTTCACTCCAACTTTTATTTCACATCCGCTCCCACTGTAACATGATTTTCATATTGGTATTTTTCTCAAGATACATTAAATGTTGGTACTACAAAAAACAATTTCCTTGCAAATTCTCAAAAGGTCGTTATTAATGGTAGAAATCAATTCGCATTAAGTTCTTCATTGGGAAAATATTAAGTCATTATTATCTAGAAAAGGGCCTCATTTCTATGAATATCTTCTAAGTTATTACACAAACAATCCACCAAATTCATGGTTGTAGGAAGGCAACAATTTTGTTGGGATGCAGTGAACATTTTTGGATGGGAAGATCAAAATTTCAAGTTGTCGAGATCCTACTTGTACTACTGTACATTGCCTCTACCTAAAATAAATGAAAATATAGTATGGATATCAGGAATTTCTCTTGTTGGATGCGTACTAGAAGTATTCGATTGTAAATAAGTCATCACCTAGTGTGTTGATAAGTATATTCCAAATCTAAGAGCCATTGAACTCTAAGGAAAATCTCCTATTTCATTAGCACCAGTCATTTTCAGGAAGATGTTAAAGTTACCAAAGAGGATTCTTACCTTTAAAGGAGAAGAAGTGATGGATTTTCTCAAGAAAAGAAATAATGGACCCGACCTTCTACAAGAATATATTGAAGACCCTGCGAAAATTCCTATTGACATAACAAGAATTCAAGTTAGTTCTTTGAAAAACCATTATCGAAAAATTGCGTGGCTATTCACTAGAGTAACTGGTCAAAAAAATATGATAACCATCTCTCGGTTGGCTCTATAAATTTTTAATTTTACAACTCATGAAAAATCCATCTTCGACTTGGGAAAGCTTATCTCTATCAAAATTGCTTCCCATCTTTCAAATTTCAAAAAATAAAAGAAATTATTCGTGGCTTCATATTTAATATTCTCTATTACATACTGACATATTTTCAAGGGATTAGCAATTGGCAAGAGGTTATACTGTAAAATCAATCCTGTAACTATCTGATACCAAGCTATTTGGAGACAAAAGACCTATATTTACTTTTATGAAGAACATAATGAATTTGTTACAGTTTTCAAGAAAATTCTCTTTAGAGATAACACATCCAGGTTACCATCAGAGGCAACAACTTTTATAAATAATAAGGGTACCCCAGAGAGGAGGGAAAGTTATAATGTCATTAGAATATTTTTCTCCCAAGAAAGTATTTCTTTTCTTCCTCACTACATTTCAGATAAACAATTTATCACCGAAGTTGCTAGGCAATATGGATTTTTGCTTCACCTTTTTCATGAGAACAAAAAAAGGAAATTTATCCCATTGTTGTGGAAAGTCGAAGAAATTGTATTAAGAAACATAACCATAATTGATGAATTATCAATCCATTTCAATCATTTGAATTTGAAATATGCATAAAAAAATGAAGGGTTTGACCCAAGTCATATTTTTGTTGACCACATGTAGTCAATGGGATTCAATAATGCATTTACCCAAAACATTATATTTGGAGAAGAAGAGGGTAATACTCAAGATACTCTGGTGCAACCTATTTATTATATTGAAACTATAATAATCACTACAGATCAACATAAGCAAAAAGGAAAGGGTCCAAATGGAAAAGATACACAATCTCTAGTAGTTTCACAGAAAAAATAGCCTACTCAAATATAGTGTTCAAACAACAAATCATCATAAAAGGGTTTCAAGTGACAATTCAAGTGGAGGAGGTGATAAAAATCCTCCTCAAGGAAAAATGGAAAATCCCCACAAAATTCAAGTAAGAAAGAAGAGAAAGGTTTCCCCACAAGAAGAAGAAGAACAACAAGTATATGAAAATGATACAAATAACTTATCTCTTGGGGATATGGATCTTGAAGTTGATATTGAAAATGTACATTTCCCTAATAAATAACAAAGGTTACAAGAAACCAAGCAAATTGCAGTTGAAATCACCGCACAGGAAGAAGTTTTTTCAAAAGAAGAATCATTTACTATACAAAATGCACTATTCGATAAAAATTCCAGAAAGTTAGTATTTGAAGGAACAAATCAGAGAAATAAAAACAGAAAATCATGTTCTAAATATAATCTTAGTAAGTTGCGTGCATCTAAAATTTATAAAATACACAAGGTAATGTTTCGATTGATGACTTGGAAGAAAACAATTCCAAATTAAAAGAAGAAGAAAAATGTCAGAGAACCGGAATCCACCTTGATGCCTCCCCTATTCTTGCAAGCCCATTAGCCATTGTGAAGCCAAGAACACCTAATTTGACATTGAAGAGATTGTCAAGTTTGTTAATGGTTGTTAGAAAATTTGTTGAGGAAAATATAAAAAGAATAATGTCACTTGTCATGGAGGCATGGGATGTGTCATGTAATATTATTTGTTTTGGATCTCGATTAAATGCCTATAATGAATTCCTTCAAGAAGATTATAAAAATCAGGAAGGGTTTTATAAATATGTCGTTATACATTTTTCAATCAAAGTTTCCAACATGATGGAGCTCAAAACAAGGGAAGAGGATTTTCCCTCTCCGACTAGAATGAAAAAATTTAAAAGCATGTTGGATCAAAAAGATCAGTAATTTGAAGGATATTATGGATAATTGCAATGGAATTTTAAATAAAAAGGGAAAAAATATTCAGAAAACTCACCGATATAGACTTGGCAGGAAACATCGAAGAGGTACAAGACTCAATATTAATTATGAATTCTATATTTATGGTGAGGCAACAATTTGAAGAACATGTTTCAGGTGAAAATTTCAATAGTATAATTGAATATGATGAAAGATAAATTGAAAATTGGCTAGTAGATTATGCAAACAAAAATCAAGATATCGAAGAGTTAATTCACAATATTTCACATGACTTAAGAGAATTGGAAGGTGAGTTATTTTATCTTAAAATTAAACATGAGATAAACATGGCTCCAATGAAGTATTAGATAGAAGAATGGTTTAGAAAATCCCTAATAAAGATTACCGAGGAAAATCAAGAAGCAACAGTTAGCACTGGTCCAGAGACTATAAGCAAGGAGGATAAAGCGACAGAAACAACACCAAAGTAATGGGAGATATTCCATCATAGAAAGTCTATATTGATCAAATTTTTTCCTTCCTTTTCAGAATTCATCCAGTTGTATTTATTGATTTGCTAGAAGAATATAACCAAATTGTGATAACTTCCTTTCTTCTTTTGTCCATATTTTGTTGCTCGCACCCTGTTCCAGTTCTACATCTTCTTATTCATCTTTATCATATGTATTTAATGGTCCATGGGAGCCCCGATCCCATTCCATTCATGGACGAACACATTTACTTTTCTAATATTGTAAAAGACTTTAATCATCTTTGAGAAATTCTAGAGAACTATTTCAGAGCTAATTTTGATTATGTCTTGTAACTCTGAGTTTTGATTATAATATATTTGAAGTTGACTTATCAATTTTTTATTTTTTTTTCATCTCAATGAGTAATACTCTTTCAAATTTCTCTTGTGTGATGGATGATTTTCCCTTTTTATTTTGAATATGATTTTCCCTTTCAAATTGCGATGGATGTGAGAGTTTCTATTATTTTATGAAATTTATTCATTTCAAGCAAATGTGATGTTTAAGGTTCCTGGTCCATTTCTCAGGGAATCTTATATTTTATTCCATTTTAAATTTTGTTGAGTGATAAAGATTTGGATTTTTCTTGTTGGCATAATCATATATATAATCTTCTGAAGAATTTATAGAGGAGTACCACCTCTATAAAAACACAGGGGGATTAATATCCTCGTGAGGTTGTTGTTTCGGTCTTAACAGATTAAAACGTCAATGCCTATGAAGCATGTGGGAATCCAGTAATAATATATAAGTCCTTGGTTAGAGTATATGATCCATGAGGGTTGTTGTTCAAAGGAAGTCAATTTTGTATTACAAAATTCTCAATGAGGGATAACTTGTTGAAAGAGAAGCACAGTGGAGGATTGGTTGGCCACTTTGGACATGATAAAATTTATGCTCAATAAAGTTTTTATTTTTTTCTAGGTATGAGATATGATGTTAAGAAATTTGTAGAAATATGTATAGTTTTTCAGTATGCCAAAGGGAAGCAGTAGAGTACATTCTTATATCATCCATTTCCCATATCAAGTAGGTCGTGGGATGCCATATGCATGGATTTTGTTTTGGTTTTAACTAGAAATCAGAGGGGGAATGATTTAATATTTGTAATTATGGATAGATTATCAAATATGTCACAGTTTGTACTTTCTTATAAGACTAGTGATGCAACCCATATTGCTAAAAAAAAAATCAGAGAAATTTCTATATTGCATAAATTACCCAGAAGTATAGCTTCAGATAGAGACACTAAATTTGTTGGACATTTCTGGAGGAATTTGTGGAAAAATATTAGAACCAAACTTTATTTCAATTTATCCTATCATCCACAAACATATGGGAAGAAAGAAATATTAAATAGGATCTTGGGAAAATTACCGAGGAGTTTGGTAAGTAATAAGTCAGTGGGATCATGTTCTTGCACAAGATGAGTTTTCTTATAATGAATCACCTAATAGAAGTACCAAGAAAAGTCCATTTCAAATAATGTATGATATGCACCCAAGAGGCATTTATAAACTAAAAGATCCGGGAAAGGAATAAATGAGGAGTGGTGATGCAGAGGATTTTGCTACAACAATGAAAATGTTGCATGAACATGTCAAAGGGCAGTTACATGATAACAGTTAGAAGTACAAGAAAAGAGTACATGTGAAGAGAAAGGAAGTTAATTTTGAATTTGGAGATCAATTTTTCACACATTTTAGGAGAGATATATTCCCAAGGAATGAATATAATAAGTTAAAATTGAAGAGGATAGAACCCTGCAAAATTTTGAGGAAGTTTTCAGCTAATTCCTATGAGATTGAGTTACCACCTGATATTGGAATTTCACCAATATTTAATGTTTCATATTTATATCCTTACAGAGGATATGAAGTAGAGAATAAGGATGATCAAATTAAGGTTGAACCAATTCATTGGATGAAGAAGTTACCTACAACAAAATAGTTGCAAATGGAGAAGATTCTTGATCGAATGATTGTTAAGAAAACTAGGAAGTATGATTATTATGAGTACTTAGTGAAATGGAATGATGTTCCAATAGAAGATGAAATTTGGATGAGTATTGCAGAGATCAAAAACATGGAAATCAAGTTGAAGAACTCATGGATCTATCCATGAATATTTTCCTCCTCGAGAGTTTGGTACAAGAGCATCAACTAGTTTATCTCGAGATTGACCCAAGGGTCACAAAACATTTACCAAGGAATTTGGTTTCCTAATTTTAATTTTTTTTTAATACTTGAATGAGATATCTCTAGAATATATTATAGATTTATTGTTGTAATAGGTGTTAATTTCTTCCAAAATCTTAGGAACATATTTCTAGATTTGGGATTCGTTGAGATGTCTCATGATTAATTGGTTTGGGAAGCTACCTGAGAGATTCTAAATATATTTGTAATGAGCAGAGAGAGTGGATGGTGTGATGTGTGTAAGGGTGTGTGTGCACAGAGTTATAAGAGACCAAGAAGGAACCTGAGTATTCGTGTTGTAATCATATTCCTTCAAATGATTTAATGAAAATTAGTGTTTGTGGAATCGTGTTTTCCCACATATTTTTAATTCGTCTCACATGCGGTCATAGCTCCTCTTCCTCTCTATTATGTGTATTATGTTTTTTGGCCTATAGAAATGCATTTACATGTGTCAAATTGGTTGTATATATTTGTATATTGTACTTATATTTCTTCATTGTATTTTGTTGTAACCATTAATTACAATTCCATATAACATTATTCCAGAGGAAAATGATATGACACTTCAAATTTTATTTGTGGAATTGGAAGAAAAGGGTGATAGGAATTGTTATTTCCCTTGCAATCAATGCAATGTATTCAATAGAAGAAGACTTTTAATACCAGCTGAAAGGCATTGTAAACAATTTGGAAATGTTGAAGGGGGGTATGAATATCATCCCTTGGTAAGTTAGTACTCATTATATGTTTTTGTTTTGATTGTATTCATAGAACATTCTATCCTTTTAATATTTGTTGCAAACACTAATATTATTTGATTGTTTGTAATTATAAAGAAAGGGCGTCCTAAGTGCGATATTAGGAATGTACCAAGTAGTGGTAGAAATCATGTTTTACAAACTAAGGAAGATGGAGTGAATCTTGGAGATCAAGTTATTCCTATGGAAGAAGATGACATTGATAATAGTATAGTTGAGAATGATGATATAACTATATTGATCTAGGACACCTTTTCTCCAATGGATGACAATTTTGATGATATTCATGATGTGCCTTTGATTGAGAAGTCACAACAACCCCTTTATGAAGGCTCGAGGGAAAATCTTCTCTATGCTATATTTTTGTTGTTGAATTTGAAGGTACTGAATGGTTTGTCAAACACTTGTCTCACTCAGATCCTAAGGTATGTAATATAATTTATAAAATATACATAAAAGGTCTACTTTTGTTTCTCTATTCGTAATGTTATTAATTAATGTGTAAATTAAAGATGCAATATTTAATATAAATATTCTTTGAATTAACTAAGTATGTTTTGTGTTGTAGATTGTTAGGTGAATTTCTACTACCATCATCAAATACTTTACCTTGCACTTACGAATAATTATCTGTCATTATGAAAGATATTGGAATAGAGTATCAAGTTATTGATGCATGTCCTAGTGATCATATTATATATTATGGACAATATGCATTGGAAACAAAACTCCCACAATGTCGAATCAATAGATATCAAATTGATAAAGTATCAAAACACGTGCCTCACAAGGTTCTTCATGCCTTGCAAGGTTCTTCGTCATATTCCCATAATTCCACATTTGTAGCGATTGTTCATGTGCCAAAGCATATCATAGTTTATGGATTACCATGCAAAAAACAAAAGTGAATATGGTGTTCTTAGAATGCCTACAGATAGTTTTGCATTAAATAGAAACAACACAGAAAGATGGCCAATTTTTAAATAAGAACCTTGTAATATTAGGCTTTCATTGGAATTTGATACTATCGATCCATTTGAAGAGGTCAAGTCTATTTACTCAGTGTGGCATATTTTTGTTATAAAAAATAACCTTCCTCGGATGTCAATAAAGAGGGAGTACACAATGTTGGCGATGATCATTCCATGTATTTGTTTACAATTATTTTTTGATCATAACATTTCATTTGTCTTGTTCGTTGCATAATGTCTTATATATGCATATATAGAAAGTAGCAATGATGTGTATTTTCAATCAATTAGGTAAGTACCAAGTTAAATATATGAATGTATATATTGAGCCTCTTATTGACGAGCTACTAAAGTTATGGGATGACATCACTATCTATGACATCTCTAGACTAATAGGGAAAAATAAATTTCAATTCCATGGAATACTTACATGGAAAATTCATGATGCACCAGGGATAACACATTTTTGTGGTATGTAATGTACTATTTCACTTTAATAGTATATAATTTTTTTAAAATATCATGCAAGTTTTTTAAATAATTTCTTGGTATATAATTGATATTGACATTAATCCATATGTTGTAGGCATTCAAACAAAGGGTAAATTTGCATGTCCAATATGTGGTCCTAGGATGAAATGTCATCATTCAAGAAATTTAGGAAAGGAGGTGTTTGATGAGTATAGGCACTTCCTCCTTAAGAACCATAGGTATCAAACCAAAAAAAAAACATATTTCCAATTTGAAAGAAGAGACTGGAATAAAAACACGAAGAATGACACCTCACCTATGGAAGTTGGAATATAATAGAAATCATCAAGGTAAGAAATTAGTCCATGTATCATATATATTAATGTTTTACAATTTTAATTTGTATTGAATTTTGTTTATTGTATCTAAGAATTATTGTTGTAATCTCCTTTATTTTTCATAAATGTTGTCAAGGCATTAATGGGCTTCCACAAGGAATGAAAAGACACCCTATACATTTCAGTAGGTTTCCCTACTATGAGCACCTAAAAATAGCTCATTTGTTTGATACAATGCATATAGGGAAGAATGTAACATAAACATTATGGATAATCTTAGATAGAAGGAGTGACAAAGAAAAAATTGACAAAATTTGTAGTGGCATTCAGGAATCTAATCATGCAATGAAAAATGTGATTAATTCAAATATCGGTGGACATCGAGATAGTCTTCCATGGTTATTTACATGACAAAAAAACAATGTTGTAAAATAGGTCAGTAGGAAAATTAAATTTCCCACGAGATTTTCTTCAAGCATAAATAATATCTTAACGGAGAAAGGTGAATTTGGTGGGGTAAAAACTCATGACTAGCATACCTTTATTAAGATAATTATTTTGTTATATTTCTATATTGGTATACATGTTTTTGGTATTTTTGTGTTAACCTTTTTGTTATAGTATGTTCTATCTCTAATGTTTATAATTATTCCTTTTTTGTTACAATATGTTCTACCTCTATTTCTTCCAGACAACTTTGAAAACAACATAAAACATGCCATATATGATCTTGGCGAATACATGAGGTAAGTAACGATTTCTAGGAAAAATATTCATTGCAGAACTTGTTGATGTATGTTTTACTTGCAATGTATATACTTAAACCTATGATTTTATTACATCATGTGTAGGTGGTTTTCATCTAAAGAAGTCCATAAATAAGATATAAATTATTGGAGGAGAGAACTTCCTCTCCTAATGTGTGAAATGAAAAAGTCCCTACATCTGACATTTTTCAATGCACAAGAACACTACCTCATACACTAAGTTGAGGAGATTGAAATGTGTGGACATGTGCACACAAGGTCAATGTATATGGTGGAGAGGCATTTGAAATCATTGAAGACCATTTTTACACAAACAGAACATCCTAAGGGTTCTATGGTGGAGGGATATATTGTATATCAATCCTTGGTGTATATTATTCAATATCTACCTAAATTAGTAGTAGATATGAATGTGCCTCTCATTTAGGATGTCAACTCCATCAACAAATTTGAAGGGGAGGTCATGTTGGGGAAAGGTAGAATGCGGAAAGTGAATACTTTTGTTTATTCATTTTTATCTATATTGTACCAATTTAAAATTTATTCTTCCATCAATTATTAATATTTTTAATGGTACCTAATTATTAACGAGTTGTTATTTTTTCATATAGCTGGTCGAGAGTGGGATGCACTACATTTATGCATCACAAACACTCTTGATTGGATGAAGGTATAGATAGAATGATGTATACAATGTAATGGTATTTTATCGTGGAAAGGGGTGGATACATTGGTTAAAGAGGATCATCATAGTCAAGATACCAATCTTACTGTTACACACCTAAATGTCACACTTAAGAGTCACAAGTGTCGCAAGTGTTGCACTGGTTACACATCTAAGTGTCACACTTTACCAAGTGTCGCAACTTCATCACCATGAGGAATTGTATGTCAAAATCCCTACACATGTTGAGGAGGAAATATATCATTTGGAGGTCGAAATACTACCTTTTTTATTGATTTTTTGGACTTTTTAAAACTTCATCACTCCCCTTCCCATATACAAGGAGGGATAAACCCTGACAATTTCTCCCAAATACACTTAGAGGGAGCGATAGTCTCACCTTGTGCTCATTTATGGAGGGGCAATGAAGTAGTTGCAACCATCATGCCTTGGTTTTTTTAGATTGTTTCCAGAATATTTTAGTTGGTTAAGGGATTGGTTCGAGCTACCCTCTATTCAAAGCAAGGTCAATCTTGTTGTTTCATCCAAATCCTAATTTGACCACATCCTCTCCTAAAAATTATCCTGTGGTTGTTATGCCTAAATTACTATATAATGGAGGCCATGCTTGAGTGAAAGGGGGGAGAATCTAGAGCATCATACTTATGAATTTGTGACATTCAAGGGGATAGAAAGGAGAGATTGGATGAATTGTTGCGACATCAATATTGAGGTTGTAAGTGCTTCACTAATTATTTCTTTCTATTAATACATAACTTGGAATATTCCCCTCATTTTTATATTATTCACTATATGCATGTCTATTTTAGTCCAATTCAACATAGATATATCTATTCTTCTTGAAAATATATCATAGAAGAATGAGATATTGTTGTGTTCTTTGCAGGACTTCTCTTGCACCAAGGGATTGGACATCAAGATCAAGGTATGGAGCAGTGAGGAAAATCGAGGTAAAAGAGGTAAGTCATCTATCCTTCTCTTCTCATTCTAATTGTTGACATATAGAGTGTATCTAGGGGGAAAGTAGAAAACTGTTTGTTTCTCTCTATATTGGATCAAAGGGGTATTGAATCTTAATCTAAGAGAGGTTTCACCTATCTATAGGGGAAAATTTTTGACAACAAAAAATTGGTGATTGATGCAGGAGCATTGCTCCACCTCATCACACGCACCAACACACAATCATTCAATGAAGAAAGGGAGAGGCGCCGACCCTCCCCTTTTTTAAATTTTTGAATATGATCTGATGCAGATCGTTCATGTTGCAAGGTTGTAAGAGCTGACCATGCATATGTACAGGTAGTGGTTGAAGTTTCCTTAAATGGTATCCTGCAGCAAGCCCAGGACATAGTCAGGACTGGGCATCCATTTATGTAATGTAGCCATATAAGTATTGTGTTGCAGAAGAGAAAGTGATGGCACTAAGACGGTGAAGAGGATAAGCTCATAGAGCCCTCGTTTTTGTAGGGGGGGGTAATTAGGGAAATAAGACTCAGAGGAGAGATCTCAGGAGAGAGGTCTTGGAAGCTCAGAGAGAGAGCTTTAAAGAACTAAGACTCTGAGGAGTCCAGTTTTTTTTGTAAATCATTTGTATAGATACACAAAGATTAATAGAACAACAATTTTTCCTACATACTGTGTGTTTATGTGTTTATATGTTTTTATGCTTTTTTATAGTCTGAATGCATAACTTGTGAAATATCGTATGAGTTCCAATTGCTTCTTGTCCTTGAGGTTCCAAGTGCAAGGAGTGCACATAGTCCTTGAGGTGTGCGTTGATGGAGGTGAAGTAACCTCAGGAAGGCTCAAGAGGGATAGCGGTGAACCTTCATCAGTAGAATTGAAAGGGGTGCATAGGAAGAACTCTGTTTCGAGTTTTGAGAAGACAAAATCATTGAGTATTCTGTAGAATCTTTGAAAGGTGTTCATTGAGAAAGAAGAATGCCAGGAGGGTGAAAAGCATTTATTTTCAAGAAATACTTCAGATATGAGTTTGAAAAAATCCTGAGAATGCAAGGTGTGCATGGGAGATTGAAGTCTTTGAGGAGATCAAGTTTAGAAGAGATAACACAAGAAGTGCTTAGTAGAAGGACTTATTCTAAGTCCATAAGCTTGGGAGAGATAGCATTTTCAGAACACAAGCGAGACCCAAAGTTGCAAGGCTCGCAGGAGACAAATCAAAGGCCGAGACCTTCGAAACTTTGAAAATTCTTCCAAACCCAGGAAGTAATCACAAGCCTAGGAGGAAAAGAATGATAGTCATAGATCAGCTGCGGAAGAGAAAATTTGGACCATCAAACCTACGTCCAGACAGTAGGAGGAGAGCACGTAGAAGATCAGATCTGAATTGTCACATTTGAGCACTGAAGATCGACAGCCATTGGATCCAAGAGAAGGCACACGAGGTTTAACCCTTGTGTAAGTAGGAGGACAAACTCGTAAAAGTCTCAACATCATCGGGACCATCCATCAGAGAGGACACGTGGCAGAGATCCACACAAGTCGGGAATCGGGAGTTGGACAAGAAGAGAAGACCGCACTCCATACCCCAATATGCGAAATCCTAAAACCGCTAAGAGAACCATTTAAACGTCCATTGTGGAGGACACGTGGCGAAGATCCAAAAGCCATCGGGGTTTTGAAACTCAGCCATATGAGGGTGGCAAAGAACGAAGACTCGCGATCACCAAAATCGTGAAATAATTCTAGATCATTGGATCTGGGATGACATGTGGTAGAGATGCACATCCATCAAGAATTTGGGAACCAAGAGAATGAAGGTGAAGGCCGGAGCAAATTCACTAAAGGAGAGTTAGCGAAAGAATCAGGATCGTCCATCAGAAAGGATGCGTGGCAAGCGTTTGGTGTTTCACTGACTCACTACTGAAGGAGTCAAAGGGCGGATTTGTTGGAATTCCTGAATCACGAAATTGCAATTCAACCACAGCCATTGGATCAAGTCAGATTGTAGGTCGTCGATCTGAAGTATTGATGTTTCGGCATTTCGGCAAATTGGGATTTCGGGGATCGGAGGATCCAAGGTGTATCAACCTTCGACTTCGTGACACATGAATTCCTGAAATCACGAAAATATCTGAGCCATCAGATCACAAAGGGGGATGACCGTTGATCTAGGTGAGGCAAATCGAAAGTTCGGGGATCAAGCTTTCGAAGGACAAGTGTTGGGTTGAATTCCAACTTCGCGAAGTGCGAAGGTCCAACATGCTCAGAGGGTTAGTTCTAGGTCATAGGGAGGGGTCACATGAACGAAGGCATAAGGGAGGAGTTGAGGAACCGTTAGCCCATTTTGAGGTTTCGGGGATTGAAGGAGTCAGTTGGACTCACTACAGGAATTGCGAAGTCGCGAAAGGTGATGCACCCTTTGTGGGTTAAGCCAATGGTCACGGGTATTGGTCATGTGGGGAAGGAGCTCGTGCTCAGTTCTTATTCACGCAAGGCTGAGTTCTCATTTGGACCTGTGGATTCGTTGAAGGTTCCAGCAGGGAACTAGGGAGCCAATTAGGCTCAAGAATACTAAAGAATGATCCTTGATTGGGAGGTCAACGGACCCTGCCAAGGCACAAGTAGGGGGTCTGCATCAAGTGGTATCAGAGCTAAATTTTCACTTGTAGATTTTAGGTGAAAGAGAAAGAAGAGAAGGTCGAATTTTCTTTTCAGAAAGTAGACAAGAAGAGACGGTGAAAAGAGATAATCTAATAACATCAAGTGGTATCAGAGGTTAAAATTTTCCTGGATACAGCGGGTGAAGGAAGATAGAGTATTGATGCTCTGTGTATGATTGTTGCAAGGTGTGCAATAAATTGAACATCCAGGTGAGATGTAGGAGAAGATGGAAATGATCTTGATTGTAGAGTAAACAAAAGACTTGCCAAGAGGGTAGGTAGAGGAATAAGATGGCTACTGAAGGCCAAAAGTGTGGTCAAGGCATTGACCGCAAATAGAAAAGAAAAGCATAAATTGACAAAGAGCTCGTTGAGATAAGAGAGAGAATGGAACAACTAACATTGAAGATGCATCAAGAGGAAAAAGTACATTGGAGGTACGAATGGCCTTTTAATAGGAAGGCCAAATGGCCTGTTCAAAAGTTGTTGGCCAAGAAACAACAACAAGAGTTGAGGAAGTGGCTAAGGTATGCTAAAAACCTCAGTGACACAGAGATGGTTTGCATTTGTGAGACAAAAGTTGGAGAAACCCTCAGTGATGAGGAAGGGAGATCAGTTTCAGGTCTCATAAACTGCCAGGAGGGAAGATATGTATTTTCCAATTGCTAGGTGGGAAATGAAGTGAGATCATTGGAGGATCTCGTAGACTGTCAGGAGGACAACAGTGGAAATTCATATTTCCAGGTGGACAATGACATGGTATTAGCAGAGGATCTCATAAAATGCCAGGTGGGTAGAAGTGAACTTTCGAGTTGCTAAGTGGGCAATGGGAAGAGATCATCATAAGGTCTCACATACTACCAAGGGGGTAGTCGTGAAAGTTTAGATTGCCAAGTGGGCATTGATATGGGATCAACAGATCTCGTAGTCTTCCATGTGGGCAACAGAAAATTCGCTAATTGCCAGGTGGGAAGGGGAAAGAAATGAGACTGTCTAAAAGTCTCAGGGACTCAGGAGTGAGTTCAGGTCAGCAAGGAGTGTTGATAGGTGAAGATTCATGTGGTTTTGTAGACCACATGAATGAATATGATGACAAGTTAAAAACTTGGACCATCCAAGACGAGGATCAGAAAATAATTATGATGATTGGGGGAACTCGGGTATTCCTACCAAATAGTCCAATTGAGGCCAGAGCATGTGTTGCAGAGGCAATAATGAAAGAAGGAAAACCAACAGAAAATTCAAAGAAGAGGAAGAAATGGAACAGACACTGATGTCTACCCCAGTAGAAGGAGAAAAGAATTCAGCCGAGTTGCTCAAAATTTTCAGCCAGGAAGTTGAACAGGATATAACTGAAGCACTGGAGCCTACAACAGAAGAGGAAGCATACAGCATGGATTTTGTTGATCTGTATGAAGAACTGGAATCCCTAGAGAGAAGGGTAATGGTGCAAAGCTTTCACATCCAACAGGTCAAGTTGGAGACAGGTAGAGGAGCATACGAGCCCCAGGAGCAGCTGGAAGAAGTTGGGGATATACCAACAGGGGAGCTGACAGAAGGCAATTTGTCAGAGGAAGAAGTTGAGAAACAACTCATTGCTGAGATGGTAGGACTAGAGTCTGTGGCAGGGTGGCAAGCTAAGGCCACAAGAAATAGAGAGAATTGTAAGGGGGATCAAGTTGATCTACCCATTGAGGAGAAGGGAGTGTAGTAGAGAGGACTGCATAAGGAGATCCAACCACTAGAGCAGTTGGACAGGTTGATTGAGGAAATCAGAAAGATGATGTTGAGGTTAGCACAAGAGTTTGTCAGTAGAGAGACGTTGAACAGAGGAGAACCTGCAAGAGTAGTAGGAAAGCAACAACATCAGCGAAGAAGAGGTTCAAGAGGACAACTCCAAGGGAAAGTTTTGGATCCAGGTGGATTTCAACACTGGAGAAGAGGAGCATATGAGCAAGAGATCATGATTTTTCTAGCAAGGGATTATGATGTAGGATCATTGCTCCACCTCATCACACGTGCCAACACACAATCATTCAATGAAGAAAGGGAGAGGTGGTGAGCCTCCCGTTTTAATTTTTTTTAATATGGTCCGATGTGGATCATTCATGTTGTAAGGTTGTAAGAGTCGACCACGCATCTGTATAGGTAGTGGTTGCGGTTTCCTTAAATGGTAGCATGCAACAAGCCTAGGATGTAGTCAGGACTGGGCATCCATTTATGTAATGTAGCCATAGAAGTACTGTTCTGCAATAGAGAAAGTGATGTCACTAAGACGGTGAAGAGGATAAGCTCATAGAGCCCTTGTTTTTGTAACTGGGGGGTAATTAGGGAAACAAGACTCAGAGGAGAGGAAAAAGAGGAGAGATCTCAGGAGAGAGGTCTTGGAACTCTGAGAGAGAGCTTGAAAGAACTGAGACTTTGAGCAGTCCAATTTGTTTTGTAAATCATTTGTATAGATACATAGAGATTAATAGAAAAGCAGTTTTTCCTGCATACTGTTTGTTTATATGTTTTTATGCATTTTTATAGTATGAATGTGTAACTGGTGAAATATCGTATGAGTTCCAATTGCTTCTCGTCTTTGAGGTTCTGAGTGCAAGGAGTGCACATAGTTCGCAAGGTGTGCGTTGACGGAGGTGAAGTAACCTCAGGAAAGCTCAAGAGGGATAGTGGTGAACCTTCATCAGTAGAAGTGAAAGGGGTGCATAGGAAGAAATCCGTTTCAAGTTTTGAGAAAACAAAATCGTTGAGTATTCTGTAGAAGCTCTGCAAGGCGTGCATCGAGCAAGGAGATCGCCAGGAGGGAGAGAATCATTTATTTTCAAGAAATACTTTGGATCTGAGTTTGATGAAATCCCAAGAATGCAAGGTGTGTGTGGGAGATCAAAGTCTTCGAGGAGATCAAGTTCATAAGAGATAATGTAAGAAGTACGTAGGAGACAGACTTATTCTAAGTCCATAAGCTTAGGAGAGATAGCATTTTCAGAATGCAGGCGAGACCCAAAGTTGCAAGGCTCGCAGGAGACAAATCAAAGGCTGAGACCTTCAAAACTTTGAAAATTATTCCAAACCCAGGAAGTAATCACAAGCCCATGAGGAAGAGCACAACAATCGTAGATCAGCCGTGGAGGAGAAAATATGGACCATCTAACCTACGTCTAGACAGCAGTAGGAGAGCACGTAGGAGATCTGATCTGAACCATCAGATTTGAGCATCAAGGACTGACAACTGCTAGATCTAGGAGAAGGCACATGAGGTTTAACCCTTGTGTAAGCAGGAGGAAAGACTCGTAAAATTCTCGACATCATCTGGATCGTCCATCGGAGAGGACACGTGGCAGAGATCCACACAAGTCGAGAATCGGGAGTTGGACGAGCAGAGAAGACTTCACTCCATACCCCGATACATGAAATCTTGAAACCGCTAAGAGAACCATCTAATCATCCATTGTGGAGGACACATGGTGAAGATCTGGAAGCCATCAGGGTTTCAGAACTCAGGCGTATAAGGGTGGTGAAGAACAAAGACTTGTGATCGCCAAAATCCTGAAATCATTCTGGACCATTGGATCCAGGGCGACACGTGGTAGAGATCCACATCCATCGGGGATTTGGGCACTGGGAGAATGAAGGTGAAGGCCAGAGAAAATTCAAGAAACAGAGAGTGAGCGAAAGAATCAGGACCGTCCATCGGAAAGGACACGTGGTGAGTATTTGACGTTTCACTGACTCACTACTGAAGGAGTCAAAGGGTGAAGTTGTTGGAAATCCTGAATTGCGAAATCATGATTCAACCACAGTTGTGGGTCGTCGATCTGAAGTATCGATGTTTCGGCATTTCGGAAAATTGGGATTTCGGGGATCAGAGGATCCAAGATGTATCAACCTTCGACTTCGCGACATGTGAAGTCACGAAATCAAGAAAATATCTGAGCCGCCAGATCACAAAGGGGGATGACCATTGATCTGGGCGAGGCAAATTGGAAGTTCGGGGATTGGGCTTTCGAAGGACAAGTGTTGGGTTGAATTCCAACTTTGCGAAGTGCGAAGTCCCGACACGCTCGGAGGGTCAGTCATAGGTCATAGGGAGGGGTCACGTGAATGAAGGCATAAGGGAGGATATGAGGACCTGTTAGCCCATTTTGGGGTTTCAGGGATTGAAGGAGTCAGGGGGACTCACTACAGAAATCGTGAAGTCATGAAACGCGACGCGCCTTTTGTGGGCTATGTCAGTGGTCATGGGTATTGGTCACGTGGGGAAGGAGCTCGTGCTCAGTGCTTATTTGTGCAGGGATGAGTTCGCATTTGGACTTATGGAATCATTGAAGGTTCTAGCAGGGAACTAAGGAGCCATTTTGGCTTGAGAAGACTGAAGAACGATCCATGACTGGGAGGTCAACGGACCCTGTCTGCATCAGTGACTCCACTAGGGATCGATCATTTTGACTTTTCATTAATTTTTTATACCCTTTTGAGTCTTGTTTGTTACTTGATCCTTATTGATAGTATGAATCTTCTTTGATTTATCCCCTTCCTTCATCATCACTAAAAATATTACTGATTCAAACACTTAAATTAACTCAGATCTGGGAAAAGCTTGATTTTTTTCACCACTTTATAGGCTTCATAACCCCCCCATAAGGCAGTAAAGAGTGATGAAATCCTAATTATCCCTCCCTCTTATTGTATTAAGGAGCGTTGAAACCCTAATCATCGCCTTGTCTACTATGTTACACATGTGATAGTCCTTGTTCTTAGTGGATTTTGGCCCTACTTTGCCTCTTTTCTATTAGTATTTTTCCTCAGTATTGTATATTAGAGTCTTTGCTACTTCATTGAACTTTTGATTCCTTTTCAAATTGAATTATTGCTATTATTTTTTATTCCTTTTTAAATTTTCCTTTTCCTATCAATTTCTGCAACTGGCTCATCTTGACAGCGTTTTCAATTTGACAGTTTTTTCCTAGTTTTCGGGTCTTGAACTTCTGGGGGTGTTTTGAGACCCTAAAAAACATTTTTAGGGATCACCACAATTAATTTGTAGAACAAATTAAAGTTTCACAACATAACGTGTATTCCTTGGATAGACCTTTCAAATGGGCTATCGTATGCCTAAAATGAAGATCATATGAAAAACTTACGACCTCGAGAAGTTGATGTACTAACTTACCCCAATGGGGCCCACATTACTTTTGGTGCTTCATGTCCTAGGGTTAGGCTTTTGGATGTCTAGGGTTTTGGAATCCATGTTTATTGTAAAAAGGCTTTTATAGCCTCATTATACTCATATTCTTGCGAATGAGAGTAGTTGTCACATCTCTTCTTAGAGATAAGCCGCCATCATTCTAGCAAGCTTGTTTTCAGTCTGCATTTTACAATTTCAGCATATTTGTTTATTGAATAGAAGTCAATTTTATTATATCTCTATTATTTTTTCTCGTGTCTTTGTGTTAATGGTAATAATAATCTATGTTTATTTTTTTCTACTCATAAAATATGTATGATTGGTATCAGAACAGTCTGCTCCTTGTCGTTCTTAGTGCATGTCCCCGACGAGGTAAGGGTACAAAGAGTTGGGTCTCAAGCTTGTTTCTCTTGAGGACAAAATATCTTGCATGCTCAAGTGAACTTCCATGGTGGGATAAAATAAAAACAATGGGATAGAAGATCCTTTCAAAATGTTTCTCGAGGAAGCCCTCGTGCAACAAAGGGATGAGATGATGGATAATTTTGCACAAATCCTTCGATGACTACCAACAAGTGACACATCTTCCTTGAGTGGAGGTGTCACCCCCTTCAAGGTACATATCAAATTTTATATTCCTATATTTTAAGGTCAGATAGACGTAGATGTTGTAGACAAATGGTTGAATCTACTAGAAGGGTATTTTATTTCCATAACTTTTCAAATAGAGAAAATATTACTTTTGCACTCCTCAAGTTTGTTCCCCATGTCAAAGATTGGTGGGAGACTTTCTGTGAGAAAAATGAAACAAAGGAATATTCATTATATATAGTTTCACTCACTTGGGAGTCCTTCAAGGATGTTATTAAGGAACAATACTACCGTATTGGAAGTTATGATGACCTGTATACAAAATGGACCACACTGCGGCAGGAAAGGGACCAAGTAGTGCGAAAGTTCACAAATATATTCCATACCTTGCACACCATGCTGGGTATCAAATATTCTAAGTGACATATAGTTCTCAAGTAACGTGGTGGTATGCATATATACATCCAGGAAGAAATGGATTTTATGTACATCTCATCCTTGAGCGTGACCTATCGATATGCCGTCAAAATTGAGAAGAAGCTTAAAAAAATGACATGTTAGTATGGGTCTGAGAACCCCTCATAGAAGAAGCAAGTTAAGGGTGGCCCCAACCCATAAAACAAAGGGCAGAGAAAATATGGACATCCTTGGGAAAACCAGTCTAAGCCGCAAAAAAAAGTATAATGGAAAGACGAAGAAAGATACCGGGAAGTGGCGCGACTTCCATAAGAGCCCCTGGCATAACATTGTTAATTGTCGCTCGAAGTGGTCATTGGTGGCTAAGGTGAAATCCTATGAATCAAATGTGAATTCCAACTTTGAGTCAGAACCAAAAAAGGGGAGACAGATCATTGATGTGGAACCTAGTGCCATTGTTTCTACCACCAAGATCCAACCTGGTGAACTTGATGAGCCAAAGGAAGGTGAGTGCCTCTTTCATTCACAGATGTGGGTGAAAGTCACCCCAATGCACTTCATCATTGATAACAATAGCTAGAATAACCTCATCTCAGTGGAGGTCATCAAACACATGGCCTTGCCAACAACACCGCACCCACAACTCTACACCATTGGATGGCGTCGCCAAGTAAATAATCTTTGCGTCAACCAACAATGTCTCCTATCTTATGGAATCAATCCCTTGAAAGATGAGGTATTGTGTGATGTTTCTTCCCTTGAAGTTTGGCATGTTCTTTTGGGACAACCTTATTTATGGAAACCTCATGATGTATATGAGTCTAGGCCTCGAAGTGTTATTATTACTTTTAATAGGAAATTGTACAAGATACTCGAGGTAGTACCACCTAATGCCATTTCCTTGATCTATACCAAGAAATGCAGGAAGGTCATCTCTTAGACCGATAATTTTTTCTTCTTCACGATTCTCTCTCAGAGTGAGAAAAAGATTGCAGCCAGATCTAGATTGCAGCCAGATCTAGGGCCTCCATGACTGAACTTTCCACGTAGTAGAAGCAAGTGGATAAGGTCATGGAAGAATACAAAGGAATATTCTCTGCACAAACTGGGGTACCTCTGCACTGTCAGGTAAATCATTCCATCGATCTAACCCCTAGCGCACTGCTACCCAATGGTCTAGTCTATCACCGCTCTCTATTAGAAAATGAGGAGATCAAGTGTTAGATCCAAGAACTTCTCCAAAAGGGGCACATCTGACCTATCTCATCACCTTATGGAAGCCCGATCGTGTGTGTGCAGAAGAAAGATGGGACCTAGCGACTTTGCATTTATTATCGAGCCCTAAATAAAATCACAATCAGGAACCAGTACTCGATTCCCCAAATCTACGATCTCCTTGATCAGCTCAAGGGGGGCAATAAATTTAGTAAGATTGATCTAAAGTCTTGCTACCATCAAGTCCCAATAGAGAAGACAGATTTATGGAAGAATTCCTCCAAATCAAAAGAAGGTATTTTTGAATGGTTGGTTATTCCCTTTGGTTTGACAAATGCCCCATAAAATTTCATGAGGATATGTTGTTGGGAAAAACACCCTACGGACTAGCAAACTAGGGTCAGACATGCATGCAGATTTTGACTGAATAAAAACTACTTTTTTACCTACAACCCAAGATTTAAACCCCTTTTTCACAGTAAATGCATGGAAAAGGACCACCAACCTTATTACCGGCATTCGATGTAGATCCTCTGTTGCTCTTCGATTACTTTCTTGCGCTTCTCCTTCCACAAATGACCAACACTCAAGACAAACAACAACTATGCATGCATGATACTTCTATACTCAAGGGTTAGAAATCAAGCATAAATTAATCAAACCATAGACAATTCATGCATTGGGATAGGAAAAGTATTCTTTTTATTACTGAAAGTGAATCAACTTAAAAAAAAGCTGAGACCGGCCACCGCTCCTTGAACCTAATCCTGGGCTCCTCTTCTTCTGTCCTTCAACTGCTTTGCGTTAAATCTCCTTTGGCATGAGGAAATGCTAAAGGGTTGGGACAGTGGATTATGTAAATGGGAAGAGTTTCTTCGCTATATTTTTTCCTCCTCCAAATGGTTCCCCTACCCCTTCTTTTATAGGCTAGAAGGAGCTAGGGTTTTGGACAAACCCTTGACCATGCATGGCCGGGAGTTTCAGTTAACTGACCCATATCTTTTCATTCCATCGGAAACTTTCCTTTTTTCATGATTCTGAAGGTCCACGCGGGCTGTAGTGGGCCTGCTAGCATGGACACTATAGATCCACGCGGGCTGTAGTGGGCTAGCTAGCGTGGACTTTTAAAAATGGACTTTTTAGAATATTTGTTCAGTATTTTTTGGTAAAGAGGGGATATGAGTTGGCCTGATGCCAGGTAAGCATGTGTGGTGAAATTTAGGGTTATAATAGGATAATGGGTGATATCTTGTGGCCTTTCACCAATTATTTTGTAGTGGTGTATCTGGATGACATCCTCATCTACAACAAGACTTAGGTAGAACACTTGTAGCATATTCAACAGGTTCTTCACACTCTACACTAGCACAAGCTATATGTCAACTTGGAAAAATGCTCCTTCGGCATGGATAGGGTCTAGTAACTAGGCTACATTGTTGATGAGCATGGTGTGCATGTGGATCCAACCAAGATCTAGGTCATCCATGACTTTTCAACCCCAACCACTCTCACAGGTTTGTGTTTGGATTCTCGCATATTGCATGGGCCCTCATCCAAGTACCTAGGGGTGGTGGTAAGGAAAAATTTGTGTGGGGCATGTCCCAATAGAAATAATTCGATGATATGAAGAAGCACTTGTACTCAGCCCCAGTGCTTTCATTACCCGACCTGCAACATCCCTTTGAGATCGAGACAAATTATTTACATTATGTTGTGGGCACAATTCTCACTCACCATAGCCACCCTGTGGCCTATCATAGTGAGACACTATCAGATGTCATTCATAAGTACCCTACTTACGACAAAGAAATGTAATACATTGTGAAATCCTACCCCTAGTGGAGGAATCACATTCTCGGGAAGGAGACAGTCATCCAAACTGATCATAATCTATTGCAGTTCATGCAGACACAAGACAAATTGCAAAATGAATATAGGAAGCACCAACCGCATCACTTATTTCCTCAGGTGACCTCCCGTTGTGGCACTCACCATGGTGCTATACTCTTGTGACCATGAGACCTTTGAGTGGACCCACCTTTATGGGAAAGATCCTGACTTCACCAACACATACCAGATGTTGGGTGCACAGACAGTTGTCGCTAATTTCCATCTTCATGATGAGATTCTATGCCATCTAGGCCATCTCTGCATTCCATCAAGTGAGCCAGCAAAGTTGATTTGGGAAGACCACTATAGTCCTTTGGTAGGAAATTTCATCGTAGAAAATACAATGGCAATGTTGTAGCAACATTTCTACTGGTTGAAACTTCAACAATATGTCATCAAGTATATCAGGTCCTACACTGCCTACGCTATTTCCAAACCAGCCATTAAGAAGCAAGTCCTATACACCCCTATGTCTACTCCTGACAAGCCCTAGGAATCCATCTCAATGGCCTACATGTTGGGCCTTCCATCCAACAAGTGGGGAAATGACTATGTTTTTGTGGTTGTTGATTGCTTTTCCAAAATGGTGATTTTGATCGCTTGCAAGAAGAGCATTGCAGCGGAGGCCACTGCCAAGATCTTCTTTGAACAAGTTTGGGTAAATTTTGGGATACCAAAAAACATTATATCATATTGGGATACCAAAAAACATTATATCATATTGGGATAGTTGATTCCTCAAAACATTATGGTTGATCCTCTAGTCACTTATGGAAACCAAGGTCACTAAATCCACTTCCTTCCACCCCCATACAGATGGCCAAAATGACGTCGTCAATCGAATGATCATGCATATCCTCTGCATGTACAATTCCAAGCACCCCCACACATGCAATGAGAGTATTCCCTATGTTCAAAATATATAAAATAGAGCCATACATAGCTCAACGGACCACACCCCCTTTCAAGTGGGGTTGGGATTTCAACCATTGGGTCCCATGGATGTTGCACTACCCCTTGTGACCACCAGGAAGACTCATCTCATGCTCAAAATGAATATGAAAAATACACTTGGTTCATTGAGCCGATCCATCAAATCTTCCAATAGGTTCAGGATATTTTATAGAAGTCCAATGCCAAGTACAGGCAATGCCATGATCAACATCGGGTGCCACACAAGTTTCAGGCGGGAGACAAAGTTTGGTTGCACTTGCAAAAAGAACACCTTATAGGGCCCCATCAGAAGATTCATCCACTCTATTATGGACATTAAACCATCACCAAGGTTGTGGTAAATAATGCTTTTGAGCTCAACATTCCCCCATTCCTTGGCTTGCACCCAGTGTTCAATGTGAAACTCCTTCAACCACATTTTCCACCATTATTGGACACCTTAGAGATAACAGAAGAGTTGACACCAATAGAGATCAACCCTGAATGCATGGAATAGGAATCCACTAATCATATCATGGACACACAGTTCAAGGGATCCAACTTTATCGGGTTGTCAAAGCAATCCAACTATTGCACCAAGGCAAGTGGCTCACCCAGAGCCAAATTCAGTAGAAATTTCCTCATCTGATGGGGGAAATCAAAGAAATGGATATCATTGATTCCTAAGGGGGTAGGATTGATCCAGGTGGATATTGGTGGCCACCCACATATTCCAACTATCTCATCTTGGCATTTTTTTTCAGTTTGACAGTTTTTTCCTAGTTTTCGGGTCCTGAACTTCTAGTGTCGTTTTACGGCCCTAAACAATGTTTTTAGGGCTCTCTGTAGTCAAATTATAGATAAAGTTGGATTTTGATAGTACATTGTGTATTCATAAGAGATACCTTTCCAACAGGATATCGTGCGCCTAAAATGGAGATCGTATGCAAAAGTTGTGACCCCGGGAAGTTGATGTACTAACTTACCCCAAAGGGGCCCACATGACTTTTGGCACTTCATCTCCTAGGGTTATGTTTTTGGATGTCTAGGGTTTTGGCATTCATGTTTATTGTAAAAACTATTTTAGAGCCTCATTGTACTCATCTTCTTGCGAATGAGCACAACCATCACATCTCTTCTCAAAGATAAGCCACCACCATTCTAGAAAGCTTGTTTTCAGCCTACATTTTACAGTTTTAGTATATTTATTTATTGAACAGAAGCCAGTTTTATTGTATCTCTATTAGTATTCCTTGTGTCTCTGTGTTAATAGTAATAATAATCTATGTTCATTTTGTTATGCTCATAAAATCTGGATCAACTAGACAACTTTAGGTTAACTTGATCCTTTTGTTGAGTCTATGTAATTGTTGGTATAATTCTTATTACCTTTAGGCATTCAGGCCTCTATCATTTTGATTATGAACCCTTTCAAACTTCCTTTTTTGTCTTTTGAATCTATTTTATTGATTTGGGAATTGGAATATGTTGTTTTTGGCCTCTTTTGATTGATTTCTTGATTCTCTTTGACTAAACATCAATCTTTCATAGATTCAGAAATTCCTTGGCCTTATCACAACTCTTTTGTTCAATCTTTCTTTGATTAGTTTTAAAAGGTCTCAGAAAGTACTTTATCTTGATTTCTTTTTTGGTTTTTTGCAAGCTTGAATTTTGTGTTTGCAAGTAACAAGTGTTGAAGGCATCCTTGTGATTGGATTCTTTTATTTCTTATTATCCTATTTGAGTGCTTGTTTTATTCATCTTCTTTAGATTTTGGATCCTTTGCAAGTGTCATTGAGTTCTTTCATTCTAATTAAAAGCAAAAGAAAAATAAGGTCCTCTTTAGATTTTTTCATGTAATTTGAAAAGAAGAAAACAAAAGTTTTTCATCCTACTTTCATAGGTAGATTGTTTTGGTACATATTTTAAAGATCTTGTCTTTGTTTGGGATTTCTTGGACATTGATTTGATATTTTGACATTTAAATTTTCTCCATTTGATAAAGGAAAAGTGAAAGTTTCATTGTATTGGGTATTTGTTTTCATTAAGAAGTAAAATAGCTCCTCTCCTTTCCTTGGATAGAATTCATTGAAACAAGATATTTGCATCTCATTCTTTCTGCATGGTTTTGGAGTCGAGTCATAACCCCATCAATTTCACCTTCATTCACCCTTTTGTGTAAGGAACAACTATTAAAAATAAACCAATGCACTTAATAAAATAAATTAGACATATTTTGTTTTATAGCACACCAACAATAGTATAAGGATAGGGCATTTGGATTAGGTTGAAGAGAGGAAACTGTTCATAGGGGGTTTGTGCTCCCCCCCAAACCCCCCTATGTGCCTAGTGCAATATAGCAGACACTAAGGCTAGTTGTGTAAATAATATAACACATACCCAACACAGATCACTACTACTAGAATGTATCCTTTATGGGGAACATCATTACCCCAGATTACCCCATCGCAACCGCTTGTGAGCACAACTCCTTTCACACATGGATAAATTTATGTTCCCACCACTAGAGTTGCACATATGTACACACCAAGTGTTTTACATGGTCGTCCTCTAAAAATTCCCTTTATTAAAGTGGCCAACAGTCCTGCTGCCCCGAGCCCTGTGACAAGTGGCCTTATTTCCCCCCCTCCTAATCAAGGTGGTAACACTATTACAGTCACACAAACTGCTCAACCTAAACCCATAATTGGGGGGAAATTTACAGTTGCAGGGTGACCCTAAACTGTAGGGAAATATTCAACATTGTGACAACAACCAACTTGAGGAAAACAATCACTATGGGGAAAATCCCTTACTAGAAACTAGCCAAGGAAATCCCTTACTGGAAACTAGCCTCAATCATGGGGGCATATCATTCTGGTAGGACCTACAAGCCTTTATACTAAACTACCACATCTAGGAGTTTCAAACACTCCATGGGGGGAATCTAATCCAACAGGCATCCCTTCATAAGGAGGTTTACCCAATCAACCTGATAAGCCCTAAATAGTGGCATATTACCCCTTAATTGGGGCATATTACATTAGTAATGTTATTTTATTTATGTTGGCTTGGGTGTTTTAGTTGTAATTGTACCTCCTAGTCTCCTATATATACCAAAGAGACATTTTCATTTGGAATCATCTTGTATTTGGAAATTTTTGTGGTGTATAAGGAGGTTTCCCCCTTGAAGAGGCTTATTATTTGAAATTATATATTTTTCAAGGCTTTGAGTACTTATTATGAGGTTTTTCTATGCTATTTTGATATTTGGTTCTTAACATTTGGTATCAGAGCTCAAGGTCTTAGGGATTCACTACTACATCTGAGATACCTTGGAATTTTAGCTATATTTGTTTTTATAAAATGTTTAAGAAGGATCCCCTTGGAGAATATTTATTAGACAAATCAAGGTACGTTGGGTTCAAATTTCAGTTCCCGAGGCCTTATACTTTCAGAGATACAGCCTGTGTAATATAGGGTTCTGGAATCATCCTGAATTTAGTCATCTTGTAATTTTTGCTATAAAATATTTTTTATAATGTTTCAGACCCTGAAATTTGGAGGATATTCATAGAAATTATTAAGGTATATGTGATAAATATTTTATCTTCTGGTTCATCGTACAATTGTAGATACACCCCGTGGAATATAGGGTATCTGACTAGTCCTATTGACTAGTCTCAAGAAGGTGTTCCGGGTAAAACAATAATAAATTCTTCCTAGAGTATCCAAATTGAGTGAGACTAGTTGCATTGGATAGTGGACAGTCTGTAGTATTTTTGGTACAATTTTTAGAATTGTATATAAATTATTTTGTGTGGGGCACTCTATACAATTGAGATCTCCTGGAAAGGCCAAAAATCATAAATTTGTGGGGAAGTTACCAAAAATTTCACTTGGAACATCCAATTTTGATCAGAACTGTGGCATTGCAGAGAAGAAATATCAAAGAACTACAAAAAACAAATTTTCATACCTAGAAGGGTTGAAATTGTGGATATACAACAAAATAAAGACTGTGTAGTAGGACCACCTCAAAATCAAGGTTTAAAGTGATACTTGGTCAACATGCCACTGAAAAAGGAAACTTCTACACCAAATAAGCCTCCAGACAATCCTACTTGGACTCTTTATGAAGGTGAACAAATGTATAGGGACATAAATGATTTACAAAAGAAGACAACAAAAAAAGATGAACTACAAGGGATGATGGATTCAACTAAAGCTAAATTGGAGGCAATAATTGATACTAATATGGATGGTTTAAAAATGGAGATCAAGGAAGGAATGAAAAATTTCCTAATAGAGAGGACACCTAAAAGTGAAAATGTATCCCATGAAACTCATGATGAGGACACAAGGAAGATGAATCAATAATTGAGAAACTCTAACCTTGGGTTGAAGAGCATCCACTTTCCTAAGATTGATATGAGGAAGTTTGATGGCAATGACCCAATCACATGGATACTTCAGATGGAGCAATTCTTTGATCTACATAATGTGCCACATACACAAAAGGTACAAATTGCTTCTTTATATTTATAACCTAATCAGTTTGTGTGGTATCGATGGCTTTGTTCTTGCAAATCACTCGTCACTTGGACAATTTTCACAGAAGAAATGATAGCACACTATGAGGATACAAGGAGCAATACCTTATTTAGCCAATTGATAAATCTCAAGCAAAAGGGTTCAGTTACATAACACATTGAGAACTTCCAAAGATTGAATATAAAGGTAACAGATATTCTAGATGAGCACTTGATTCATGTATTCATAGGAAATTTAAGGGATAGAATTCAACACGAGGTTCTCCTTTGGGAACCCAAATCATTGGAGAATGCATTTAGGGTGGCAAGAAATGTTGAAAGTAAAAATATGGCTATGGCTACTAGAAGGACCACTCCTAACATCTATCGAGAGAATACTGTTCCTTCTTATAAAACACCTCAACCTACAAGGTTGACACCTCAACAATTGGAGGAAATACAAGAAAAAGGTTTATGATTTAATTGTGACATGAAGTACAGTAAGGGACATAAGTGCGGTGAGAAGAAATTATTCTACATAGATTCTAAAGAGGAATAAGAACAAGAACCATCTCAAGATGAAAACGTAGAATCAATTTCTTCTAAAGAGTTGACTCCCACGATATCATGCAATGCATTGGATGGAATTAGCACTCCTCAAACCCTCAAGATCGAAGGATATATCAAAAAGAAAAATGTAATAATCCTAATTGATTTTCGTAGTACTCATAATTTCATTCAGTATAAATTATCCAAAGGTCTCAATTGCTTTGTATATCCATCACCAGAGTTTCAAGTAATGATTGCATATGGAGGAACTATCAATGGCTCAAGAAAATGCAATAATATCAATATTACTATGGGGGAATATGTAATGAATAGTTCAATTATTTATATAACCATGGGTGGTGTTGATGTCGTACTAGGAATCTAATGGTTACAATCATTAGGAACATTGGATTTTAATTTTCAAGAACTTTTCATGAAATTTTCATTGGAAGGAAAAGAAATTAAGTTAAGAGGTATCACAGGGAAACCCAGCAAGGTGATAAGCTCTAATGGCATGACAAAATTATTGGAAAAGGGGCATCAAGGTGCAATTGCACACCTATGCTCACTAGATGTTCAAATATCTAACCCATGTATTCCCCTAGATATCCAAGTGATCATTGATAAGCATTCCAAAGTATGTGTGACATGTTGACAAGGTGATACAACTACTAAAGGAGAAACAACTATAAGCCAAACCATCCAAATGTTTCTTTAGTATGAAGGAGGTAGAGTATTTGGGTCATATTGTATCTCATGGCTGGACGATTCCCAAAACATTGAAGAATCTTAGAGGATTTTTGGGTTTGACAGGTTACTACCGCAAGTTTATTCGGAACTATGGGAGAATAGAAACACCTTTAACGACACTAACTAATAAGGATGCATTTTCATGGACTCCAGAGGAAAATAAATCTTTTGAACAACTTAAATAGGTGATGTGCAAATCTCTTGTCTTGACCGCACCAGACTTCACAAAAACCTTTATTGTGGAATGTGATGCTTCGGGAAATGGCATTGTTGTTTTCCTAATGCAAGAAGAAAGGCCCCTAGATTTTGAAAGTCGGTCACTCAAGGGAAAGGACTTACACAAACCCATTTATGAAAAGGAAATGATGGCAATACTACATGCATTGAAGAAATGGAACCCTTACCTAATAGGTAGGCATTTCAAGGTCAAAACAGATCATGATAGTCTTAAATACTTCTTGCAACAAAGACTATATTCAGAAGAACAACAAAAATGGGTGACGAAGATATTGGGTTATGATTTTGAAATCATCTATAAAAAAGTGAAGAGAAATTTTGTGGCATATGAACTCTCAAGAAAGGATGAATTTGTTGAGACCTTTCTCTATGCTATCTCGATAATCCAACCCAATTGGATAACAGAAGCGAGGGATGAATAGAAGAATGACGAAAATGTGTGGACTCTCATTCAAAGGTTGTAGCAGGATTCCAGTGCATCAGATACATTTACATGGGCAAATGATTCATTGTGATACAAAGATCACTTATATTTATGTAAGAAGTCCCAAATCAAACAAAAGGTACTATTGGAATTACACACCTCTCCGGTAGGAGGGCACTCGAGATTTTTGAAAACCTACCATAGGGTAAAGAAGGATTTTTTTTGGGATGGCCTTAAAATTGATGTTCTAAGGTTTGTTGCAGAATGTTTGGTTTGCCAAAAAAATAAGGTGAAAACAATTAAGACCCCGGGTATTTTAAAACCATTAGCCACCCCAAGTCAACGCTGGGAGGAGGTTTCCATGGATTTCATCACAGGGTTACCAAATTCTAAATGAAAGAGTGTCATCATGGTGATTGTTGATAGATTGACCAAGTACGCACACTTTTGTGCACTCTCTTATCCTTTCAAATCCAATACAGTTACCACCACATTCATGGAGGTAGTTCAAAAACTACATGGAATCCCAAAGATTATTGTAAGTGACAGAGATCCTATCTTCCTGGACATTTTTGGACATAATTATTTTCTTGTTTGGGTACTATTGGCAGCCATTTTCATTCCCATCTTTTCCTTACAAGCTGCCTACACAATGGTTTTTGAACCCTCAATACTCGTCGCAATTTTTTGACACTTTTATCTTTCACTTTCACATACCTGCTTTTCGTTTTCATTTTCACGACTGCAAGCGTGAAAACCTACAGTTGGGATTCATGTTGATTGCATTAAAATGATCATTTGGTTTATCATGAAACTACTTGAACCTATTTACCACTCCTTGGTCTAGAAAAACACCTTGATTTCATATGTATCAAACCACCACTCACTTTGCATTTGACTATTATTAATATGGTTTCGATTTATAAATTCGTTGATGCAATGGGTATTTGATATTTTGGTGTCTTTGATCCAATCATTGATGCAATGGTTTTATTGAACACATTAATTTCGGGTCAAATCATGGTTCATTTGGCATGATGGTGTTTTTGATGTAATCGTTGATGCAATATTCGACATATTGGTTTCTTGTAAATCGTGCAAATGCCATTGTTTATTTAACATTCGGATCGATTTTTGGTTATGTATACCATGGTTTTCAATGGTTATGTGATAATTCATTTGATTAAAATCCTTTTGGATATGCACTGTTATGATTTAGGCGTTGTTGGTTGTACAAACCTGACATGATATTTTTGCATAGTCTAAATTTACTCCACCACCCTCGCATGCATAAGCATTAACACTCTGTCTTGCATTTCGGGCTGCCTTTGTTTGTTTTGGGAAAGCTGTGGAAAATGGTTCTATGTCTACCCTGTCAAACCCCCTCGCCGATTACCCTATTGATCTTCTGCTATTTTCTATGGCTCCTATAGTGTGAATCGAACCCAACGACATCCAAAATTTGTTGTTATTTGATAACGCATGAGAGGACCTAGAGAGGAATGGTTGGTTGGTTTTTATTGAGAAGTGCCAGGGTTTCAACCTCGCAGTCGCTCAACAATTTGCACTTACATTTGATGGATGCAGGGCCAAAGTTGGGGACATCCAACTTGAATTGAACGAGGATTTCCTTAGCTCAGCCACTGGTCTGCCAGGCAAAGGGAAGAAATGGTTTAAAAATTTGAAGGTTGATGAAGTACCATGGCCACTGCTATTTACCTCAAGGGAAATCAACAATTGCGACAAAGGTATGCCAGTTACAGCTCTTAAGTCTAGGTGGCATGATTTGTTGGCCATTATCAAGAAATTCATTACATGTGAGGGTAGATACGGTTTAGTTTTCCTATACCACCTACGGCTGCTCATGAGTTTCATAGATTTTCCTTTAACTATGCCACATTTCCTCCTTCGGAGTTTGTATAAAATGGATAAACATTTCAAGAGGGAGAAAGACAACTGCAGCCTCTTCCATCATTGTTTAATTAAAATTATTATAGTTCATCATTTGAGGTTGAGTGGCGACTGTTGGGAAGATTTCTTGTTGAGGAATGGCTTTTCCAGTCCTGAAATTGGACAAGTTGACAAAACCGTGGTCACAGAAATCCTTGTCGGGCCTGTCGGGCCCCCTCCTACACTCTTACCCTTCGTTGAACCCTCGACCTACCCGAACGATAACCTACCCAACACCCTGCCTGACTCATGTTTAAAAGACAGTGCTAAGCCTGTTAAGATGCCTGCAAAGAAAAAGGGTAAGGGTAACAATGATGTCAATTGCAAGGGTAATAAGGCTACACGTTGGGTATCAAGGTGCGCTCACAATAAACCTAAACAAAACACAGAGCAACAGCCAATTCTGTTGAGTGACTATTCAGATTCCGAAATCGAGCGGTTTCTAACCGAGGAGTATCCATACTCACATGACCTTTGTTCAGTCAAGCCCTATGACTATGTGATGAACCTCCCACCATGCCTTAGAGATGACCCCAACTTCCCCGGGATAAAACTCGACAGTGGAACTGCTGGTAATTTAAGAGATTCCTCACCTGTGATTACATGGCCTGATCAACCACAGTGTAATGAACGCAAGTCGTGGCTCGACCTATATTATACAGACGTCCCTTTGCTCCAATCCCGAATCAAGTCCTTGGAGGACCGAGTAAATGTGTTAACCAAAGAAAATGATAGACTGCAAGCTAATGGTAAAAAGCAGAATACCACAGGCTCTGTCGTTTTCAAAAATGTAGAGGCGGCCACTACCATTGTTAATTCAAAAATAGCTTGATCGAATCGTATCCCTGAAACCGAGGTATGGTGTATCAAAAGTGATTTTAAAATGATTTTGTTTTCTTTGAATTAGCATAAAGGATTTTTTTGCTCAAGCGCATCTATTTCTATTATGATTGAATTGATACAATACGATTATGTTTGTAAATAATAACTAGCTACAGAATCGTGAGATTCTGTAGCTAGTCATAAAAAAATGATTTTTTATTTATTTTACAACTAAACACAATCTCAAATCGTGTATTTTTGTGCATTTACAGGTACACACAAATTTCAAAAGAAATTGGATCGATAGTGGCATCTTTGAACATGTTTTTTTTTACATAGTTTTGGATTGGGCTGTTAGTTTTAGATAGGAATAGGAATTTGGGAGATTGTATTCCCATAATTTTTTCAACAGCTTTGATAATTTCCATAGGAATGTTTTGATCCTGTGGCCTTTATATATGTATTATTTTTGTAAACAAAAACTGTCGCTGCTTGGGATCAGAGAATATGGATTGATAATTATTCAGACTCGAATGAAAGTAGATGTTAGTACGAATTTAACTTCAATATATCATACTTTTGTTCAAGTTTTTGTTCATTTCAATTTTTAATCAAATTATTGACTACTTTAGATATCATAATTTGTTACAGGTTGATGTGATGCGATTTAAATAGTGTCCATATTTGATGTCTCTCATTTTACATACAACAATTATCCTGTTTCAATTTAATGAGCAGAAGGTTAATCTTCTTTGTTAAATGAGCAGTCATATACAAATCTTTGCAGTGAGATTTATCTTAATGTAATCATTTGTAAATTATAAAATTGTTGTTGCTACATCCTTTACATATTCTATTGTTAGCATTCAAAAGCGTTGTTGCTTTGTGTTTACACGAAGTATTGGAAAATCTGGTGCGGGTTGGCCTCATCAAACAGTAGACGCACATGCTATCTACAGGACGAGTAGGAGATGATAATTTCAAGTCAGTTTGCTATTTTCATTTTAATAGTTTAATTAATATAAGAATTCTCTGTAGTTTAGATAGATATATAATACATATTGTTATTTTTATTGCTCAGTTAGATAGTTATCATTTCATTTCTTTTTCATAAAAGTTATAAAAATCAAAAAATACTAGCTTTGCTGTCATAAGACAATTCATATATGATTTTGTAGATTTCGATCAAAATTTGCATTTTGTGAATACTGTATAGATAATAGAGATTTAATCATATCAATAAAATATATATTTAATAGGTAGAACTATTATTCTGTTAGGTAGTAAAACTGTAAATACATTCTAGATTGTATATATTTTTCAGTAGCTATTTGTTTTTCTTTCAGTTAGTTTCCTTAGTTTAGTTTTTTTTACTTTTCTAGGACTTAGATCGGCCAAGGGAGCTGCTAAACCCATCGGATTGGATTAATCCAAATGGATTGGGTTATTTAGACAACCCCAGACTAGATTCACTCCTCCAGTTGACGAGCGGTCAATTTCGCCCGTCAACAGGTACTAAATTGGCTCATAGCTCATCCTATCATCCTCAATATGATGGAAAAACTAAGATAGTGAACAAATGTCTGGAAGGATACCTTCATTTCTTTGTCTTTGATAAACAAACACAATGGTTCAAATGGTTACCCTTGGCAGAATGGTGGTATAACACTTCCTTTTATATTGCAACAAAAATGACACCATTTATGGCACTCTGTGGATACCACCCTCCCATCCAAGGATGATTTTAGGGGATAAATTTCACTCATGGGATAATTTTCCTTGGTTTTTCCCAAAACAATATTCACTATTCTAAAAATGATTCTCCCAAATTCTAAAGGACAAAATTATTTTACCTTAAAAATCTCCAAAATTTTATATAAACTATATAAAATCCTTAGAAATTTGAATATTTTTACAAAAATATCGCTAAACATTTATAGTTAGCATATGAAGGATTAGTAATATTCGCCAAGGTTTCTACATTTTAAAATAAATTTCCATCCTTAAAATCATCCCTGCTTCCATCACTTCTTCTCTAAAAGAAAAATCTAAGGTTCAAGTAGTGGAAGATCACATCGAGCATCAACAACAAGTTCTCCAAATCTTAAAGGACAACCTGACCATGGCACAAAATCACATGAAACAATAAACATGTTAGCACTGTAGTGAAATAAGTTTTGAAGTAGGGGATTGGGTGTTCTTAAGACTACAACCATACAAATAGATATCCCTCAAGCAAGACAAGAAGGATAATAAATTATCACCAAGTACTATGGCACTTATAAGGTATTGCAAAAGATTGGTACTATGATTTTTGGCCCTCGACCAAGTTTTGAGGAAACCTTGGTCAGGTTTGACCACTTTTTGGACTTCAACAGGTTGCTTGAAGATGGAGCGCCTAGGCGGAGCTGAGATCATGGATCTCACTTGTTTTGTGGGCTTTATGGACCCAACAAGGGGTTCCTTAGGGTTTTGGTAATGGGTTATGGGATGTCGTCCCATGGGTTTACCCATGATTAGGACTTATTGTAAAAGTATAAATAAGTAAGAATGTAATGTAGAGAGAAGTGATGTAAGAGACTTAGAGATAAAAGTCTAAGTGGCTAATTGCAAGTAGTTCTGAGTTGCTTCATGCAACATAATGTATATGTAAGGATATGTGCTTGATAGAGGAGTTGGCTATGTTCCTTGACCTAATTTTGGGAAGAAGGATCGGGTGCTCAGTGGGCAGATCTCTTGTCCTCGACAAAGCTTGGATCTGTGGCTTAATGTGCAGGAGAAGATGAATGTAAGAGATTGAAGAATAATAAATAAGACGAAGCAGTTGGTGGATGTAGCCCCAAACTAGGGTGAACCACGTATATCTTGTGTCTTTGGTGTGCTTTGTGCTATGTCGTGTTGTCATTTATCTGCTTAGTGCTTTTGTTATTGTGTATGATGGATAGATCTGATGTTGCTTAGTGCCTTACTTGTGCTATATGAATGAATTGTAGATCTAAATCTGTGCTATGTGCTAAGTGGTAGAAGTGTTTATCCTTCGTTATTATTGCGCCGATCTGTCCTAGGGTTTGTTCCATGATGTTAATGAAAGATAATAAACTAATGTATATCACCTGTTAAGTGTTGTTAAAGTCCTTTTGTGAAGTGTTATAATCATAGATCAATTTCTTAACTTGGTTATAGAAACCTGAGTCCTGTAACTCCTCGGCTTCTACCTCAAGTGATAATTCTCCTGCTTCGCAGGTGTTTCCGAAAGGGCCGATAGTTAGGGTTTTTTTGGTGCATTGTTGAAGCGTTGAACCTTGGGTCTCCCCTGTGCCAACAAATGGTTATGTTGTTGGAACTTGAAACTGTGATTGTTGGGAACTGAAGTAAAGAAAAGAGAATCTTTGTGCGTAGATCTCCTACTATAGTGCACATTATTCTACTTGACTTGTGAAGCTCTGTGCTAAGAAGGAAACCCGATCTGAAGAAAAGAGGTAAAGAGGTAAAGCTTTGTGCTTTGATAGAGTAAGATAAGTGATTTTTTTTGTTTCGAAAGCATGAATCTAGTTATGTTTAATAGATTCTATCCTAGTTTGAAATCTAGGGCACGGTTGGAAGAAAGAGTCAATCTGAATAAATTTGATAGAAATAAAGAAAGATATGTTATTCCTATGCATAGAAAGAATTTTTGGACTAATAAATGAATGCATGAACCTAGAAAGAAGTTTTGTAGATTGCAGGTCTAGCATTGTGATCCTAGTGCATAGTACAAAAGAATTTGGGGAACTTACAAAATAAAGAGAGGTTTGACACTATGTTATAACTACAAAATATTGAGACATATTGCTAAGGAATGCCCCGACGTAGGTCCTATTTGCCTTTGTTGTAAAATTGTTGGTCATGAAGTTGAGGATTGTCCAAGGATGATTGTTAAAGTTGAAGGGATGAACATGAGATAGGAAAACTATGATGAAATTCAAGAGAATAAGAGAATGTTAGAGAATCATCAAGAGAAAGAATCATAGAAAGCTTAGACTATGTTATCACAGTTGAAAGAAACGATGAATGATTACAAATATGTCAGTTTACCAGAGATATTAAAGGTAAAACAACGCATAAATGAAATAATAGGAGACTTCGACATAGACTGTATCTTAGATGAGGAAACACAGGTGAATATTATGATAGAAGACACTTGGGAAATTTTGGGAAAGCCTACTATGGTACCTTTATTGGGAAGGATAGGATTGTTTAAGGGAAAGATGATAACCCTATGTGGAAGAGTTACTAATGTACCTATTATTATTCATGGAACATCACCTGAAGAGGAATTTGAAGTAATTAAGTTTGTTGAGAAAAATGCCCCTTTCCCTCTTATGTTAAAAAAGACTTGGATTGAGAAAGATCAAATCAAAAGGAAAGTAGAGGAAGAAGTTACAGAAAAGAAAAAGAAAGAACTAAGGGATTTCATAGCTAAAAAAATAGATCGACTAATAGAAGAACGAGAAGATAAGTCGAAGCAATAGAAGTCAAGAGAATTAGTTGTCGAGGTAGAAAGAATGCAAGAAGGTTTGAAGGACCTATCATTGAAAGAAAGAAGTATACCCACATAGGAATTAATAAGAGAAGGGATATTAACTTCGAACCATTTGAGAGCACATCAGCAAGGTGAAGTCACTACGCTGGGAGAAGATAAGAATAAGAATGGAAAGAGGAATCCAAAAATAGTTAGAGAGACTCAGATCACAGGAAAGAAGGCAAGGAAGCTCAGTAAGAAGAAAGACAAGTTGGAAAAGCTATAGGAAGTTACAGAGAAAAAATGGAAGACTTCACAGGTTTGTAGGATTTTAACCTCGTCAGAATAGTAGGACCGCGCAGAATGGGACTTTGCCCTGGAAAATCTATATGACCGTTGGAGGTGCCCCGACCATTAGAATTATGCTTCAGAACGGCTAGGAAACACATTTATGGGCAGATGGACCGTGTTTTGGGGTGTTGAGACTGCGCCATAACAGAAAGATTCACATTAATGGAAGCATGCCTTCCCGTTGGAAGAATCTATTACAATACTCGCTTATTTAACCCGTAGGGACCAATTTTTTCTACCTGTGATTATCTGAGATAAGAAGAGAAGTGATTGTGTGTCGAGATGTGTTATCAGACCTTTCCATCGATTGTTTACTCCACTTTCCCATTCGCCTACCCCGAAGTTCCTGTTTAAAATTGAGAATGTCGGGCAAACACATTGAGTTAGAGAAATCCGTCAAGGAGGTTCTTAATAAGTTTATGGATGATAAATCTATGTCTGAAGGAGTACAGGCATCATCAAATAGGGGATTCCAGGCTTCCCATTCAACTGGACGTCGTTTGAGTCGTGTTAACCCTGCAATTGAGTAGAGAAGTAAGCATCGAGGTGATATAGCTAATGCGAAGAAGATCCCATCAATCTTACTAGATTATATCCCACCCTTGGTTGGCATAATTAACCACGATAGCATCCCACGGGACTTGAAGTACACTTTGATCACTGCGTACATTCCAAAAGGAATACACGTAGTTGGGATAGATCCCACTACTGAAGAACAATGACTTCAACCTTGGAGATAGAAAGAACTATGCCATGCTCACATCCCACAGATACTTGATGAAGACCACTGGGAAGAAGCCTTGCCTACTCTCCCAGCCATGGATTAAGGATCTGGCGCAATCCACTATACTAAATGTGATGCATATTCCCCATTTTGGCTGACACAAGGAGGTTAACTCTTGCATTAAACTCCTCTTGTCGTGCTACCATGGTGGATACATGTGGCTCGATAGGAGGATTGTTGTGGATCCGGTGTTGATCCACTTGATAACAGGATTGAGCATGTAGGGAACCGACCCTTAGTAGTTTTACTCATGGAAGACCTTAGATATTTCCCTAGGCTAGCGCATCAAGGAGGCTTATGGTGAAGTGGAAAAGGCAAAGAAAGGCTACAAGGTAGCCTCTATCCAAGATGGCACAGTGCGCCTTTCTTACCAACTCATATTATAAGCTGACAGATGAAGACATGGAGTAGATCATGAAGGAATGGCTGGAGGAATTTTAGACATCGATCAATGATGCAGAACTCTCTAACACTGACATCATAGGAAGCCCCTTGGTCACCTGGTTCAAGCATATAGGACAGTCCAGTGTGAAGAAGAAGAAAAAGGAGGAATTTTAGAATATAGTGATTGATGAGGAGGACAACACCTCGAAATAAAATGGATCTGGCATGCCAGAAGGAGGAGATGAAGTAAATGGATAAGGAGGAGGAGATGAAGGAGAAAAGCAAGCAGAAGGTGAAGCTACACCACCAAAAGATCCCCCTACTGAAATAGTAACACCATAGAAGAGGAAGGTTTCACTGAAGAAACCATTAGCAAAAAAGAATACGCATGCCAGTAAACCCTAGATGGAGGCCACACTCACAGAGGATGATATCAGTTTGTTCCACAGAGTGATGGAGGATGCATCAGAGGACCTCTTGCATAGATATGGAGTGAAGAAGGAAGAGTTGTATGAAAGGGTCAAGAAGGAGCTGAAGGAAATACAACAAGATATTCAATTGGTCCGTGCAGTACCTACTGCGCCTTGTTTGTCACAGGTTGCATAATTTCGGGATGATCCCACCCAATTAAGAATACTTGTAGATGTGACATAGTCTCGACTTCAGAAAGTCCAAGAAGAAAAGGAGAAGGCTACAAAATCCTTGAAGCAAGAGAAAGAGAAAGTACAATTTGCAAGGTACTACGTAACCGCCTATGAGAATGAGAAAGATGAGTTTTGGGTGATGCTCGAGGAGGAAAAAGAAAAGATATAGAGAGAAAAGGGCCAGCTACTCACAGAGAAGAATGTGGTCAAAGAAGTGGTGAATAAAGAAATTCGCTCTGTACGAGGCTTGGCACAAGAGGAGCATGAGTCGGCCAAGTTTAAAGTGGTGAAGCATACTGAGACCATCCAACATCTTCAAGCGAGGATAATGGATTTGGATATCCAAGTAGTACCGATCACTCCACAGGAGGTGCACGATCAAAGGGAGGAATCCGCTAAGAACACAGTTGTAAGGATCAGAGACCTCACCTCAGAATGAAAAAAACTGAGCGATAGAAGTTTGCAGACTTATGAACACCTCACAGAAGATCCATAGCTAAGGAAAATGGAATCACAGTTACAGGAGGTGCAACAATAGGCACTGTCAGTACAGGTGCAAATGAAGCTGCTCACTGCGATATAAAGAATGAAGCGATCTTAGGAACATTGCATGATACAACAACATATTACTGCCATCCAGGGCAGGGTAATGGAATTCACGCAGAAGATGAAACCTGTGTAGGATAAGGCCTGCAAGGTGTTTGAGGAAATTGAAGGACAAGGCTCACAACTGGACCAAGTGGTTGCAATGGTGGAAGAACGCCTAGAAGGGCTTGTTACAGAGAAGATGCTCCAAGAGCTTGCTGAGAAGGAGGCACAGGTGAAGCAACAAGTCAAGGTCACTCAAGTGAAGATTGAGGCCTTCGAAGCAGTGTTTCTCAGACCTGAGTGACTTGGGATGAGTCACGGGTGAGTGTTGGGGGCTTGTTGTCCCTCGACCAAGTTTTGAGGAAACCTTGGTCAGGTTTGACAATTTTTTTGACTTCGACAGGCTGATCGAAGATGGAGCACCTAGGCGGAGATGAGATCATGGATCTCACTTGTTTTGCGACATTTGTGGACCCAACAAGGGTTTCCTTAGGGTTTTTGTAATGGGTTATGGGATGTCGGCCCATGGGTTTACCCATGATTAGGCCTTATTGTAAAAGTATAAATAAGTAAGAATGTAATGTAGAGAGAAGCGATGTAAGAGACGTAGAGAGCGAAGTCTAAGTGGCTAAGAGAAAGTAGTTCTGAGTTGCTTCATGCAACAGAATGTGTATGTAAGGCTTTGTGCTTGATAGAGGAGTTGGCTTTGTGCCTTGACCTAATTTTGGGAAGGAGGATCGGGTGCTCAATGCACAGATATCATGTCCTCGACGAAGCTTGGCTCTATGGCTTAGTGCACAGTAGTGGATGAATGTAAGAGATTGAAGAATAATAAAGAAGACGAAGCAGTTGGTTGACGTAGCACCACACTAGGGTGAACCACGTATATCTTGTGTCTCTGGTGTGCTCTGTGCTATGTTGTGTTGTCATTTATCTGCTTAGTTCTTTTGCAATTGTGTATGATGGATAGATATGATGTTTCTTAGTGCTTTACTTGTGGTAGATGAATGAATTTTAGATCTAACTCTGTGCTATGTGATAAGTGGTAGAAGTGTTTATCCTTCGTTATTACTGTGTTGATCTGTCCTAAGTTTTGTTCTGTGATGTTAATGAAAGATAATGAACTAATGCATATCACATGTTAAGTGTTGTTAAAGTCCTTTTGCAAAGTGTTATAATCACATATTTGTGTCCCAGCTTGGTTACAGACACCTGAGTCCTGTAACCCCCTTGCTTCTACCTCGGGTGAGACTTTGCCTACTTCGCAGGTGTTTTCGAAAGGGCCAGTAGTTAGGGTTTTGTTGGTGCGTTGTTGAAGTGTTGAACCCTAGGTCTACCGCTATGCCAACAATGGCACACAAATTGGAGTTTCCTACATCCTCACGAGTACACTCACTTTCCCATGTTTCATGCTTAAAGAAGGTTATAGGTGACAAGATCCCAGTTAAAACTGTATTTCTAGAACTTGATGAGGAAGGAAAAATCATATTGGATCCCGAAGCCATCACTGACACAAGAATTATCTATCTAAGGAATAGATCCATTTCATAGTATCTCATTAAGTGGAGGAAACTACCTGCTAAAGATTCCACTTGGGAAGATGAGTATTTTATACAAAATCATCCAAAATTACTCAAGCGTTGCGAACAACACTTGTCTCAAGGGGAAGGGAATGATAAGACCTATATATTGGCACATTAACTCTTAATTGGGGCATATTACATTAGTAATGTTATTTTATTTATGTCGGCTTGGGTGTTTTAGTTGTAATTGTACATCCTAGTCTCCTATATATATACCAAGGAGACATTTTCATTTGGAATTATCTTGTATTTGGAAATTTGTGTGGTGTATAAGGAGGTTTCCCCCTCGAAGAGGCTTATTATCTGAAATTCTATCTTTTTCAAGGCGTTGAGTACTTATTCTGAGGTTTTTCTATGCTATCTTGATATTTGGTTCTTAACACAACCCATGAATCCCATGTTTTTGACTCCCCAACCCTCTCAACCACAATATATGGGAGGATCATCAGGTTTCACCATGCCATCACAACCATTATATGGTCCTACTAGTATACCCATGTTGTACCAATACTACCAGTATCCACAAGCCAACCGACAACTTCCCTTTTTGGATATGTTAGATCTGCCTCATTTTTTGTGTTTGACTAACAATCTCATATAGCATGCCATGTTCTGGCCACCGATTCCTGCCAAATTACCCTCTGATATCCTAAAGTTTGATGGGAATCCTGGAGAATATCCCAAAAATCATGTAATGACCTTCCATATTTGGTTTTCTTCCAACTCCTTGATGGATGATTCCATTCTCTTAATAATTTTCTAGAGAAGTCTCATGGATTCAAAGGAAAAATGGTATATAGAGATGCCACTACACTCCTTTAGTGACTTTAACTCCCTCACTATGGCCTTTTTTACTCATTTCCAACTGCCAATATGGTATGAGACATGTACTGTGCTTCTAAGCTCGCTTAGGAAATTGATCTCCACCCATATATCTGATCATATTCATGAACGTAGGTGTCATAGACAATCGATTAAATATGAAATTCCAAACCAACTATTGGCAGATTGGTTCACTAAGTCAATCTTACCACCCATTGCTAGAGATGTCACCATGGGAGGTTCTATCACCGAAGAGCAAGTAATCATTCATGCTCAATATTTGGACTTCGTATATTCCCAGGCGGGCACACTTTATGATTTGATTCCTAATTATCATCACCCATCGAACGATCCTTAGAGACTAGCCCTAGAATCCCATGTTAATGGCATGGTAGGATTTGTAAAAATATAGTCTACAACTCAATTGGCTGGAAAACAAGGCCATCCAGCCTCTACCCTAGCCTCATTACATATTGTTACCAATACAAAATATGCTCCCTCTCCTGCACAAACCTCTGAGGTGCACAAACCTCTGAGGTGAATGCAGTTCAATCCACTTCATCTCAACAACCTAGAGGTAAAAAGAAAAATAAGGGTAAATCCAAAACATCTTCTAACCAACAGGAGAGCACAAAATCTCAAACAATTGTTGAAACCAATCCAAAAAGGAAAGCAAAGTTACCCTGGCATATTTTCAGAGATGACCATTACATAAAAGACTACTACCATCAAGACGAAGTCACAAAATTTTTAAAGGGAAGCTCCTAACTTGCAGTGTTAACCGACCCTTTCCCACATCAACAACAACAAATGTTTTCCCAAAATCCTACCCCTAGGAAAGGGGGCAACGTAGGTCATCCTCACCATGGGGATGCTCCCAAAAGCACTCATGTCTGTATGTGTAATGATGTGGTTAGTCTAACAACTAGAGCCAAGACATATGACATCGCTCCATAAAACAATTCCAATAGAGGTGCTACTGACAAGCCCTCCACTTCCACTACTCCTCCACCTTCTGGCCCTCTTCAAATAGAGAAGCCTATTTCTAAATTAGTTTTGTGCCCACCTAAAAACAAAATTTGAAAACCGATATTTAATCCAAGTTCATGTGTTGCCCAAAACTACAACATTGTTAAATATTTGGCACATGCACCTTATGATATGTCAACACTTGAGGTTCTATAGAATTTTCCTAGCCAAGGAAGAACCTTGTTGTCATATATTGGACCTGTGGATCCAGAGGCATCTAATATTATCATATTTAACCTGGAATATTTCAAACCAAGGCTCTCCCACCACCTTACATTCCAAATTCACACCATGGTTCATGGGAAGAATATCCATCATACTAGTTTGGACGAAGGAGCCTCAACTTGTGTCATGTCCTTATCTTGTTGGAGGGCCATTGATTCTCCTGAATTTAAACAATCTCCCACTACTCTCAAAGTTTTTGATGGACATGGCTTCTAACGAACTTATGGAATATTGCAATCCTTAGTTGTGGAATTGAAGGGGGAAATTGTTTATCTTGATGTAGAAGTGGTTGATTCACCCCTATATTATAAATTGTTGCTTAGTCACAGTTGGTTTTGTGCAAATATTGTTGTTGCATCTTTTTTCTTTCACCTCTTGCAATCTCCCCACCAAGGAAAAATTATGATCCTTGACCAAATCGATTATTGCACACCTGCTATCCAAAACCACTCTGCTAATAATATCCCTTTCTTGAGAAATTTCAATATTGAGTATGAGAGTGTGGGGGTAGGTGTTGGCACAAGGGTAGACCCAGGGTTCAACGATTCAACAACACACCAACAAAACCTTAAATACTGTCCCTTTTGGCAACACCTATAGAGAAGATGAAGTCTCACCCGAGGTAGAGGCCCGGGGGGGTTGTAGGACTCAAGTGTCTACAACCTAGCTGGGACACAGATATGTGATTACAACACCTTAACAAAGAACTTAGCCAAAAATATGTATTAGTCTTTAACCCTTATTCACATCGCAAGTAAAAACCCTAATTATAGAACAATGCAATATTCAACAATATCTAAGAATATCTAACCATTTAGCACATAGCATCAAACATATCTAGCATTCATTCATGTTATTAAGCACTAAGCTACTACATAAAATGCATCTAACATACATAAATATTCAACACTAAGCATAAATCACATCAATAACACAAAGCAATCAAAAAACATGATATACGTGATTCACCCCCAGCGTGGGGCTACGTCCACCAACTGTTCATCTTCTTTATTATCTTCCTTCAATGTACTTACATGCACAGAGCCACAAAAACAACTCTGCATAGGACAGGATATCTGCGTGCACTTCACCAGATCCTCCTTCCCTGAGTCGGATCCAAGCATAAAACCTCTACACAGTCTGTGCACAAAGCACTTACAAAACACTTGCACTTAGCTTTTCAAGTTCTCAACACATAGTATGCACGAATCCTTCACAACTAATCACACTTAGCTACCTTTACATATCTTGCACAAAGCCAACTTAGACCTGATACTTCTTACAATTCCTAGCTACTTATTTATACATTTACAAATGGGGCCCAAGGAAGGGTAAACCCATGGGCCGACATCCAATATCCATTACATAAGCCCTGAACCCAAAAATCCTGCAAAAAGGGGGCAAGAACCCGCAATCTCCACTTCGCCTGGGCGCTCCATCTTCGACCCGCCTATCGAAGTCCCAAAAATGGTCAAACGTGACCAAGTTTCTCCAAAAATTGGTCGAGGGACAACAGGCCCCCAACATTCACCTGTGACTCATCCTCGACTTGCTACTTTGCCAAGGCTTCCTGCTCGGTGAACTCCTGAATTATTTTCTCGGTGACAGGTCCTTCCAAGTGTTGTTCCACTGTGGTGAGCACTTGTTCCATCTGTGCACCTTGTCCCTCGATCTCCTCAAAAAGTGTGCAGGCTTCGTTCTATACCAGCTGATGTCTCTGGGTCACTTCCATGACTTTACTCAGGATAGCATGGACCTGTTATTTAACTGCACACTGCTCTTGTGACCTTTTCATCTTCTCGACTGCTGATAATAGCTTGAATTGTGCTTGTACTGTCACTACTTGCTTATTTTCTTCCTGGAGTTGTGACTCCAATGTCCTTAGTTCTGGGTCCTCTGCAAGGCACTCATAGGTCTGTGCACTTTGATTGTTGAGTTTATTTCATTCTAAGGCCAATGCCTTGATTCTTCCAATTGTGCTCCAGGTAGTTTCTTCCCTATGATCTCTCACTTCCTGCGAAGTGTTCGACACTACTTGCAATTCCAGTTCTGTGACTCTTGCTTACAGCTGTTGAATGGCTTCAGTGAGATTCCCCACTTGGATCTCGACTGTTTCCTCTTCCATATGTGCGATTCCCAGCACATAATGAAGTTCTCTAGTGACTTCTTCTTTAACTCCAATCTACTCCGCGACAAGTTGTTCTTTTTATTTCTTAAGCTTCTTTCTGTCCTCTGCAAACTTCGCCTAGAGGTCATCTTTCTCTTGATGTGCAACCTGATGTTGCTCTAGGGATTCCTCCTTTTCTTTCTTTAGAGCCTCTGTGGCCTATTCTTTTTCCTCATGTACTCGATGAAGGTGAGCCTTTGTTGCATATGCTAATTTGCGTAGTTGGGTAGGCTCATCTCCTACTTCTATGACCCCTGATGACAATGGCACATTAGACACTGCGCAACTCGAATAGAGAGCCTGTTGTACCCCTTTGATATTTTCCTCGATACTTTCATACATTGTCTCCTGTTTGGCTTCGCTTCACTGCAAAATGTCCTTAGAATTATTTGATACAGTTGTGATGATGAGGTCAATATCATCTATCGTAGGTACAGTCTGTAATTGGGGCATATTGGCGTGTGACTTCTTCTGTGTTGAGGGTTTCTTTGGATAAACCTTTCTTTTCTTGGATGTCTCTATCTCCATAAGGGGATCCTTAGGTAGTGTTACTTCACCTTGTTCCTGCTTCTCTTCTTCCCCTTCATCCTCTTCTTTGTCTACTTCATAGCCTCTTCCCCCTTCAGGTGAATCTAGCGTAGTATCCTCTGATATGTTTTAAATTTCCTGTACTTATTCCTTCTTCTTCTTCTTGCTACTTCCTGGTCCATCATACTCTTCCTGAGTGACTACAGGACTTTTGATGAGGTTAAGGTCAGAGAGTTTTTTCTATTCGACTGGTACAAGGAATTTTGTAGGCCATTCCTTGGTTATTTCCTCCATATCTTCCTCGGTGAGTTTGTAATAGGATTGGAGCTCTTCTTTGTGTTCGTCTCCGCGTGCAGTGATGTAAATGAAGTGCTTGTCTATGTATAAATTCACTATTGGCCTGAACCTAGGAATTGTATTCGACGTCATGCGAGGGAAGGATTCAATGGCCCTCTTCAGCTGCAAGTAATAGGTGTGGAACACCGCATTGAACTTCCATTGCTTCGCCATGTCGCTTGAATACCAGAAGGTAGTGAACCTCGTGACCAATGGTTCAGATGACTTGACTTCAAGGAAGGTTTCTCCCTCTAGCATCTTCCAAATGATGAAGCCAATGAGAATCAGAAACCAACTGAAGTGAAAATCGTAGCCCTGGTCTTACGCTTAATGAAAATATTGCTCCAACTAGTTGATGAGGTAGCTCGCCCAGTTCATCTACGGCGAGGTCTTAATAAGAACTGTGTGAAAGAAATCAGTTCTCTGTGGGCTCAGATAATCACAATTTGCAAAAGTGTCCCGGGTAAGACATTCAATGGGTTAAATAGATAATGTCGTAACAGACTCCTCCAACGGGAAGGAATTCCTCAATCAATATGATTGCATCCATTATGGTGCGGTCCCAGCAGTCCAATGGCGATATTTATGGAAATAACTGCATTTCTAGCCATTCTAGAGTGTCGTTCTAACGGTTAGGATGCCTCCAACGATTATATTGCTTCGTCGTGGTGAAGTGTTAGTCTGCATTGTTCTGCTATTCTAGCGAGGTTAAAGTTCTTCAAGCCTTCCTTCTGTGAAGTCCTCTCTGGAATTTCCTACAATTTCTTTATATTTGCATTCTTATTATTGAGCTTTCTTGCTTTATTTCTGGTGATCTGTGTCTCGAGATTTCTCTTTCCATTCTTGTTCTTATCTTTTCTTAGCATAGTAACTTTGCACTGATGAGGTTCTTTCATAGGGTTCGAGGGTAATATTTCTTCTTTTACTATTTTTGGAGTAGGTGCTCTTCTCTTCTGCATGGATAAGTTCTTTAAGCCTTCTTGCATTCTTTCAAATTCGATAGTCAGGCCTCTGGCCCTTAGTTGCTTTGACTTGTCCTCCCATTCTTCTATTAAGCACGTTATTAAATCCCTTAATTCTTTCTTTTTTTGTTCTATATATTCCTCTTCTTCTTTCCTTCAGATTTGGTCTCTCTCAATCCAAGTCCTTCCTAACAAAAGTGAAAAAGGAGCATTTTTCTCAACAAACTTAATGACCTCGAATTCTTCCTCTGTTGATGTTCCATGAGCACTCATAGGTACATGAGTAAGCCTTCCACATAGGGTTATCATATTTCCTTCAAACAATCCTATTCCTCCCAATGAAGGAATCATAGTAGGCTTTCCTAAAATTTCCCAAGTACTTTCTAGCATAATGTTCACTTGTGTTTCTACCTCCAATACACAGTCTATGTTGAAGTCTCATATTCTTGTTTCTATGCACTCTTTATCTTTTAATATCTCTGATAAAATGATGTCTTTGTGATCATTCAATGTTTCTTTCATTTGCAAATATATAACCTTGGATTCTTTCTGGTTCTTTAGCATATCCTTAATCTTTTGACCTTCTTCATGGTTTTCTTGTTTCATGTTCATCTTTTCAATGTTAACAATCATTCTAGGGAAATATAAAACTTCATGTCCATTAGATTTACAACAAAGACAAATAGGACCTCTACCAGGGCATTCCTTAGCAATATGTCTCAGTCTTCTGGAATTATAACAAAGAGTCAATCCTCTCTTTCTCTTAAACGACCCCCAACCTTTCATGTACTATGCACTAGGATCACAGTGATGGACCTACAAAAAATTATTTCTAGGATCCTGCATCCACTTATTAGTCCAAAAATTATTTCCATGCATAGGAATAACATATCTTTCACTATTTCTATCAGGTCTATTAATATCAAGTCTTATCTCTTCTAATTGTGCCCTAGTTTTCATATTAGGACAAAATCTATCAAACATATCTAGATCCATTCTTTTGAAACGAAAATTTCCACTTATCTTACCTTTATCAGAGCACAAAGATTTAAGATCTTACCTCTTTCTTCAGATCAGGCTCCCTTCTTCTTAGCACAGAGATTCACAAGTCAAGTAGAATACTGCACACTACAACAACAGATCTACGCAGAGAGATTTCTCTTTTCTTCAGTTCCCGACAATCACAATTTTGGGTACTGGAAACATAACCATTTGTTGGCACAGGGGAAGACCTAGGGTTTAAGGCTTCAACAATGCACAAACAAAACCCTATCTACCGACCCTTCCGGCAACACTTGCGAAGAAAATGAAGTCTCACCTGAGGTATAGGCAAGGGGGGGTTGTAGGAATCAAGTGTCTACAACCTAGCTGGGACACAAATTTATGATTACAACACCTTAACAAAGCACTTAGCCAATAATATGTATTAGTCTTTAACCCTTATTCACATCGCAGGTAAAAACGCTAATTATAGAATAGTGCAGTATTCAACAAGATCTAAGCATATATAACCATTTATCACATAGCGTCAAACAGATATAACATTCATTCATGTTATTAAGCATTAATCTACTACATCAGATGCATCTAACATACATAAATATTCAACACTAAGCATAAATCACATCAATAACACAAAGCAATTACAACACAGGATATACGTGGTTCACCCCCAGCGTGGGGTTACATCCACCAACTCTTTTTCTTCTTTATTATCTTCCTTAAATATTCTTACATGCATAGAGCCACAAAACCAAATTCACACAGGACAGGAGATCTCCGCGCACTTCGCCAGATCCTCCTTCCTTGAGTCAGATCCAAGCACAAAGCCTCTACACAGTCTGTGCACAAAGCACTTGCAAAACACTTGCACTTAGCTCTGCAAATTCTCAACACATAGTATGCACGAAGCCTTCACAACTAATCGACCACAAAACCAACTCTGCAGAGGACAGGAGATCTGCGCGCACTTCGCCATATCCTCCTTCCCCGAGTCAGATCCAAGAACAGAGCCTCTACACATCCTGTGCACAAAGCACTTACAAAACACTTGCACTTAGCTCTACAAGTTCTCAACCCATAGTATACATGAATCCTTCACAACTAATCGCACTTAGCTACCTTTACATATCTTGCACAAAGCCAACTTAGATCTGATTCTTCTTACAATTCCTAGCTACTTATTTATACATTTACAAATGGGGCATAAGCATGGGTAAACCCATGGACCATCATCCCATATCCGTTACATAATCCTTGAACCCAAAAAGCTTGCAAAAAGGGGGCGCAATCCCCTGATCTCTGCTTTGCCTGGGCGCTCCGTCTTCGACCCGCCTGTCAAATTCCCAAAAATGGTCAAACAAGACCAAGGTTCTCCAAAACTTGGTCGAGGGCCAACATTAGGTCTCCTTAAGGATTCCTCGCTCATGGTATTTTTTCCCTTTCCTCCCACTAATCCCCCACATCAGGTTTCCATGATAAATATGCTATCTGCTATGGTGCAAAAACACTATGAATCATTTGACCCTTGGGTAGTAACTATCCCATCTCAACTTGAATCACTAGGTGACACCATGCAACTTAGTCTAGCTGACTTGATTCTTCCACTAGATATAGTACATCAACCTTCATTTATTATGCCTATGTCAGTTGATCCTCTTTCTTCCTTCCTCTCTTGTAAACCTATTTTTATTAGTAGCTAGGAGTCCAATCAGGTGTAGAAGAAGTGTCAGCAGATGAAACAAAGCTTGGGAGGCATGTCTATAGCCTATGAACACCATGTTGGAGTTAATCCATTAGCTTATACCAATCATGTTGGAGGAAAAGTACCAATCTCTGGAAATCATGTTGGAAAAAGACCCACCAATAGGTATAACTCAAAGTACCAACCTCTGAACATCAGATTGGGAAGAAACCCATCAATGGTTATCATTATGAGCAGACATCCTCTTTGGAGTCTCCTTTAATATATTTTTAGACTCTATAAATATGGAAAGATTGTCAAGCGAGATTATATCATTTCACAATCATTAAAAGGATTTGAAAGGGCATCCATTCGGTGTAAGTTTAACCCTTTTCCAAACTGAATGGACTAATTACGAAAAATAAATACTCTAGCCAATATTGACTAGAAGAGTTCTCCCTGGTATTGTTTTATTTCTTTTCAGGCTTAAGGGACTAAATTTATGAAAAAGAACACCCTTGGAGTCTCCTTTAAGATCTTTTCAAACTCTCTAAACATGAAAAGACCACTAATTTTACTTCTTTGGACTCATAAAATTATACATTGAAGGACCCATATGGGACCGAAACCCTCCTTCTTCAGGTTCGTTAAACATGTGATGAAGGAATCATCAAAGATGAGCTATACTAAGCATTTGTTACCCTCTTCAAGCTCATTAAAAAACACAGAGGTACTCACCATTCATGGTCGGGGGGAAATTGAGGGAAGTGGGTGAGTTTTTGGAAATCATTATAGCAGTTGCTTATTGTCGCCCTTGAACATGGCACTTGTTTGTGTCTTGTCTTACAGTTGGGTAATATTCGTGTCTCCGAGTCAAACCAATCCTATGAGTCATATACTCCTTCGTCTCACCCGAAGAGTGCCCCAGTTATCGTCGCACTATATTTTTGTCTACCTATCATTGAGTCAATGATTCCAAGTCATTTTTCGTGCGTCACAATGTTCAAGGGAAGTTCCATCTCAAATAAACCACTCTTCAGTTTTACCAACCTTCATCCTTGTGTCAGTCTATGCTCATTTAAAACTTTGTCTTACATCTCTTTTCTATGCCAATTTTGTATCGATGATGGGGGACACATCTGTAGATTTTAACCTTGTACACTATTTTACTGCAAATAGATTTTCAATAAAAGAGTAAAAAATATACAATGGAAAATACACACATTACACAGAGAGTTTTCCCCTAGAAACCCAAACCAGGAAAAACAATATATTCTATATTCATTCATTGTGATACATTGTTTACAATACAATATACATATAGGATCCAACAACATCCAAAACCCTAACTCAATGACCTAGATTAGTCAACAACCATAATTGCTTAACTAGAAATAGAAAAAAATCGGCAAAAACCATGTGTCAAAAACCGCCCAACAATGGACATGAAAATCAAGGCGACACAAAAAAAGAGGAAAACTATGACATTTTTCTCGAGGAATTTTTTTTTTCTTGGGGGCGCTTCCCCCAAACGCGGTTACAGGGTTAGATACCCAAAATTATCCCACTTGTTGTTTTCTTTGTATACAGGGGGGTTACAGGGTTACACAGTCAACAATCTAGGGAAACAGTGCAAATGGATCCTCTACACCAAGAGAAATTCTCAATTCTCACATATTTTGTTAATGAATCTGCAACATTCTTCAAATTTTCCACCTTCATCAACAACAGTTTCTTTTCTTCAACCATGTCTCTCAATAAGTGATATTGAATATCAATATTCTTTTTATTTGAATGATAAGTTGGGTTCTTCGCCAGAAAAATTGCACTCTTACTGTCAAAATCTAACCTTATAGCTTGTTGTACCAACCTAATACCTGAACACAATCTTTGTAACCATACTGATTACTTACTTGCATGAGTGGTTTCCATGTATTCAACTTTTGTAGTTGAAAGTGCCACTATAGCCTATCTTTTTCTCATCCAATTGATCTCTCCTCCAAATAGGTTAAACACATACCCGCATGTAGATCTCCTACGATCCAGATTTCCATCCCAGTTTGCATCCACAAAGCCATGTAAGTCCAACACTTTGTCCAATATTGGCCTTCCTTGGTAGCACAATCCATAGCTAGCAGTGCCACACAAATACCTAAAAAACCCTTTTTATTGTTATCCAATGCTCATTTTTTGGTTTTGACATATACCTGCTCAAAACTCCTATTGCATGTGCAATGTTTGGTCTAGTACAGACCATTGCATACATCAAAATGCCAAATGCACTTTCATATGGAACATGAGACGTTTCCTCCTCCTCTTCCTGTGTCTTGGGACAATAATCCGTAGACAATTTTACACCAACAGGAATAGGGACCTTGACTGGTTTACATTCCTACATATTAAACCTCTGCAATATTGTCTCGACATATTTTCTCTGATTTAACCAAAGTTTCCTCTTTTTCTGATCTCTTTTAATTTCCATGCCCAAAATGAAATTTGAAGCACCAAGATCCTTCATGTCAAATTTAGAGGACAATTGAGTTTTCACATCTTGGATAATCTCCTTGTTGTTTCCTATCAGTAACATGTGGTGCAGTCCCCCTTCTTCCTCCTGGGGCTGCATGACCTCTCAGTCTAGGATCGTTCAATACTCTGAGCCAAATTATCTCTTTGGGACCCTACTGGCCCCAAATAAATTTACACATGCCCCTTTTCCCCTAGACACGGGTCCTGTGAGACCCGCAGGCTCTGACTAAGCCAATGTTCTTCTCCACATGACTTCGAGCTATGAACTCGAGCTAGTCCTCTTCGCGACTCCACACTTAGGAGATTTTGTGAACAATTGCTTCTTTTCTTTTTTTCAATCTCCGAATCGACGAATTTCTCAGGGACCTGATTTACAGTCCACATCTCTCCCCAAAACCAACAGTTGTGATCTTCTTCAAACTCCGGCCTTCGAGTATCTTCCCCCTCCCGTCTCTTCTCTCTTCTAGAGCACCTTTCCTCCAAAATATGTGGATCTCCGCAATGTGTCTTTTTGGATCCAATGGTCCAGATCCACTTCGTTCTTCACGACTTCACAGAGATTGCCCCTTTCTCCATGCAAATATTCCAGAATTCTATCCCCCAGACTCTCTGATATTTCGCCACCTGTCTCTTGGAAATCAATGTTCAGGATCCACTCTAGGCTTCAAAGCTTCAGTGATCTTGCACTTTGCTGAACTGAAAACTCTCAGAGAATGATTTCTTTGAGATTCTAGATCTCTAGCCACCTATCTCTCTGGGTGTTGGATGATCCCGCTTCACTTCAGGACTTTGGGACTTCACTATCTCGTTCTCCTATCGATGTATGGACTTTGGTCTGATGGTCCAGATATCTCCTCCTGCAACTGATCTGTCAATTGTTGTAGCTCTTCCACTTAAGATTTGGCTTCCTTCCAAAATTGGGGAAAACGTCTAAGTATCAAAGTTGCGGCCTTTGATATTACTCCTAAGAACCCAACTGTTGGGTCTTCAAAGTGATTTTCCTCCTACACTGGGACTTGGAATGAGGTTTCTTCTGCGCACTCCTTGCACTTGACTGTGCAGACTTGCACTCGACTCTCCTCCGAGTCTTATCCTGAAACAAGTTCACCTCTATGCACTCCTTGCACTTGTCTGGCCCTCAGAATGCTTCTAACTTAGAATATGTTCCAGTAATCTTCCAACATACTCCTCGTGCTTTCTTAATGAAATCCTTGTAGAGTTTCTCCCTTAGAGTGTTCAGTAACTCTGGGTTTTCCTTAGATTCTCCAACACTTCAGAACGTGTTGGTTATGTGCATTCCTTGCACCTACTCAATGCCCTCCTGGAAGAGTTCTACAGAGTATTCAACAACTTTGTGCTACGGTATTCAACAACCTTATGGTTCCCCTTTGAGTATGTAAATTATCCTAGTGTTCCCTCCTAGAACGTTCTCCTATGAACATAAATAAAAGTCTAGATAAGCACTCCTTGCATTGGCTCTCATATTTTCAACACTCTGTCGCACACTCCTTTCACTTATCCTAAATAACCCAGAACAACTTAGAAAACTCTCAAACATATAGTGAATTTTATCCTTATCCTGCAGATGGAAACCTATCATACATCTACAACATACATGAATGCATAAACACACAGAAAACATTCATAAAACATTCATCTAACATGAAATTAAAAACAGTGAAATTTTCTCTTTTGTATTAATCTCAAAATTTTAATTACAATATGCAAGCTCACACTGCAACTGAGTCTCGGCTCTTCTCCCCTCTCAGACTAAAATGCTTTTCAATTGATCTTCAACAGCCTCTACTAGGCATATGATACAAAGATTTATACAAGAGGGACTTCACGAGCTTTCCTTCCAAGATACACTAGTGGTGTTTGTAAATGTGTTGAACCTGCACATAATAGATCTAGCTAAAAAATAATACACACATTTGCAGAGAGAATTGGAAAAAGAAGAAGAAGGAGAGAAAGAAAGGAAGAATTCTCATTAACCGTTATGAATAATGAATAATTTACACATGATATACTCTGTATAACTCAATGAGTTCGAATTGAAGTGAACCAATGTGCCATAGTGGTGGTGTAGAGTGATCTGGACACACACCAACAGTTACAGGAGTGAACTGCCACTTATTCTAGTCTCTCAGGCAGTTACGAGAGTGAACTGCCACCTAGTTGAGTTAACTTAGAGTCAACTATTCTTCAGTTAACTGACTGAACAAAGAGTAGTGAGGAGTTAACTCAGGGAATCAAGGTTAATTTTCCACTCTAGTGATGATACCAAGGCAAGGTCGAATTATCATGGTGATGATCCCAATGCAACATCTAAATTCAACTCAACTAGTCTCGGCAGCAAGGCCATGTTAGGTACCCAAGTACAAAAGAT
>ML778305.1:1248492-1260901 GCA_009831015.1 Picea engelmannii
AAAGGTACAAAGTATGTAAAAAGAAGAACTACAGTTGCTAGGAAACTGTATCCTTCACTCCAAGACGACCTCGCAGAGAATGGAATTTATGCTCAGTGAAGGTCTTGGTGAAAATATTTGTCGTATGTTCTGCTAAATCAAAAAATGATAAGTCGATGATCCCTTCGTGTACTAAGTCTTGGATGTAGTGCATGTGGAACACGATTTGCTTCATCCACTGCCTTTGAACTAGATCTCTACAGAACTTCAGAGTGCTCTAGTTGTCACACCAGATGACGATCGACCGATGAAACTGAATTCCAAACTCAGTGAGAAAATGTTGTAGCCACATATCTTGAATGGTTATGTTAACTACCCCTCTGTACTCTTCCTTGGCTAAAGATAGAGCAATGACAGTTTGTTGCTTTCTCAGCCAATAGATAGGCCCAGAACCAAGACTGAGTGAGTAAACAGATGTGGACTTGTGATCAATGCTATTGCCAGCCTAGTTGGAATCAGTAAACCCAATGAGATATAATGTAGAGTCTGTTGCATAAGGAATCCTAAAGGTTATGGTGACCTATACATATCGAAGGATACGCTTTGCAGCTTTCCAATGTAGCTCATGCGGCTGCTGCATGAACCTGGAAACTGTGCCAACTGCATATGAGAGGTCTATTCTAGAGTGTGTGAGATACAACAAGCTCCCCACTAGATGTCTTTACAGTGTGCTATCAACCAATGGAGTCTCCCCGCCATCCTCAAGTTTGACACCCGATAGGAAAGGAGTCGGAGCAGACTTGCAGTCTTTCATGTGAAATATTTGAAGGCGATCTCGTGCATACTTGGCTTGAGACAGGTTGATTCCTAATGCATCCTGACTGATCTCAAGTCCAAGGAAGAAGTGTAGCGGACCCATGTTCGCCATCAAAAACATGTCATGAAGAATCCTCTTGATTTCAACAATCGTTGAAGTCTAGCAACTGGTGTTATTGGATAAATCCATAAGTGCAGACACAAACCGATCTCCCTAGATCCACCTGGATCTAGAACAAAGCAAGACATAATATGACTCTTTCCCTAGATTTAAACTATTGAATTAAATAGGATGCAATAACAAATAACATACCTTATTATCGCTTCCTATGGTCTTTGTTGCTCCTGCTTCGCTCCAGTGCTCTCGTCCAGTCAATACCAAGACAACACAAACCAACCAAAGTGAAGAAAGCACAATCTATTCAACAGTCAATCTATGTATATGATCAAGGAATTACACAATAAAGGGGAAAAATCTTTATGGGAAAGGGACATATTACTGTATCATATTAATGGAAAGTAAAGATTACAACCTGAGCCTTGATGTTGCAAACTTCCTTTCGATGGCACTTGGCTCCGAGACACACACTTGCTCACTTGCATGAAGAAGATCAACCCGTTTTGATAAACTTGTTGGAGTCAAGTTACTGTAGCTTCAGTCCTTCACACAATTATTTCACTAATTCTCCAATGAATCTTTCTTAACCTTGCTTAACCTTTTCCATGAGAATTCCATCAATATATAGGAGAGAATGAATTAGTTACTTGGATAAGAATGATCCCAAAATATCAGAATCTAGTACTAGGATAACCATTCGAATGCCATCTCATCCTTATAGAAGATTCCCTTCTAGAAGCATCGAGAATTCATCTTTTTTCCTTGCTTTAGAAAGAGTTCGCACCCTAGCAGTTCAACACAGTGAGAAATTCTCGCACCCTGGCTTAAAGTAGCCTGCGAGAATCATGCATTCTCGCAGGCAAATATACTAGCATCCTACGAACCTCCTTCAAAAATGATATTTCTGGAAAGAGAAGAAAGTAACTTTTCTCAGGCGAAAGTTCTTATGAAGAGCCTGAGTACACCATCAAAGTCGATGGAACAAAACTCGTCACAGGAGGGCCTTGATGTATCCCCCATCAATGACACGAAATGAGTAATAGATTTTGAAAGTGAAACAGAGTAAGAATTGGACACAGGGAAGGCCGACACGGAGAGAATGGATAACTGCAGATGGCCAACTCAATATAGGTATCAGATGGACTTCTCTTGAACATATGAACGACATGACCAATGATTTGGCAGCATTGACTCAAAGACGACACAGGGAATGAACTTATAGCAAATCAAATGAGAGACAAATGGATTTCCCAAACCGGCTTCAAATGATGAATAGGGGGTGTCATGTTCAAGAGCGACACTTACTGCCAATCAATATGACGATGAAAACATATCCCTTTCCCAAATTTTCTCCCACCATTTTTGGCGAGTACCTCTTTATTTTTACGCAAGCTCGAGGAGGATAACATATGCTTGTTGATGTAAGCTCATCCTTCGGAGAAGTCCCTCGGAGTATGTTTAACGAACCCTAAGAAGGAGTGGTTCGGTCCCATCACGGGTCTGTCAATGTTTGTTTAACGAGTCCAGAGATAGAAAACTCGAAGGTTTTTCAAGATTATAGAGTTTGGAAAAACACTTAAAAGAGAACCCTCTCAGTTACTTTTTCATAAAATAGTCTGGACAAGACCGAAAAAGAGATAAATTATCGCTCACCAGACGCTTACTTCAAATAATTTATCGAGCGTGAAAATAGCAAGGTCGCTCAACGATCTTTTCATGTTTAGAGAGTATGAAAAGAGCTTAAAGTGGACTCCAGGGGGGTTCCTTTTTCGTATAACCTTGTTGAGCCCGAAAAAGTGATAAACGTATGCTCGATCACATTCTCATGTATTTATGAGCACAAGAGCAAACAAAAACGACGCTCGAGGTTTTATGTAAAAACCATAAAAAACAATAAAAAACACACGATAACAAAGAAAAACATGTCCATATCCCTGTATTTAATCATCAGAGTCATCACGCCTGCAAGTCATTACACTCCACATGACAATAGGGATTAGGTTTAATCGATAAATAATCATAAAAAACTAAAATGATTTAGTAAGAGTAAATAAAAGGAGTAAATACTCTTTTTACCATACCATTTTTACATTTCCACTATTGAGCTCAAAAAACCCCTCTTTTACCCTCCAAGTTCGGCGTCAGATTGCGGGAGCTACGAGAGACCATTCAGCGAGTCGTTTGTGACAGTTAGGTAAGATCTTCGTCCTTAACACTTTCATGGTTTAAATTTGTAATTTCATTGGTTAAATTTGCATTTTTAAGTTGATTTTTTAAACCCTACATGCGCGCTGCCATTCTCGCAGGCAGACCATATGGGGCTTGCGAGAATGAGGTGTTCTCGTAGGTGAGCCTAAGGCCACCTACAAGGTTCTCTCACTGTGCACATAGGGCACCTGCGAGAACCGCAAAGCCCATTTTTTTTTTAAATTTTCACCCAATGAAAAAGATCCAAAGCATGAAAAAAGTTATTAATCCTCTTATTGTGTTCCTTGTGTAGATAATTGGCCATCAACATGGTGCTAGAGTGGCGTGAAATGGAACATGAAGAGGATAATGCAATGGCCAAAACTCATCCACCTACCATAGCTGCTTTGAGATATTGTGGGCTCTTGAAGTACTTTCGCATCCCGGGCATGAGGGCCCAAGTCAGACTATTAGAGTACCTGGTGCGTATGTGGGACCCAGATCAACAGGTGTTTCATGTGGGGGTCCACACACTGTCCTTAGACATTGAGGACATTTAATTTTTGACTGGTTTTTCATGGCGAGGGTACTATGTGAGCCTGAAAGGTAGTAGAGGTGGTGGGATAAAAATGAGTGAGTACTGCAATTTATACTATGTACTCGAGGCTGAGATAAAGAAAGGAAAAGTGGCTATTTGGGGGGTACAAGACTTGACCCTCCGTACTATACTTTTCACTATAGCTCGAATGGTTGGGAGTTATGCTCCTCATATTGCATTACAGAGTTACTTCCAGTATGCTATTGAGTGCACCGAGCCTCGAGTGTTCAACTGGGCAGATGTTGTGCTGCGCAGTATAAAAAAGCAATTAACCAAATGTAGGCGGGGTGACCTGAAGAAATTTAGGTATGGATCTTTGCTGGTATCCTTCTTCCTTGAGAAGTTCCCATTACTGAGGCTATAGGTGGAGTGGAATTTACCGGCTCCCACAGATCCGTGGATGCTGAGATGGTGTTGGCTCATGGCCCGACACGTAGCAGGACCGATCATCAAATATGATGATACTTTCTTTGAATGGCTTCAACCACATATGTTGATGGTTGATGAATATGCTTATGATGGGCTAGATTTCCGAGGAGATCCATATTTGGTATTACCAGAGGATGCTCAGTGGGGGGACCTTGGTAAGAAGTACACACATTTTCTCTTTTTAAACGTTTTTGAATTTTTTATCATATTCAAATATTTTTGTTTTATATGTTTGTCCAAAGACTAATACAAAATCGTTTGTTGATAACACAAATGTTGGACCTTATAGACCTCCCGACACTTCTCCCATCCAGTGGCGAGGAGGGGTAGCGGCAGCACCACAATATGTTGAGGATTATCAAGTGGTGGAACATAATCTAGAGGGCCTGACTGCAGACATTCCATACATGACTTTGGAAGAGGTTCCACGACGTGATCAGCATCATACCGTAGGGGTATCAGCATCTATGAGTCGACTACTCCGTAGGGTTGCTAGGGAAGTCATGTGTTACCGTGAACGTCATCCATGACGTCACTTTGTAGAAGCTATAAGCTTCAATTTTTGACATTTTGGTCTTCGAACAAACTTTTTGTAAAAAACTCTTTTGATCGTTATATATACAGACGCCTTCTACCGGTTTACTTTATATTGTGTGAATTTTGATGTGTTTGATTTATAAATGATTCAAATGTCTGTCCAATACATAATTAGCCAATGCATCTGTTAATGTATTTAGACATCTAGGAATATGTTGATATTCAATGTGATCAAAATAACGTTCCAAGAGGCGAATTCGCAAATACACCTGTAATAAAGTAGGACTTCGAATAGAGTAGACATTACTTAACTGTAGTACTACAAGCTTCGAGTCAAGTCGCACAACCAAATGACTAATTCTGAGTGAGATATCATCAACCAATAATTCAATAACGACGCTATACTCTGCAATGTTATTGGTCGCACGGTCGAGGCACACACCTCGTAAAGATACAAGTTTGTTTATTGGGGTATAGATTTCCCACACAGCGGAAGCAAGGTTCCGAGTACTACGACTAGAACCATCAGCGAAGCCAATATAGGGTAGCAAAGACTCCGACATATGGAAATCAAACACAACGTCACATAAGGGCAGAGACCAGATAACGACAAAAGAAAGCTATAGTAACACACACAAAGTATGATACATTAAAATACAAGTACTTGTGCACAAATGATTTATGCATAGTACTTCTTCAAGTACAACCCATTCATGGGTTCACTCAAAGGGATACCATCGTAATCTACCAACTCATATGCTCATTTTTCCAAAACTCGGTGAATAATATAAGGACCTCACCACATGGGTTCGAATTTCCCAGCTCCTAATATATCTTGATCCTATTCATAAAGAAGAACAAGATCACCTTCAGAGAAAACGCGAGGCTTGACATGCTTTTCATATTGGGCCTTGACACATTTTTTCTGGGCTTCTAATACTAGAGTGGCATCACGTCGAGTTTCGTCTAATCACATAAGATACAACAGACGTTCTTCTTCAGCAGAAGTGTTGGGTAGGAGTTACACAACTAGCCTCAGAGAGGGTATCTTTCATTCTATAGGAAGAATATCTTCCACACCATAGACTAACTGAAAAGGCGTAAACCCAGTAGCGGACTTGACGGATGTTCGGTATGCCCACAATGCCGAAAACAACATTGTGTGCCAACTTGTTTTATGAATTCCTTTCATCCATTGAAGCACAGTTATGAGAACTTTGTTGATCGCTTCGACCTGACCATTAGCTTGTGGATAATAGGGCGTTGAGTTATCATGATGAAGACCCAACTTTTCCGTAAGTTCAGACATCATAAAATTCCTAAAGTGGCTACCATGATCAATGACGATAGCTTGGGGAACACCAAAATGAGCTATGACGTGATTAAAAAGAAACAAGGATGCAGTCTTTCCAGTATTGTCGAATGTCGGCATCGCCTTGGCCCATTTCGTAAAGTAATCAACAACTACAATGATGTAACCATGCTCCCCAGCCGAGTGAGGGTGACATGTCATGAAATCGATGCCCCATTTCACAAAAGGACCAACTAAGACCACAGGATGAAGAGGAGCAGGATGTGACCAAATTTTATGATTGTAGGTCTGGCAGGCATGGCATTTATGAACGAAAGTAATGCAGTTGTTAAACAAGGAAGGCCAAAAATACCCTGAGTGTAAGATTTTCTGGGCAGTAGCATACCCAAACATATGACCACCACATGCTCCAGAATGGCAGTCATTCAGAGCTTTCTCAGCTTCATTGAACATTAGACAACGTCGAAAAACAGAGTCAATTCCCCGACGGTAAAGAGTATCCTCGAGGATAATGTATTGACGAGCTTGATAGCATATGTGACGCCATTCAGTACTAGACAAAACAAGCTGGAAAGTCTGGGTTTGGAGATATATAATGATATCCACATACCAAAGATCGCCAGTGCTAATAAGAAAAAGAGATTCATCAGGTAATGAATCCATTGCTACATTTTCCATTGTAGAGTGAGGAAAATCGCATATCAACTCAGCAAAAACTAAGGATTTCTTAGACTTGGCGCGATCGAATTCCAAGTCAAACTCCTGGAGTATGACAATCCATTTGGAGTATTTTCCCCCTAGCAATTGACGTGTCAAAATATGTTGCATAGGGTTGCAATGAGAAATCACCGTAGTCTTGCGTGAGAGGATATAATGTCGTAAGCGTTGGATGGTTTGAACGACAGCCAAGGCCAGTTTTTCAACATGTTGATACTTGATTTCAGTTGGTGTGAGACTTCGACTCAAGTAGTAAATAACATGTTCATCATGTGCATCATCCTCTTGGATGAGAACCATGCCAATAGTGTACTCTGAGGTAGAAAGATAAAGGAAATAATCACGACTGTAATCAGGAGAAAAGAGAAGTGGAGCTCGTGTGAGGGACAAATTCAAAGCTTCAAAAGCATTGTTGGCAATGGTATCCCAGATGAACTCTGAATCTTTCTTTAGTAGTCATGTAAAACCACAAGTGATCTCGACGTAATTAGGGATGAAACAACGAAGAAATTTTGTTTTCCCCTGCAAACTTTGCAACTGGCGCAGTGTAGAAGGAGGAGGGAGATTAAGAATTGCCTCAACCTTAATAGGATCCACCCAAATCCCTTGACGTGAAACGATAAAACCTAGAAGACGACCAGATTCTACCCAAAAAATGCATTTATGAGGATTTAAATGTATACGATAGAACCGACAACGAACAAAAATGGCTCGGAGGTGGGTAGGGTAAATCGTCCAAATAAGGTTGAACGATATGCTTGATATCATGAAAATCATAAGACATAGCACGTTGAAACGTCACACCCGCGTTCTTAAGACTGAAAGGAAGTTTCCTATAGGAAAAAGTACCCCAAGGACAAATAAAGGCAATCTTATGTTGATCCTTGGGAGCAATGTTAATTTGATTATAGCCGGAGAAACCATCCATGAGAGAGAAGATTTCACTTCCGGCGCAATCATCGACAATATGATCGACGAAAGGGGTAGGAAAGTTGTCTTTGGGATAAGATTTGTTAATATCCCTATAATCAACACATACATGAATATTGTTGCCTTTCTTGTCAATCGGGACAGGATTGGAAACCCATTCTGTAAGAGCCACCAGATAAATAAAGCCGGCTTTCAGAAGTTTTTCAACTTCGAGTTTGATAGCATCCACTTTACGTGGGTGAACTGGACGAAGGCATTTCCGGATGGGTTTAGCATCGGGGTATGTCTTTATCTCATGTAAAACAATTGCAGGGTCGATACCTGGCATTTCTTCGTAGCTCCAGGCGAATATGTCACAAAACTCTTTGAACAGGAATGTATAGGTGACTATTTCATCCTGGGAACAGGAAGCTCCAATATGGACATTTTCGACGATTCTAGGTTTAATGGATATGTCAATGGGAATCATGGGAGAGATATTATTGAGGTTCCCTTCGGCAAACACATCATGTGCAGACCCGGGAACGGTCGAGATGACAGCAACGGTTGACGAAGTCGAAATCCGTTGGTAGTTCTCAAGAGTGTGTTGTTCCAGAAAGAGTATGGAACGATGATGCCCATCGTCCCAAGGGGTGTCCTCCATGACGGACATGATCATCTCATCAGTGGGAAAAATAACACAAAAAGGATTGGGAGACAACTCATCAAGAGAGGGGGTAGAAGGTGTTTCCGATTGAATGGCTTGATAAGCGGATTCAACTGGACGTAATGGCATTGCATTGTCGAAATGAAGATGATCTCTAGGATCAGGTACTATCCAAGGGTCAGAAGACACCGGAAGTTCATGAGGCATGGTGTAAATCATGTTGATAGAAGAAACAGACGGGCGTGGAACATCGGGCAGAGGAATGGGGAAAGTACCCATTAACGAGGAGTCCTTTAAAAGGCCTACACCGACATTCTCATAACCCGGTGGGGTTTTAGCAATAAATGGTACGTTGCCAGTACGAGTATCAGAATTGAAGAAGGCAAGTTGGTCAATGGTAACAACCTTTCCTTGATGAGGGAAGCGTACTACATGGAAAAGTGTTGACACAACGGCACGCATGGAATCGATCCAGCTGTGACCAAGTAGAAGATTATAATCAAGGGAAGCATCAAAGACTTCCACTTCAACTTGGACCGTCTTACCTTCTAGTGTAATGGGAAATGAAGGAAGAACACCGTAGGGATTAAAACCAAGGCCATTAAATGATTTAAGAGTGTTCTGGGATTCATTCAAAGGAGGAGAGCTAATGGCTTTCCAACAAGCAAGAGACATAACACAAGTCGAGGCACCCTCGTCGATAACAGTTTGGAAAATGTTTTTGTCAGAGACAACCACTAGGATTTGAAATGCGAGTTGAGTGGGTAACCTTGGAATGTGATATTCTAAGTCAAAGACTATTAAATTCATATTGGTTGGGTCAATTCCACCTATAGCTTTCAACAATGCCTTCCGTTGTGCAGGACAAGACTGAAGGACTTCAAGGGATGACATCACTGAAGGTGCATGGGCCAGATCTTCAACAATGTTGTAGTTCTGGGCCGCACGAGCATGAGGATTGAAAGCTGATTTCCATACGACACCTTTTGGGGGGGGTCGTAGAACTGTGTCGAGGCTCAGTCGTTCGGGATGAAGAGGACCGTTAGTAGATGGAGTCGCTAGAGAGGGTTGTACCAAAGCACGAGGTAAATCGTCAACCTTCTCCTTAGACGAAGAATAATCTTTGGCTCGAGTCGTGAGTGAAACGTTATTCTTCTTAGAATCACCAGTACACATCAAAACATATGATGTCTTAGAAGAGGAAGGTTGGTTGTGAATGACCAACTGAGCCTGTTGTTGAGACGGGAAGGGTTGGGACAAGACAACCGGTGCAGGGGGTTTTGGGGTTCCCTGAAGGAACTTAGTGACCTCGGCACATCGTGGACAATCCTTCATGTAATGATCATCACCACAGATAAGGAAAGGGTATCGTGGTTTGCGCTTATCTCGATCTTCAATAGGAGTGGTTTTAGGTTGCTCTGTTTGATTATTATTTTTTCCCTCCTTATTCTTACCTCTCCCCTTTTTAGATTTGTTTTTACCGGCTGGGGTAGATTGAACAACGTTTACCTCAGAAGTTTTTCCGATGGGAGTGGCAGGAGACAGAGCATTTTGAACATTAGAAGAAGAATATTTAGGGTTTGTGCTTGAAATAGAATGTGATTGGGCTTGGGCAGTACCAATCACACCGTCAGCTGCATGCGAGGCAGCTGGAGTAGTTGAAGTGCTGGAAGCATTAGGACGAGGTAACTCAGGTAGTAAATCATAAAGTGTTCTCGTTTGTGAATAAACGAGATCAAGATATTGAGCACGACTTATAGCCTGCTCTTCTGTGACAACGCCACTCGTGGAAATGTCCTTACCAATTTCGTTCACAAAGGATTTTGTAAACCATTCTGCCAGTAACTGATCAGGAAGCTCAAGTTTAATGATACGACGCCTCCTTCGCCACTCATGGATATGATTTGATATATGAGTGCCTTTAGTCTGTTTGAAGGAAGTCAAAATCTCAGTCCCGGTATCGTAACGGATTGGTAACTGGTAATGTGTAAGGAAAGCCATAGCGAGGGTGTTGAAATCAGAGAAGAAACCTCGTGGCAATTCAATATACCACTTCGCAGCAGAACCGATAAGGGTTCGTTGAAAAAGACGTAAACGAATAGAGTCATCCATCAATGAGTTGGATGAACACCATAGGTGAAAAGTCATAACATGATTGTTCGGGTCCTCTCCCACTTTTCCATCAAATTTAGGAATGTCCGATGGAAGCTTAGTTGGAATAGCAGGCCATTGGAGAGAGTGATGAATAGGATCATTTAGAATCCTAGACAAATCTGACAAATCCAAAATAGCGAGAAAAGGTAATTGTTGATTCACCTGCGGGTACTGGTGGCTTTGGGGTGGAAGCCCTGTTGGCAAACCAGTAGGGTCGTAAGCAGTCTGCGCATAATGGGAAGACACCGGCAGATTCGGTGGTGGTTGGAGAGGATAGTAGCTCAAATAATTATAACCTTGAGCGGGGACATGAGTTTGAGCATTCGTACCCCAAATAGGATTGGGTATACCTGGATATGGTTGGCCTATAGTAGGGACATGCAACTGCTGCCCCCCAGTCGTTTGAGGAGGATTTTGTATCATCTGATTCCAATACTGGGCCAAAGAAGGAGGTATATTTTGTTCAAAAGGTGGGGTTGGTCCCCCTAACATAGGCAGTGTTCCAATCGGAAGTTGTGTCCCAATCGAAGGTTGTGTAGTAATTGGAATCTGTCTAGTAAGAGGAAGTGGAATCGTACCACCTTGTCCACCAACGAGAATCTGCAAGTTTGGTGTAATGGACGGTATAGTGCCACTAGGATTAGGATTGCCAGAAGGAAATTGAGGGAGTGTCGGAATAAAACCGGGAATAGGGTGCCCAGGAAAAGAAGGACCACCTAGAGAACCAGATGGGGTTTGTGGAGGTGTTGGAATAGAAGCATTCAACGCATGATATCCAGGTGGTAGTGTTGGAGTGACATTGGGCATTCGTTGGGTGTTTATAGGAGCAAGACCAGCTGCAGTGAACCCGGTTGGAACACTCGTAGTAGCTGCAAGATGGGCCATTTCGGCAAGGAAAGTAAAGTGATAAGTAGTAGTCAACAGTACTGTCTTGAGGTTAGAGATTTTGGAAATCACAGGTTAATTAATCTCAGAAATCACAGGGGAACCTGGACCAAAAAGGTCTCGTCGAAAAACACCTGTAGACCAAAAAGGATCTTGGCCTTCTATGTCGGGAAAAGGCCCAACGGGTGATCCAGAAGAGGTAACAACTAATTCTCCGGAAGAAGTCAGTCGTCTAAAAGTGCATTGAGAATCACTAGGAAGTTGAAAATCCTCTCGATTATTTGTAAGTCGAAAACATTCGAGAGAGTCAGTTCGTTCCACTTGTGGTGTGGTGACGACTGTGGCTTCACTTGGCCCAGGAGAGCCCTCCAGTGTTCCTGTAGGAAAGGGTTGAGAACCATCCAGATGCTCTGGAGATAAACCTTTCATTCTATGTGAACAACGTGGAGGAGCTATTGTAAACGAGTGACAAACTCCGCGAAGAAAAATCCTATGGTCAACTTCGAGAAACAAACAACACGCGCTAGTAAACAAAATCTTGGAAGCAATCACCAAGCAAACAAGACCTTCTAATTTCGAAGCCACTAGTTGGTGATGAAATCCAACGTCACAACAATGAGACAAGAAGGGGCGGGGCTAGGGTGGAAAAGTTACGCTGACGACCTGCTTAACGGACTTACACCCTGGTGCAAGCTCCCACACATAATCGTGGGCATACCCTCCAAGGAGCCCGAGTGAGTTTGGTCAACGTCAATTCCAGGTATCGTGAAGACTTTCCCCTTCACATTCACCTTGGGTAAGAACCTAGAAAGATAGGCCACTAAGGTCACCACCAACAACAATAAAGCCTGGGGGAACAGTCAACAGTCTGATCCACATGTAAGAGCAGGGTATCTATCCCGCAATCAACTCAAAAGGCTTCCACTCATCATTGTGGGTATACCTCTGAGTGATCCTTGTAATACGTGCAATCTCTACACTGATATCAACAAAGCAGGGTGAGTAACTCTGCCAATATCAATGCGACCTAGTGTTTGACCCTTGTGTGAGAAGGGCTTCCCAGGACAGGATGTTGCAAATGGAATTTAACACTCCCTAACA
>ML778305.1:1261175-1308039 GCA_009831015.1 Picea engelmannii
GTAATAGAGCCCTAGAAAAGAGTTACTAGATAAATTTTATGATTACGCAGTGTTATTAAGAGTTGTTGTTTACTCAAAGGTAACGGAAATGAAACTTATGTTGTATGACTCTGACCCAACAATGCAAGGATGAGAATGAAATAGATCACTTTCCATTCAATGAATCCTATGTATGGGAGAGAGAAAGTTTTCTAGATCAACCTTTAACTACAATGCAAAATTCCCTTTGAAATGCAAATACAAACAATCACTTATCAAAGGACAAATCTCTATTGTGTCTTTTTCAAATACTTCAACAATCTCAATAATTTGATTTTCAATGTTTTCTAAAACGAAAAGAATTTTTTGAAAGAAAAACTTTTTGTTCACTTTTCAAAAAGGACCCACACTATGATAGCGAGAGTACAGAAAATCAAAAGCCAAATGAACAAGTAATGACAAACCCAATCAACTCTTTCAATGAAAACAAAAATAAAGAGCAAACCAAAGTAGTCTTCTCAAATGAAAAAGAAAATGATCTTTCAAACCAATAAGCAAATGAGAAAAAACCAAACACTCAACTTTCAACCAATCACTGGTTCTTAACTAATCAAACACACTTAGAATCTGAAGTCAGAGAGAATGGTTTTGCCAAGAAAAGTCAAGAAATGAAAGTCAAGCCAAAAATGACAAGAAAAGCCTTGAAAATCCAAAGACTGTTCGTGCATACAAACAAAGACAAGAAAGATATCAATCAATGGTCCAAGAAACTCATAAGAGGCAATCAAACTGATCTGGGCAGTGAGAAATACCAAAACTCAAATCCAAATTTTGAAAAATGATGTTCGCAGGCAGGCAATATAACACAGTGCGAGAATCATTGATTCTCGCAGGTGACCCTTGAGCAGGGTGCGAGAACCTCGCACTGAAACCTAAAGGCAGAGTGCGAACTCTACCAATTCTTGCAGGCTGCAATGAAGTACAGTGCGAGAATGCATGAACATAGTCAAAATTTTGAAAAATGAAGCAAAATTGAAAGAGGCCTCTGGACCAAGAGGGTCTATCAGGATATCCTGAAGACTCAGAGATTGATAAGACAGGAGAAAAGTGAAACCAGAGAAAATGGCCACAGAAAAATACCAAAAGCCACAAAGAAAATGGGAGTTTTCCCCAGTGGAGTCACCAATTTTGTTATTGGATAAATCCGTAAGTGAGGACATAAACCAATCTCCCTAGATCCACCTGGATCTAGAAAAACGCAAGACAGAATATGACTCTTTCCCTAGATTTAAACTATTGAATTAAATAGGATGCAAGAACAAAGAACATACCTTATTATCGCTTCCTATGGTCTTTGTTTCTCCTGCTTCGCTCCAGTGCTCTCGTGCAATCAAGACCAAGACAACACAAACCAACCAAAGTGAAGAAAGCACAATCTATTCAACAATCAATCTATGTATATGATCAAGGAATTACACAATAAAGGGGAAAAATCTTTATGGGAAAGGGACATATTATTGTATCATATTAATGGAAAGTAAATATTACAACCTGAGCCTTGATGTCGCAAACTTCCTTTCGATGGCCCTTGGCTCTGACACACACACTTGCATGAAGAATATCAACCCCTTTTGATAAACTTGTTGGAGTCAAGTTACTGTAGCTTCAATCCTTCACACAATTCTTTCACTAATTCTCCAATGAATCTTGCTTAACCTTGCTTAACCTTTTCCATGAGAATTCCCTCAATATATAGGAGAGAATGAATTAGTTACTTGGATAAGAATGATCCCAAAATATCAGGGAATCCAGTACTAGGATAACCATTCGAATGCCATCTCATCCTTCTAGAAGATTCCCTTCTAGAAGCATCGATAATTTATCTTTTTTACTTGATTTAGAAAGAGTTCGCACCCTAGTAGTTCAACACAGTGCGAAATTCTCGCACCCTGGCTTAAAGCAGCCTACGAGAATCATGCATTCTCGCAGGCAAATATACTAGCAGCCTACAAACCTCCTTCAAAAATGATATTTCTGGAAAGAGAAGAAAGTAACTTTTCTCAGGAGAAAGTTCTTATGAAGAGCCTGAGTACACCATCATCCATACATCATCATGATGACCAAAATCATGGGTAACAACTGGTGATCAACAAATCATTGAAATACAAAACTAAAAGTAGAAGTGAATCAACCATCCCGAGCATGTATACATTCGGGTCTGATTTATAATGTATAAAGTTCTGTGAAAACAAGTAGGAGTCCATCTTGGCATACCATGCCCTTAGAGCCTTCTTGAGACCATAAAGTGACTTTTTCAGTCGACAGAACAAAGATGAGTCCTGCATAAATCCCTGGGGCTGCTCCATTTAGATCTCCTCAGAGAGATCACCACGAAGAAATGCATTCTTCACATCCATCTGATGGACTTCCCATCCCTTGGTTGCTGCAATAGCAAGTGCCAATAATATGGAATCCATATTCGCTACTGGAGCGAAGGTCTCATCATAGTCAATACCATGAACCTACTGAAATCCTTTGGTGACAAGCCTGGCTTTGTATCTGATGATCTATCCATCCCCTATGCTCTTGGTCCTGTAGACCCATCTGCATCTGACAAATTTCCTCCCAGAAGTAAGGGGAACCAGATCCAAAGTCTGGTTCTTGAGGAGGGAGTTGTACTCCTCCTGCATGGCGGATTCCCAAAACGGATTTCCAGCAACCTTGCCATAAGACTGTGGATCTAAAGACTAAACCAAGAAAATATTCCTCGAAGGCAATGGTTTAGTGGCAGTGAGTGAAATAGGAGGCTCCTCAAAATCAGATCGAGTCCTCCTAGTATCAGTTGGATCACCAACGAGATCCCCTGCATCCTGAAGAGTAGTTTGTGCCCACTTGGGCCTCTACTCTGGCTCTACAACTACATCTGGATGATATGACTCTGCATCTGATTGTACTGACTCTGAATCTGAACTATCATCTAAAGAGGAGTCGGCATGCGCATGCTCATCATCTCAAACAGGTGGAAGAGTGAAGGTGTCTACATGCAGTTGTTGAGGTACATCCGAGACACTTTCCTCGAATTGGACACTATGCTCAATGATGATCCAGTCCGAGGAAAGATCAATAAGCCGATATCCCTTCACACCATTGGGGTATCCAAAAACAATGCACTCAGTGCTCTGTGGATCAAGTGCCTTCCTCTTTTCAGAGGGAATTTGGGGCCATGCACGTAAACCAAAAATGCAAAAGTGGGTCACTTCCGATTTGAGGCCACTCCAAGCCTCGTAAGGGGTCTTATCCTTGACAGATCTATGGTGAGATCTGTTTTGGATGTATGTTGCACAGTTAAGTGATTCGACACATAGTCTATGTGGTAGTGACTTTGCATGCAACATGCAAGGTGTCGTATCCTTTAGAGATCGTTTTTTTCGCTCAACAACTCCATTTTGCTGCAGAGTATAGGGAACTGTATGCTGCAACTGAATCCCTGCCTCATGGAAAATATTGTGGATCTCATGATTCACATAATTTCCCCCGTTATCAGTTCAGAGTATTTTGATCTTATTTCTAGACTATGTATCAACCAAGGCTTTGAAATCTTTGAGGTGTTGAAAGACCTCGGATTTTTGCCTAAGAAAGTAGATCTAAGTAAAACGTGAGAAATCATCAACAAAAATGAGAACAAGCCTCACTTTTTTTATCGATGGATGTCGAAAAGGACCCATGAGGTCACTGTGGATCATATCTAAAGGTACGAAATCTCTCTAATACTTTCCTTTGTCGAATTTCTCTTGAGGGTGTTTTCCGAGAACACATCCCTCACATACTCCCTTGGAGAAATGGATGTCTGGTAGACCATCAACTAATTTTTGCTTACTAAGTTGTTTCATGTATCTGAAATTCAAATGTCCAAACCTTTCATGCTATATCCTACTACTTTCATTGGCATGAGTAAGCAGTAAAAAAGAATCAGATTCAATGAATTCAAAAAAAGTATACAATCTAGACTGATGATTTACCTCACCGGTAGAAAACCTGGAGTTGGTTTGCATGTCGTAGATGTCCATGTAATTTGGTGTGAATATGACTTTCTTTTCGGTGCCAGAATTCATCATTTGATACATAGAGAGAAGGTTGACATAAATCTTGGGAACATGCATCACATTCTCGAAGCTTTCGTTGGTGAGTTCAATCCTTCCTTTGTTGGTGACTTTATAGAAGAGTTGTCCCTCATCAGAATAGGAGGACCTTTGCATGCATCCAATGAAGAATAGACTTCTTCTAAGGCATCAATGTGATGTGATTCTCCTGAATCTATGATCCAATCATCGTGAGAGGAGTTCATGGCAATCAAGGCACGGCTAGAATTGCCTTTCTTGAAATTCAGATCTTCTGGCTTCTTCTTCTTTGCACCCTCGGGGGTGCGATCTCCAAGGTTATTTTGTTGAAGTATTTGAGACATTAGATCTATTTGATTTTGCATGCATGTGGATTTCGAATGGAATCCTTTGTGACAGTACATTTATTTCTCCCCTTTTCTTCCCTTTTCCCCTTTGGATCCAAAGGCATCGGTGAAGGGTTTTGTGTACCCTTCCTTCTTCGGATGTGCATGAGATTTTTGTTTATCTTTATCTTTAGATTTCTGATATTTGTGGCTGCCATCATGCACAGTGAGTGCATGCTCCCTTGGGCCTTTGATTGTGCCCATGTTGATGAGCTTGGTTTGCTCTTGTGTTAGGGATTCGATAAAGTCCTCAAGAGAAGGCATGTTCCAGGTGGCTCCAGAGGCGAATATGACAGTATGGAATGTGGATATGAATACAAATAATTCAAGACCAAGCTTGGAGAGAATGGTGATAACCATTTGTTTCTCCTCCGTCGATTTATCAACCCCATAAGATTTGAGTTGCAATAGTAAATCCTTGAATTTTGTAAATAAATCTTGGATATTGTCGAATCTTTTTGGATCCAATGTGAGCAGCTCCACCTCCAGCATGTTTCCCCTCATCTCATACTATTTTCCAAAGAGCCCTTCCAAGGTTTTCTAGGCTTCATTGGGAGTCTTACAGGAAGATATGTGAAAAAGGAGATCGGGAGAAATAAGACTGCAAATTGTTCCGAGTGCCTCATCCATGTGATTTAAGTACTTGGATTTTTCCATGGCTGATGTCAGCTCTGTATCTATGTTAAAGGTTAACATGTACAACCCAATAGATCATAGATGTATGTATATTTTCTCCTTCAATGCAAAATAGTTGTAAGGTGTAAGAATAAATTCTTTTTGGAATTCCATCTTTCCGTTGTCTTCAATCTTTTGTACCTGCAAAACAATTTCGTTGAGATTTTTCTTAGCAGTCCATCGGCTCTGATACCATGTAAATTTGTTGAACCTTCACAAAATAGATCTAGCTAAACAATAATACACACATTTATAGAGAGAATTGGAGAAAGAAGAAGGAGAGAAATAAAGGAAGAATTCTCATTAACCGTTATGAATAATGAATAATTTACACATGATATACTCAGTATAATTCAATGAGTTCGACTTGAGTTGAACCAATGAACCATAGTGGTGGTCTAGAGTTATCTGGACACACACTAGTAGTTACGGGAGTGAACTGCCACCTATTCTAGTCTCTCGGGCAGTTACGAGAGTGAACTGCCACCTAGTTGAGTTAACTAGTCAACTAGTCTTCAGTTAACTGACTGAACAGAGAGTAGTGAGGAGTTAAATCATGGAATCAAGGTTGATGCGCCACTTTGGTGATGATACCAATTCAAGGTCAAATTAGCATGGTGATGATCCCAATGTTTCATGGTGATGATCCCAATGCAACATCTAAACTCAACTCAATTAGTCAAACTGAAGTGTCAACTAAAAGAGAATATTATTCACGTGGAATATTCTCCCCTAAAATATAGGAGACTGGATAATGAATAATTATGACTAATAAAAAAGGAATAACCTTAGGAAAAATAAATCCTAGGTGTGTGTGAAGTAACTCCAACAGTGTTTAATCACCATTCAAAATGCCTATCTATTGAGGAAGATTACAATGAGTGGAAATCTAGTCTGAATCGGATCTACATCTTACCTACGATCAGCCACTTAAGATGACCCTATCCATAGCTTATGCGAAGGCATGATTTGGCTCTTCTAGCATGAAAACATTTAATTTCTTTAATTGCATTTAAATTTTAAGGGCTAAATGGGAGGGCCCACACCTCTCCCCTCCTTGGATGTGCACCAATGTGCTAGATAGCGGGCACGTGCTAAGGTGGAGTGATTCTCTTTCATCAACATGTCATACACATACAGGACCAAATAAATCCAATGATCACCAAGTAATTTAAAATTCACACAGTGATCCTCTTTGCTTCTTGTGAAGCCAAGTCTCATCATATAAGTATCAATTTTTTTGTACCACATCCTTGGTGATTATTTTAAACCATACAAGGAATTTTTTAGCTTGCATACCAACTCCTTCTTTCCCTTCACAACAAATCCTTCTGGATGATTCATATAGATTTCTTCTTCTAGATCCCCATGTAGGATTGTTGTCTTCACATGCATTTATTCTACTTCAAAATCAAATGCAAAATCAAGAGATAACATAAATCGTATAGAAGTTAACTTGGCAACATGAGAAAAAATATCACCAAAATCAATTCCTTCAACCTGGGAATAACCCTTTGCTACTAACCAAGATTTTTATTTCTCCACATTCCCTTCTGCATTCAACTTCTTTTTAAATACCCATTTTATGCCAATGGGATTTATTCCAATCAACAACTCCACTAGATCCCAAGCCTCATTCTTATCCAAGGCTGCCATTTTTTCATCCATGGCCCTTTTCTATAGCTTTCCATCCTTTGAATCCACTTCCTCCCTAATAGTTCTAGGATCATCATCAGTAATATACACAAAATAATTTGAACGAAAAACAGATGAAGTATACTTTTTCAAGATCCTTCTTTCTCGAACTGATCTCCTCAATACTGGAGTATGAGGATCTTATTCTTCTGATTCATGTTCTTCTGTAGAGTCTAATTCACCATCCTTTAAATCAAACTCTATTTTCTCTGGTTCTTCTTTACTTGGTAGGACTTCCTGTTTAACAACATCCTTCATTTCTATAAATACCACATCTCAGCTATACACAACCTTATTAGTTTATGGATTCCAAAGTTTATAATCTTTGAGACCATCTTTATACCCAATAAATATACACTTTTCAACCTTCTTATCTAGCTTACTCATGTTTTCCTTTGGAACATGAACATAGGCCTCATAGCAAAATACCTTAATATGTGTGAGAGAAGGTTTCTTACCAGTCCATTCCTCTTGTGGAGTCTTATCATCCAACGCTGATGTTACACATTATTTTCATCATCCCTATGACCGTTAATGATGTAAACCTATCCGTTGCCTTCAGAGGGGTCAGTGGCCTGAGTTCCTGAAGAGAGAAGGGAGAAGAACTTTTCCTGAGAAAAGAAGTTGCATTTTCATGTGTAAAAACCTTATAAAAAAGGAAGTTCACAGGCTGCCTATATATTAGGGTGCGAGAATGCCTGATTCTTGCAGGATGCATCATAGCTAGGGTGTGAACAGTTCGCAGGTTGCACTATAAGTAGGGTGCGAGAATGCTTACACGTGGGAAAAATGAGTGTTTTCTCGAATCTTCTAGAAGGAGAAACTTCCATGGTGAGGTGGCATCCGAATGGTTTGGATCTTAATCACTTTCATGATTTGGTGGGATCATCCTAGCCTCCTCACCTTATCCTCTTCAACTTATAAAAGGAGAGGAGCTCTCATGGAGAAGGGGTTCTTGAGCTTGTTAGCTTTGGTTGGCTTGGAATTATTAGCTTGGTTGGAGTGGCTTTGAGATTTTCTTTGTCAAGATAGATTGTGAATATCATCAGATCTATGCTCTCAGAATTCTTGGAGTGAAAGTGTGTGGGGAACGAAGGGCAGTTGGAAGGGACCTTACGACATCAAGGCCGTGGTTTTAATCTCTCTTTCACATTTAATATGATACAGTAATATGATTCTTTCCTATAAAGCTTGTTTTGTTTTATTGTATGATTCCTTGATCACATACATAGGTTTATATTGAGTTTATGTTGTTGCTATCACTTTGGTTGGTTGTGTTCTTTTGTAGGTTCATCATTGTATGAGCGTTGGAATGGAGCTAGAATGGCGATGGCGAGAGGAAGCGACATTTAAACGGTATGTCACTCATCCCTCTTTAGTTAGTAAATTCAATATCTAAAATGTAAGGAAAGCGTTATGTTCTGGTGTGTTTTGTTCTAGATCCAGGTGGATCTAGGGAGATCAGTTAGTGTCCGCACCTACCGATTAATACGATAACAAAATTGGCGACTCCACTGGGGATCGAACTCAAAATCTCTGGTTAGGTTCAGTTTGAACTTCTTGCACCCTACCAATGTCTAGCCTGCGAGAATACCTAATTCTTGCACTGTAATATACTTCTAGGCTGCGAACTTGTTTGTAAACTTTTTGGATTGGGTCTTGTCATCTTTTGATAACCCAGTTTTGCTTTGATCAGCTGGATTGAGATTTTAGAGCCTATATTGATATGTTTACAGTCTACTTGACATCCTTTGAGTTGCTTTTAACCACTTTTTCTTTGTTTAGTTTTGAAGGATTAGTCTCTTTCTTTGAGTGTCTTTCAATTACAAAGCATGTGTTTTCTTTAGAATTGTTTAAAGAAAGATCAGATTTCTTCTTAATAGTTCGCTTTAAAAGAAAACTTTTAGTTTGGATTTCTTTGTTTTAAGAAAGTTCATTATTGCTTTTAGTGAAAATTTTGAAACAAAAAGATTTAATTTCTTGCTTAATATTAGATTGGGGGCATCCTTGCATTTGAAGTAGCGAAATTGCATGATTCTTGGCATTTTTTTATCTTAAATTATGAAAAAAATTCCCCCTCATGGCCGGGGGGGTCCATGAATCGTGCATTGGTGTTCAATACCTTTTTCTCATTTATAGAGAATCTTGATATTGATGAGTTTAATATATTTTGGGACATCGTGCATATGTGAATGATAATTTTTTTTCTTCTCGTAGCATAGCTTTCATCGAAATGAAAATATTGCATCTTCATATCTTTGCATAATTTTCGATTCGGTCAAAACACCATATTGTCCACACCATCTTCCTTTTGAGTAACAACAGCCTTAAAAATAAAGCGCTTATAAAAATTGATTAGACATTTTTATCTTCTTTGGTAGCAAACCTACATTAGATTAGTTGTAGGGCTTTGGAATAGGTGTGAAAGATAACTTTCCAAAGTTGCAAACAAACATAGAATCTTGAGTTAGGGAGCGGTTAAATCCACTTATTACATTTTTCCCTGAGAATCCCTTCTAACATAAGGGTCAATCACGAGGTCGCATTGAGACTAGCACAATTACTCACCCTACTTTGTTGGTCTTGGTGTAGAGATTACGTGTATTATGGGGGTCGCTTGAGAGGTATACCCACAATGATGAGTGGAAGCCTTTCAAGTTGATTTCGGGCTAGATACCCTACCCTTGCGCGTGGATCGGACCGTCGACTGTCTCCCCAGGCATCACTGTAGTGATTGGTAACTTTAGTGGCCTATATCTCTAGGTTCTTTACAAGAGGTGATTGTGAAGGGGAAAGTCTTCAAGGTACCTGGAATCGACATTGGCCAAACTCACTTGGGCTCCTTGGAGGGTATACCCACGATTATGTGTGGGAGCTTGCACCAGTGTGTAAGTCCGTTAAGCAGGTCATCAACGTAACTTTTCCACCCACTCTATCTCATCCCCTTCTTACATTGTTTCTGCGATGTTGGATTTCATCACCAACTAGTGTGCTCATTGTAAGAAGGTTTTGTTTGTTTTCTTGCTTCCTAGATTTTTAGCGTGTGTTGTTTGTTTTCCCTAGCAAAATCTAGGTTGGATTTATTTAATGGCGTCAGTTCCTGGAATGACCAATGAAGGAACCCCTGCTTCAGGGGAACCTTTTGTTTTTCCCTCTTATGGAAACATTGGTCCTCCTCACCTCTCTACTTTGAGCCTTCCAAGTCTCACAATTGGATTACCGGTATGGTTGTTTTCCACTCAGGTAATCCCAAATGTAGTAAGTGATTCATTCTTAAGAACTTCCCCCCAAGAGCATCAACCTCATGTTGATCCTCCACCTTGTTCACCAGTAAGGTCTTCTTCGCCTTCTTCGCTTGCAATGTCTCCTTCCGTTTCATGTTCTTCGTCGGGTGAAAATTCTCAAGCTAGTAACCCGGTGAATAATAAGAAGAAGAAAATAAATATTAAGAAGAAGAAACATAAGAGAGGGTCAAAACCTCCAACCACTATCAAACATGTTGGAAAACAACCAGTTAATCGTGTTGGGAGTGTTGATGATGTCAAGATCACCCAAACAACCCGTAAGACCAAGTACCCTTGCAGGCTTTGTAAGGGTAGCCATCTTCTTAAAGATTGCCCTAGTCTATCCAAGGTTATAGAAGCATGGTCTACACGCCCTCGCCAACCCATGTCGTTAGCCTGTGAACAACATGTTGATGACCCCCCGTCAACCAGTCATGATATAGTTGGGAAGAAGAAAAGTAGAGCCAAGTTCCCATGTATGTTATTCAAAGGGAGTCATCTAACTCATCTTTGTCCTCATATGGAAGAAGCCTCGAAATTACTGGAAGACATGAATGTTTCACAACCTCAACTTCCATCTGCTTATCGTAAGCTTTCTCTCAACCCTCTAATAGTTGATGGAATGATCACTCTGGTTCCTTCACCGGTCAATCTGGTTGATCATGTGGTCAATCTGGTCACGTCCTTCGTTGAACCAGTTGACAAAGTGGTTGATCCGATACCATCCTCGGTCAATCTCGTTCTCCCCTCAGAGAGCGAAACTAAAGAGGTCAATCTGATCCCATCCTCAGTTGATCCCACTCTCCTGTTAGAGAGTGTCACCCAAGTGGTCGATCCGTTTCCACCTGTCGACCCCATTCTCCCACTGGAGAATGAAACCTAAGTGGTCGATCTAAACTCATCATCGGTCGATCCTAATCTCCCGCTAGAGAGTAAACCCGATACGGCCCATGTTTTTCTCGTTGATATAGAATCTCCTGTGTCGAGGGGTATTCCTCCTTCTCTCGTAGGACCCCCTCCAAGTAATGAGGCCATCCATTTTGATTGGGGTGTACTAACTGGACCTCATCTTCCCTCTCACATTCCTTTCCAGATTACAGTATAGGTTTATGGTCGAGACGTTCCTCAAACACTGATAGATGAAGGTTCATCTGTTAGTATTTTGTCCTCTTTTGCTTGGAAATCTTTGGGTTGTCCTCCACTTGCGTCGGTTACGTAGAATCTGTTAGATTTTAACAGAAGATCCATTCAACCTTTAGGGACCCTTCTTCAGTTTCCTGTAACTTTGGGAGGGAAAATTGTCTTTATTGATGTCATGGTAGTCCAAGACCTCTTGGATTTCACTTTACTCCTTGGGCAAGATTATGTCTATGCCATGAAAGCTATTGTGTCTACTCTTTTTCGTGTGATATATTTCCCTCACGATGGACGGGTTGTGACTGTTGATCAACTTTCATTCATTGATCCCACCTGGATTTCCTCCCTAAATGGTTCTTATATGCAGACGGTATCGCCCCCGCCACAGGTCAATTATGTGGCATTGTCGCCCATGGCTTCAAATTCTGATGACTTAGATCCAGTAGTTGACATGGTGATCTCTTCAATAGGGTTGCTAGAGCTTGATCTCTTTACTCCTGTCGTGACCCTCAACATGGTGTCCTTCCAGAGTGTGTTTCTTCCTTCCAGTGAAGACCTCTTGGAAGCCATGACCGATTTTTGTCCCTTGACATGGTCTCCTTCTGGAGCATTGTCCTCTTGGAATCCATGATTAAGAAGACTCCGAGGATAGTTTTTGCATCTTTGGGGAAACATCGTTAAAAAATGAAACAGAGTTCTTTGAGCATGGTTTTTTGATTTCAAGCTCTTTAAAAAATGAAACCACTTACGAGGATATTTTTTTCGTCTCTGTGGAAACCTTGTTAAAAAATGAAACAGAGGTTACGAGCATAGTTATTGTTTCTATTTCAAGCTCATTAAAAAATGAAATAGTTTTCCCCCTCTCTATTTGAGTCAAGTCCTTCATCTAGTATTTGAAGCTTCATTTCATTCTCCTTTGCAGTTGGATGAAACGAAGCTTGGGGGGCAATACTTCTAGCCTCTGGACTTCATGCTGAAGTAGAGCCGCTAGCTTCTTAAACTGGGGGCTAAGTACCAACCATCCCTGTGTTATGTGTTGGGAAGTCACAAGCATAGTTTTCTATGGTTCAAGCTTGTGTAAAAATGAAACCAGTGACCTCAAGCATAGTTTTGTTTAGTTTTTAAGCTTGTGTAAAAATAAAATCTATCCCAAGCATAGTTTTGTTTTGTTTTAAATCTTGCGTAAAAATGAAAACAATCCCGAGATTAGTCTTTGTTATTTCTCATGCTCGTAAATACATGAGAATAAGTTACTGAGCTTAGTCTTTGTTCTTTCTCCTGCTCATAAATCAATGAGAATGTAACCGAGTATACTTTTATCACTTTTTCGGACTCGTAAAGGTTATACGAAAAAGGAAACCCCTAGAGTTCCCTTTAAGCTCTTTTTAGACTCTCTAAACATGAAAAGATTACTGAGCGATATTGTTATTTTCATGCTCGTTAAAGTATTTGAAGAAAACGTCTATTGAGCAATAGTTTATCTCTTTTTCGGTCTCATCAGACTACTTTATGAAAAAGGAACTGAGAGAGTTCTCTTTTAAGTGTTTTTCTAGACTCTATAATCATGAAAAACCTCTGAGTTTTCTTTATTTGGACTCGTTAAACAAACATCGAAAGGCCCATATGGGACCAAACCACTCCTTTCTAGGGTTCGTTAAACATACTCCGAGGGACTCGTCCAAAGGATGATCTTACATTACAAGCATATGTTATCCTCCTCAAGCTTGCATAAACATAAAGAGGTACTCGGTAGAAATGGTGGGGGAAAATTTTGGAAAGAATTGTGTCTAAACCTGTATTCCATGGAAGAGTCATTTTTGAACATGACACCCTTTCACTCGCCCTGTGTCTAGGTTGGAAAATCCACTTGTCTCTTGATCATACTCCTATAAGATTACAAATTGGTCTATGATCCCTGTTGATGAGTCAATGTTTCTAATACAGTTGTCATGTCATTAATATGTTCAAAGAGAAGTTCAACCCAAAAAGCCTTCTATTGCGTCGACCATTTTTGCAGTCTTTAATCCTTCTATTGCATCGACCATCCCTGAGTCAGTCTTGAATCACTTGTTACTCTGATCTACATCAAATCCTATTACTTGTTTCGTGTCATTGATGGGGGATACATTAAGGCCCTCCTATGATGAGTCTTTTCCTGTCGAATTCAACTCATTATCTAGGAATTAGACTTAGAAACTAATTGTTACCTTGGAACTTGCATGCCTCAATGGAAGGTTTCCTCGCTTTCGACAGTGGGTTTTCATTATCGACCCCTAATTGAGAGATTCCATCGAGTGTTCGACCTCAGCTCATTGATTCACATTCGTTGAATTGTACCAGAGTACCTTGGGAGTCATTGACATTAATGGTTATTTCCCTCGCACTTTTTAATGGTATACACTAATGACCGGTAATCAAGTGGTTTCTACCATGTTCGACTTCAACACATGTATTCGCATGGTTAGATTCGTACTATAGAGTGATAGAGATGAAGACCCTGGATATTTTTCTGGCAGATCTAGGTTGTGTTGGAGTATATTCAGTGTACTATTGCATAGATCTACATTGTATGTCTGGTGGCTATGTTCAAATTTGACTCTTTAACACATAGATCCACAGTGTATTTTTGGTGGCTATGTTCAGATTTGAGACATATTGGCATGGATCCACAGTGTATGTTTGATGACCTTGAACTGTCTTACTTGACATGGATCTTCGCATGTCAGCATTTATGCTTTGAGTCATTTGTATTCTGAGTATGGGAAGGCCTACCTCAGTGATGATATATTATTGTACTGTATTTCCTTGTTTGTTGGCAGGTTTCTGATAGACTGTTTCTTGTTCCCTACACACACTCGACAAAGTATTTCAGCTATCACTCTGTTCTAACTTCATACTTTTGGGGGCTCTCTGTTACACATTATTTTCGTCATCCCTATCACCATTAATGATGTAAACCTATCCGTTTCCTTCAAAGGGGTCAGTGGCCTGAGTTCCTAAAGAGAGAAGGGAGAAGAACTTTTCCTGAGAAAAGAAGTTGCATTTTCATGTGTAAAACCCTTATAAAAAAGGAAGTTCGCAGACTACCTATGTATTAGGGTGCGAGAATGCCTGATTCTCATAGGATGCATCATAGCTAGGGTGTGAACAGTTCGTAGGTTGCACTATAAGCAGGGTGCGAGAATGCTTACACGTGGGAAAAACAAGCGTTTTCTCGAATCTTCTAGAAGGAGAAACTTCCATGACGAGGTGGCATCTGAATGGTTTGGATCTTACTTGCTTTCATGATTTGGTGGGATCATCCTAACCTCCTCACCTTATCCTCTTCAACTTATAAAAGGAGAGGAGCTCTCATGGAGAAGGGGTTCTTGAGCTTGTTAGCTTTGGTTGGCTTGGAAATATTAGCTTGGTTGGAGTGAATTTGAGATTTTCTTTGTCAAGATAGATTGTGAATATCATCAGATCTATGCTCTCAGAATTCTTGGAGTGAAAGTGTGTGGGGAACGAAGGATAGTTGGAAGGGACCTTACAACATCAAGGCCATGGTTGTAATCTCTCTTTCACATTTAATATGATACAGTAATATGATTCTTTCCTATAAAGCTTGTTTTGTTTTATTGTATGATTCCTTGATTACATACATAGGTTTATATTGAGTTTATGTTGTTGTTATCACTTTGGTTGGTTGTGTTCTTTTGCAGGTTCATCATTATATGAGCATTGGAACGAATCTAGGATGGCAATGGTGAGAGGAAGCGACATTTAAACGGTATGTCACTCATCCCTCTTTAGTTAGTAAATTCAATATCTAAAACTTAAGGAAAGCATTATGTTCTGGTGTGTTTTGTTCTAGATCCAGGTGGATCTAGGGAGATCAGTTAGTGTCTGCACCTACCGATTAGTCCGATAATAGCTGATGAAGGTGATTTGTTACCCAGGTAACATGCAATACTCACTGCCTCTGCCCAGAATTCTTTCCCTAACCTAGAGCCATTTAGCATGCACCTTGCTTTTTCCATCAGCATCCTGTTCATCCTTTCTTCAACTCCATAATGATGAGGCATATATGGAGTAGTATTTTTCCTTTCTATACCTCACTTCTTACATAATTCTTCAAATTCATTCTTGCGGAACTCTCCACCATTATCTGTCCTCAACACCTTAATTATTTTCTCTGTTTGATTCTCAACAAGAGCCTTAAACTGTTTAAACCTCTCAAAGACTTCAGATTTATTCTGAGGAAATATATCCAAGTATTCCTCGAGAAGTCATTTATAAATGAGACATAGTACACAAATTTTCCCAATGATGGAACCAACACAAGTCCAAACACATCACTATGAACTAATTGTAAAATTCCTTCTGCCCTCATTGTACCAGAGGGGAATCTTACCCGATTCTACTTCCCATATACACAATGTTCACAAAAATAAAAATCTAGAGAGTAGTTAGACATACCTTCAACCATACCTTTACCATGTAGTAGTCAAAGACCCTTCTCTCTGATATGCCCCAGTATTTGATGCCATAGAATAACCTTTTCTTCAGAGACTGTAGGAGTTCTTTCTTCTTCAAATCCAATATTAGGAACAATGGAACTATTACATCCATCACTAATAGTGATTCCTTGCATCCTATACAGAGTTCCAAACTGAACTCCCTTCAGCAACACCATTACTCCTCGAACCATCCTGTACGTTTCCTTTTCAAATATTTTTTTTACCCCTGCATTGTCTATTTTTCTTACAAAAATAAAATTTATGGCAAATCCTAGGATGTGCATAACACCAAATAGTTTTCTAATCCTTCCATATATGAGCCTCAAACTGAATTTTCCTCGACCTATGATTCTGGTTGTCGATTCATCACCTAGGAAAACATAACCTCCATCATACCTTTCATATTAATAGAACCACTCCCTATGGGGATTCATATTAAAGGATGCACCTAAATCAACCAACCATGCCTCATGATCTGCATGTGTTCTTGAAGAATCCAAGTACAAATCCCCTACTTCTTACTTGGAGCTATTTTCTTCTGTAAACAGAGATTCTTCAGATCCCTTCTTTTTCTCAACTTTGGATCTACACTGCTTCTTGTAGTTCCCTTCTTTTCCACATCTCCATCATAACTTTACAAACTTTTTGAGGGACTTAGATCTTCCCTTAGACTTAGATATCCCACTTGAGGACTTAGATGTATTTCGTTCCTGGGAGCGTCCTCTTGTAAATAATGCAACTGTTCTATGCACTTCCATGTTCTTATGTCTCATCTCCTCTAACAAAAAGGGTGAGAACACTTCATCAAACTTCAAGGTAGTTTTATTACTACCTATGTCCACAACTAGACTATCCCACGAGTCTATTAAAGAGCACAATAAATCGATACACTTATCTTCATCTAAAATTTTAATCTCAATAGATACTAACTGACTTACCACAGTACTGAAGGCATTCAAATTCTCTGTCATCGATTCTCCATCTCTCATCCTTAGATTATACAACTTATTTCATAGGAATATTTTATTTACTAGGGACTTAGATTGATACAACTTCCCCAACTTATCCCATAAATCTTTGGTTGTAGCTTCCTCTAACACATTCAGTAATACTGAATCTGAGAGACATAGTCAGATTCTACTCTTCACCTTCTGATCCAAATTTTTCCAGTCATCTGTTGAATTTCCTATAGGTGTAGTACCTAGATGCACCACGATCCATTGATCTCTGTCTACCAACATATCTTCCATCTTGAGCTTCCACAACTCAAAACTTTTCCCATTAAACTTATCAATCTCCATTTTTAAACTACTCGCCATTTCTATTCACCTGGAAAATCAATACCACAGATCCCCCACTAGAAATAATCTTATCATAGTCCCAATCCAAACCCTTGACCACAAAGGCATCCCCCTGAAGCTAACAAATCTCTGATATGAAATGTATATTTTGACCTTGTACAATATTTTATTGCAAACATATTTTCAATAAAAGAACAGAAAAGATACAATGTCAAATACAAACATTACACACAGATTTTTCCCCTGGAAACCCAAATCGGGAAAACAAACATATTCTATATTCATTCATTGTCATACATTGTTTACAATACAATATACATATAGGAGCCAACGACATCCAAAACCCTAACCTAATGACCTAGATTAGTCAACAACCCTAATTCCTTAACCGGAAATAGAAAACCATCGAACAATGGACACAAAAATCGAGGTGACATGAAAAACAAGGTAAAAATGTGACACGTTTCCCAAGGAAAAAAAATTCTCAAGGGTGTGAAAAGAATATAACACATACCCAACAACATCATGTCCATCCTTTGATGAGTTTGTTCCTGTCAACTTCAACACATCATTCAGGAATTAGACTTAGAAACCAACTAGTACCTTGGAACTTGCATGCCTCAATGGTAGGTATCCTTTCCTTCAACATTAGGTTTACATCATTGGCCTCTAATTGAATGATTCCACAAATGTTTGACTTCATCTCATTTATTCAAATTCCTTGGAATGTACAAGGCTACCTTACGAGTCATTGTCATCATTGGTGATTTCCCTCTCACTTGTTAATGGTATACATCAATGACCTATAATCAAGTGGTTTCTACCATGTTTGACACCAACACATTATTCACATTGTTGGAATTGTACCATTTCTGGATTGGGATGAAGACCATGGGAATCCACCTATGCTACATGATTTACCTAGGTTGTGATGAGGATTATTTGAGTACTTAATAAGGTTATAGTATGGTCATCATGCTGGCGATCTCACTAATGTATATGTTGTCACATAGATCCACTTTTTACTGGTCCATGGATAATTGTTTTTCATAACTTAGCTCCACTTTGTATTATTTTGTGGCTACAACCTGATCAATTCATGGAGATATGGATCCACATTGTATATTTGGTGGCCATACCCTTAGTCAGTTCTTTCATGGATATGCAGTGTATTGGTCGGTGACCATGATTTGAGTTAGATTATTTTGAGAATGGGTATGCCTACCTCGGGGATGATACATATATAATATTTGATGTTTGTTTGCAGTTTCCACCTATCTCTCATATTCCATCACCCTCACATACATATTTTTGTAAAGTTTCTAGGCCATCATCCTTTATTTTGACTTCACACTTTAGGGGGCATCTGTTACACACCTAAATGTCGCATTACCAAATGTCACACTTAAGTATCATAAGTTTCGCAAATGTCGTACTACCAAATTTCACACTTAAGTGTCACAACTCCATCGCCATGAGGAAGTGTATTTCATAATCCCTACACATGTTAAGGAGGAAATCTATCATTTGGAGGTCAAAATACTACCTTTTTCTTTGAGTTTTTTGCCTTGCTTAAGCTTCATCGCCCCCTGACCATATAAAATAAGGGATCAACCCTGATCATCACTCCCCAAGACACTTAGAGGGAGTGATAGTCTCACCTTATGCTCAGTTATGGAGGGGCGATGAAGTAGTTGCAACAATCATGCCTTGATTTTTTAATCTTATTTATAGTATATTTTAGTTGGTTAAGGGATTGGTTTGAGCTACCCTCTATTTAAGGAAAGGTCAATCTTGTTGGTTCATCCAAATCCTCATTTGACCACAACCTCTCTTCAAAATTATCCTATGGTTGTTGTGCCTCAATGCTTATATAATGGAGGCCATGCTTGAGTAAAGGGGGGGAGAATATAGATCATCATACTTATGAATTTGTGAAATTCAAGGGGTTGAAAAGGAAATCTTGGAGGAGCTGATGTGACATCGAGATTGAGGTTGTTGTTGGAAGATTGGTTGATGTCATTGATGTCAACCCTAGCCATTGGATTTTGGACCCCACAGTTGATCGAAGTAGCTAGACATGAAGGAAATTACACATCAAGATACACCACACATGGATGGATATTATAAGTCATGTCGCTTCCAGTGGTATGTGTCACACCATGTGGATCCTCACAATTGAGGAGAAATGAATTTTTGAATATGACAATGTGAATTGAAGAAGAAACTACATGTCAACCCTAATGTTAAAAGGAAGTGACATAAAGGGTATAATAACATATCATTATACATTCCTTTTCAAAACACACAAGTTTGTTAATGAACAAGGAGACATAAGTCTAATTTCAGAGGAAATATGAAATAAATAAGCCGAATTTCAAGGGAGGATGATGTCTTTAGTGATGTGTTCTAAGGTATGTTATTTACAAGTCATTTTACCATTTTCTCTATAACTTTGTTTCTAGAATGATTTAGATGGAAAAATTTGGAGGCTATTCAGAAGACATATATAGGTACATGTGGTAAAAATTTCAGCTCTTTATTCTCTATAATTTGGGAGATACACTCTGTGGAAGATAGGGTTTTTGACTAGTCCTGAAGCTAGTCATAAACAGATGTTCCGGGTAAAACAATTATAACGTATTCATAGAGAATCAAAATGAAGTGATACAAATTGCATTGGAAAGAGTACGGGCTGTATTTTATTGTGTACAAATTTCATAATCTTATGTTGAATATTGAGCGTGGGGCATTCTATACAAGTTCTCTCTCCTGAATAAACCAAAATTGAATAAGGTCTACCATTTTCTCTATAACTCCTTTTCTAGGAGGATTCAAGGAGTGAAACTTGGAGGAGTTTCAAAGAATATATTGAGTAATATTATCTATAGGATCAGAGTATTCCAAGAATTCAAGAATTGCAGAAGAAGAAGAAGAAGTTGAAGCAATTTACAACATCTCATATTTCAAAGAAGCAAATAGAGGTGAGTTCTTTTGATTTAATTGTGAAGGAGTAGGACATGTTGAATTTGAATGTCCTTATCCAAGGATTGAAAGAGATGATATTGAAGAATAAAATTCCAATGAAGAAGAAGAAAATCATGAAGCATAAATGATTCAATAAGAAGATGAGAATCTTAAAAAATTGAAGCAAGTTGAGATTGAAAATAGAAAGCTTAAAAACACGCATATAAATCTAAGATGTGAATTGGGTAGTTGTGAAAATACAATTGAAAGCTTGAAGAAACAATTAGAATACTTTGAGAAACTAAGAGAAGAAACCATTTCCTTGAAAAATCTACTCGAAGAAGCAAGAAGAATAGGAGAAGTAAAGAGTGTCCAAATGATGAACAAAGAAGAAGATTGTGAGAAACTTGAACAAGAAGTTGTCTCATTGAGGAAGAGCTTAAGAAACTCTCAAGTGCCAAAAGGCTTAACACATATTGGATGCATGGGTGAAAATTCATACAAAGAAGATGCAAATACCAATAATAAGTTTGAACAAATCTCTACATGGACAGTTGATGAGAAGTGGACCAAGATACCAAAAAGAAGGAATGATTACAAAAGAGATGAATATCCAAGAAGACCTCCTACCTTCAGGAATTAAAGAAGATTCAATTAGTATGAAGGAATCTACATAAGAGTATATCATGAACCCAGATGGACTACATCACAAAGAAGGTCACTTACTCCCAGGTATCAAAATTTCTTTCTTGGTCATTGTTATACTTGCAAACATTTTGGACATAAGGAAATTAATTGCAGAATCAATGAAAGGAAAAACTATGAAAGAAACATGAATGGTGTAAATAGAATATATGGAAACAATCGTGGATTTTCCAACATAAGTTATAATTCATTTTCCCCATTGATGGAAAAAAACAGTGTATGCTACAAATGTAACTATATTGGTCACAAAGCACGAGATTGCAGATATATGAATGAAGATTCTCCTATGCCAACCACAGTATGGAGAAGGAAAGAGATTCTAAACAATGAATATTGTCGAATAGCATTGACCACTGAAGAATGTAAAGAAGAAGATGAATGGTATGTAGACAATGGATGTTCTTCACACATGACCGAGGATCAAGGCAAATTCATCATCTTGAAGAGAAAGGGTGTCAATGTTGCATTTGGAGATGACTCATCTACTAAAATACTTGTAAAAGGTGTAGTAGATCTTGGAATAAAAAATGTAAAAGAAAAGAATGTCCTATTGGTTGAAGACTTGAATCATAATCTACTCAGTGTTAGTAAAATGTGTGATCAAGGATATACTCTCACGTTTGACTCACAACAATGTAAAATCAAAGAAGAAGGTTCAGGAAGATTGGTTTCAATTTCAAAAACAAGACCAAGTAACATATATGTCCTAGATCCACGAAAAACATCCAAGGAAGAAAACTACCATACAAAAGAAGTGTTATTAAGTGCTATATGTTCAGGGGGAGAAACCCCAAAGAAGAGAGTTACCTTTTTCCATTAAACTTAGGGGGGGAGAAGCCCCACCCTTTTCCATTGATGTAAAAGGGGGAGAGAAACTAGGAGCATGAGGATAGGGGGAGCATGCGTGTTTCCATCAATGACAAAGGGGGAGATTGTTGGAATATTGGTTGTTGTCATTGATTTCAACCCTAGCTATTGGCTTTTGGACCCCACATTTGATCGAAGTAGATAGACATGAAGGAAATTACACATGCAGATATAACACCCATAGATGGATAGTATAAGTCATGCCACTTTCGGTGGTATGTGGCACATCACGTGGATCCTCACGATTGAGGATAAATGAATTTTTGAAGATGACAATGTGAATTGAAGCAGAAACTACATGTCGTCCCTAATGTTAAAAGGAAGTGACATAAAGGGTATAAATACATATCATTATACATTCATTTTAAACACACACAAATTTTTTAATGAACAAGGAGATATAAATCAAATTTCAAAGGAAATATGAAGTAAAGAAGGCCGAATTTCAAGGGAGGATGAAGTCTTTAGGTGATGTGTTCTAAGGTATGTTATTTACAGGTCATCTTACCATTTTCGCTATAAATTTGTTTCTAGAATGATTCAGATGGTGGAATTTGGAGTCTATTGAGAAGACATATCTAGGTACCTATGGTAAAAAATTCATCTCTTTATTTGCTATAATTTGGGAGATACACTCCGTGGAAGATAAGGTTTTTGACAAGTCCTGAAGCTAGTCATAAACGGGTGTTCTAGGTAAAAAAGTCATAACGTCTTCATAGAGAATCAAAATGAAGTGAGACAAATTGCATTTGAAATAGTATGGGTTTTGGTTTCTTTTGTACGAATTTCAGAATCTTATGTTAAATATTGATCACGGTGCATTTTGTACATGTTTGCTCTCCTGAATAAACCATAATTGAATAAACTCTACCATTTTCTCTATAACTCCTTTTATGGGAGGATTCGAGGAGTGAAACTTGGAGAAGTTTCAGAGAATACATTGAGTAATATTATCTATAGGATCAGAGTATTCCAAGAAGTGAATAATTGCATAAGTTGAAGAATTCTCAAGAAGCGTTATCAGGTTCTATGTGATGGTTGGTTGATGGTGATAATTTAATGTAAGTTTTTATTATCTCTCATATATTCTTGGGTGGAAGGAATGAGAAAGGATGGAGAGCTCAAACCTCTCTTGATATTGGAGGATTGTATCTTCCTTTTGGAGGTTTATCCCTCCCTTTATATTTGGTAGTTGTAGCTTCCCTTGGAAGTCATTACTTCCCTTGAACAATAGCTATTGGTTATTTCTCATATATTATGCATGGTGTATTTTGGTGTATTGGCGTAACTCTTATACTTTTGTTCATTTCTCATTGGGTATAATTGAATATATAATATGGTTGAAGTATAAGTTGAAAAAGTTTTTAAATTGTACTTGATACTGATTCACCCCTCTCTCAGTATCAACATTTGTAAGTGTGTCAGTATTGATTTCTTTCCAATAATAAATAACTTGGCCTATTCCCCTCATGTTTATATTGTTCATTATAACCATGTCTATTTTCGTCTAATTTGACATCAATAGATCTATTATGCTTGAAAATATATCATAGAAGAATGAGGTATTGATGTGTTCTTGTGTTAAATTGTTCATTTGGATAGTTGGTTGTCATTGATGTCAAACCTTGGAGAGTGAAGTTGGAGATTGATTTCAACCCTTAGAGATTGATGTCAACCCTTGGAGAGGTCCAGAGATGTTGGAAATTTGATTGACATTTGTATGATCGATATTTATGATGAATTAGTTGGGTACATTTGATGTAGTCTACATGTAGCCCCCGAGGTGTGGTTATGGGATCCGAAGTTGATTAAGGAATATGGACATGAAGGATAGTGAAATTGTACATAATACTATCATATATGGATAAAACACGTTGTGCCATTTCTGGTGATATGTGGAACACCATGTGGTTCCTCACGGTTAGGGAGATATGGCCTTGTAAAGTTGGAATACCCAAAGAGTGGTCAAGAAACCCCTAATTGGTTACAAGTCTTGGTGAAAGGGTAAAGTGGTTGTAACAAGAAACCCATAAAATAAGTAAATAGGTTACCTAGCACATTATAAATACACCTCAAAGAGTCATTTATTTCGACACACACACTTACATTGAATATATATCTTATGAACGTTATGGTCTATATTTTGGAAAATATATTAGTGAATTTGAGGTTGAATTCGATGTATCAAGTCTAAGGCAACGAAGGAGTCAAAAGAAGCGAAATTTTCAGAGTTGCAAAAAACTAGAAACTCTAATTTTCTGAGGTTATAAGTGGGATGCATAAGGAAATGCCACATACATATGCGAGTTGCAAGAGGAAAAGTAGCATACATCCCCAGGTTGTAGGAGGAGAGGTTGTGGATCTAAGGAAAATATTTGAAGAATAATGGTTGGTTAAGTTGCAACAAGGTTTGATGGTACAAAACAATTGCTACAGTATCTAAGATAGTATGCTTTGGGTTTTCATGAGTAAAGGTATGTATTTTATGTATTTGTTTGAGGCTTGTATCTTGGAAGGCATGGCAGATGTTTAAGGCATGTCTTGGAGGCCCTTAATGGTACATGATTGCATATGGTTGAGGTGATATTATTACATTTTTGAGACATACTCTTGGTACTTGGTATATGGTTGTTATGGTTCATTGTTAGAGGCACATCTTTGTGATATTGGAATATACATGGGGCTTATATTATGGTACATGGAATGATTGAGAGTGTTATGGTATATGATTGAGACACATTTCATGGTATATGGTATATGGTACATGGTATGGTACATGTGTTGATGTAAATGGTTGGTACATGGTATGGTACATTATTGGTATTTGGTATACATGGTATATGGTTGAGGCATATGGTACAGGTTGAGGTGCATGGTTGATTCATGGATTGGTATAGGTTGAGGTGCATGGTTGATGCACTTGTTGTGGTGCAGGTTGTGGTACACAATTGATGCTTGGTATGGTACATGATTGGTACATGGTATGGTGTTGATGTTCATGATTGATATACATGGTTGATGTGCATGGTTGACACATGGTACGATACATGATATGGTATATGGTTGATGTGCATGGTTGGCACATGGTTGATGGTACAGGTTAATGCATGGTGCATGGTACATGTTGGTACTTGGTTGAGACACATATCTTGTGATGGTATTTTTGTGATATTGGTACATGCTTGGTAGATGCATGTGTTGGTGATGTTGGACATCTAATTGAGAGGTGTTCTTGGTATATGATCCATGTGAGAGGATCCGATTGAGTATTAGTGACAGTGATAGGTTGGATACACTGACATGTTGATAGGCTACAAGTTGATGTGATACTGACAGTGGTAGTGATTGTGGTAGTTACATTTGGTCTACACTTATACTTCAATGTGGCAAGATGGGGTAAGGAAAGGGGGTTGTAGCCTCCTTCCGGTTGGAGCCAAAGAATCAGGGAGTTGAATATTCCTTCAGGTTGGAGCTTGAGAATCAAGGGGTTGTAGCCTCCTTATGGTTGGATCCATAGAATCAAGGATTTGTAGCTTCCTTCATATTGGAGCCTGTAAATAGGGGGTTGTATCCTCCTTCTAGTTGCAACTGTAGAATTTGGAATTTGGTGTTTCCTATGAATTAATTCTTGATATATATAAGAAAGAATTATGTGGTTTTCTCCCATTTGGGTTTCCATGTAAATACTGGTGTTTATGTGATGTTTCTTATGATTATATGCTCATGATATATTGAATGCAATCATAGATGATACATTGATGATAAAATGTTGAACATTGTTAATAAAATGAAAGAATATATATTCTAGTTAAAAGTTGTATAAAGTGCTCATACCGATTCATCCCCCCTCTCATTATTTCAACAATTGGTATCAGAGAAGGTTTCTTAAATAAATAGTTTAACCACTAGAAGGTAGATCATCGAGTAAATTATAAATGGAGTACCAATGTTCAATTGTCATAATGGTCTGGACTATGAGATATGGAGCAGAAGAATGCTTTTTTTTTATAGGAACAGGGATATGATATTTGGTATTAAATTGTTACAAGATATAATGGTTCAAAGAAACCAAAGACTCCATCCAAGAAGGAATTGAATAAGAACAACAAAATATAAATAGATTTCATTATGGAAGGATTACCTGATTCAATAAAAGACAAAGTAGGAAAATGTTCATCATCTAAAGAACTCTTGGATAAGCTACATAATATATATTCTTCTCCCATCATAGAGTCAGATAATTCCAAATAGGATGCAGATGTCTGTGCCTTTTTCTTTAATTGTGAATAGCACAGACATCTTGAAATTGAATTCCCTTAGTTGAATATTGAAAGTAACAAGACAAAAAGGCCCAATAAAATAGAAGACAATCCTGAGATTGAAAAGAAAAAGAATCATGAAGAAAATTTTAGACAACGAGAAATAAAACTTGAAGATGAGATAATCAAACTGAAGATCCAACCTGAAGAATCAAAGGGAACATAAGAAGTCATGAAGAATCATATGTTGAAGAAAGAATAATATCAAAATTCCAATTCTAGAGAATTCAAGAAGATGATCATGATGTTAAAAGGTCAACTAGAAGAATCCATAAGAAATGAAGAAACTCTCGAGGATCAGAAGAAGTGTTTGGAAATCAAAATAGCAACACAGAAGGAATAAGCAGGAAAGAGAGAGAATGCATTGACAGATCATATTAAGGAAAGAACTGATGACTTAAATCATCTTGAAGAATAATTTGGTGAAGAAAAGAGAATACTTGAAAAATATATCATCTCCTTGAAGATCAAACTTGAAGAAGCAAAGAGGACAGAAGAAGTCATGAACAACCAGATGATGAAAAAAGAATAAGAGATTGAGAAGCTTGAAGAAGAATTTGTCACACTAAGAATCAAATTCATCAAGCTCTACATGAATGTTGAAGAGAGAGAAACATGCACATCATCCATAGAGAATGTTGAAGAGAATCCCTCCATGTTTCTAGAAAAGAAGAATGAATAAAAGAGTAAGAATTATGCAAAATTACTCAAAGGAAGTAATCATGGTCATAAAAAATCAAATAAGAATGAGTATAATAGAGATACATATTCAACAAGACCTACCATATTCATGCAACAAAGAAGATTCAACCATAATGAAGGAATCCATGAAAGAGAAGATCATGATCAACTAAGGTAGGAATTCAAAAGGACTACACCACAAAGAATATCATTCACTCCCAGGTATGTAAATTTATTTTATGGTCATTATTTGTATTGTATTAAATTTGGACATAAGGTTGCATATTGCAGGGCTTATGGAAGAAATGTTCAAGCAAGAAATGCTTATGTGGCCCCTCATAACATAAAATGTTACAAATGCCATAACTATGGACACATAGCTCATGATTGTAAAAGCATGATGGATACTTCGATGAAAGAGAACATTGATATCAGATATACAAAAGTATGGAAAATAAAATAGGAATAGATGAATAAATATCAAGTCCTAGAGATCATAGGATTTGTAGTAGTACAATAAAGAAAAGAAGAAAATGTGAATAAAGAAAAGGCACAAGAGATTGCACTATCATGGATTGTTGATCCGAAAATATCTTTTAATGATTGTGGTTGAGTTATTAATTGCATGTGTTAATTAACCATTTATGAAGTTGAACCAAAGAGGATGAATTTAATGAAGAAAAATAGCATCCATAAAACAATATACAGATCTGAACATAAGGATGAAGAACAACAAACCGTAACAAGAGAAGTCATAATGGATTTCGGCAAGGATGTCTACGTCTCTGGGCCTTTGTCTCAGTGGGGGAGGATTCTTTATTAATTATTCAATGCTTTAAAAGTACATAAAAAGTACATCAAATGGATCTCATACTAGTCTCACTGTGTTCTGATCGACCTCAGAAATCCAACACAACTGACGGCACTGAAAAAGACTAAGTATAGCTCCCAGAAATGGCTTGCAAAGGTATCCTCCTCAACAACTTACCTGCATAAAAATGACTTTGGCTTGGCTTTACTTCAGCATAACTCTGCTTTGATTGTCCTTCCATGGCCTCAAACAGGCCTAGTTTATATAGATCTGAATTTGGTTATCCTTCCCCAACTGACATCATATTGTTAGCCATTTGAACCCTGTCACATTTCACTGAAGCCACTATCATCCATGTAGACAACATTACTAATGATAGCATCAAAAACATGAATGCAATTGAGCTGATATACTTATAATATTTGCACGACATCAGCTTATCTTGAAGCAACCTATGATTGATTTTCCATTCAACAATCATTTCATGTTCTTGCTTAAGATCGATTACTTCATTTGAAACAATTATTGGTTTGTTGTTTGCTTGCACTGCCTTCTTTAATTGTTCCATTGTTTGAAGAGTTTTATTTGCCTTAACATGATGAGCATGAACCACATAATCTTGACCTTCTTTGGTTAATTGATATTGATTCTTTTTCCTGTAGAATATTTCCTTACGATCATATAAGTATGGACTACCTAAGACCATTCCACATTCTCTTAATGAAAATACATCACATGTTACCTCATCCATATACTTAGATGAAATTGCAAATTTGATTGTGCACTGCTTTGTTATGTGCATTTGATGATGATTGATTACCCATTTAAGTGTGTAAGGCTTATGATGTGCTTGTGTTCTTAACCCCAATTGTTTAACCAATTCTTATGAGATTGGATTATATTGAGATCCATTTTCGATTAATGTGTCTATCTTAGTGTGTTTCATGATTACCCTTATATGAAACAAGTTACTTCTACAATCAATGCCTTCACCAATTTTACCTATCATACCAACCAATGAGACCTTTGATTCATCACCTGAATCCGATCCCAAGTCTATGGGTCTTGTTGTCATTGCAACTGTTTTATTTCCCTTATTTTCCTTGAACCATTTTGGCCTCATCTCAAGATGCAACTGCCAACATATGTCCTCATCATGCCCTCTTTCTTGCAATGATTTCAAGAGGACCTCTCTTCCTTTCTCGTCAGTGCATTTTCCTTTTTTCCTATCCACCTCCTTTTGTCCTCTTTCCTTAAAGAATATTCCCCCGATACACTTGCTTTCCCTGCTTCAATATACGTTGCTTGAACATAAACCTCATCAAGGTTAGTTGGTCCAAACATGAATACAATGTTTCTAATATGTGCAGGTAAACCTCCTATATACTTCATAAGGGTTTCATGTGTATGTAAAGGGATATCCAACATCAATTCCATTTTACTAAAGCTATCTGTATACTCTTGCACTGCTTGTCCTTTTCTTAGTTTTAAAGATTTCCATTCAATTAATGATTTTTCTTTATAACCCAAAGGATAGAATTGTTTCCTAAGTGCAGAAATGAAGATTTTCCATGATGGAAATACATTACCTACTTGTTGCATTCCATTTTGCAACTTTCTTTTCCACCAGATGAGATATGTACCTGCAAGTCTCAAAGATGCCAACTTGATTTGTGTGGCCTCATCCTTGATCTGTTGCACACTGCAGTAAATATCCATCCGCTTGACCCAATTTTCAAGTCTCTTTGCATTAACTTCACCATCATATATGGGCAACTCAAATTTAACATCAAGTTTTAATAATGGAATTTCATTCTTATGTTTATGAACATGTTTCTTTGCATTAGATTTAGAACTTGAACTTGAAGAAGAAGGAGAAGAAAGAGGTGATGATGGAGGTGAAGGAGTAATCTGAGGAGGATCCTCTCCCTCTTCACTTTTTCCCTTTGAATATTCACCCAAAACTGGTCTTTTCCATTCCAATTAATCCTCGTACAAAACTTTCAACATCTCCGACATGGAAAATAACATTTTTTGAAACTATTTCTCATCAAGAGAAAGTTCCTCTTCTGATGCCATATTCTCACAGTGAGAAGCTCTCTTTCTTAATCCAATTAATGGATTCTCTGCAACAAGATTGCCTTCACCACATTGTATATTTTCCCTGGTTAACATGCAAAACTCAAATCCAAATGTCAACTAGCTCTGATACCACTTGATCCGAAAAGATATTTTAATGACTATGGTTGAGTTATTAATTGCATGTGTTAATTAACCATTTATGAAGATGAATGAAAGATGATGAATTTAATGAAGAAACATAGCAGCCATAAAACAATATACATATCTGAACATAAGCATTAAGAACAACAAACCATAACAAAAGAAGTGATAATGTAGTTCGGCAAGGTTGCCTATGTCTCTGGGCCTTTGTCTCAGTGGGGGAGGCTTCTTTATTATTTCTTCAATGCTTTCAAAGTACATAAAATGGATCTCATACTGGTCTCACTATTTTCTTCTCAATCTCATAAATCCAACACAACTGACGGCACAAAAGACTGAGTGTAGCTCCCAGAAATGGCCTGCAAAGGTCTCCTCCTCAACAACTTCCCTGCATAAAAATGGCTTTGGCTTGGCTTTGCTTTTGTGTAACTCTACTCTGACTTTCCTTCCATGGCCTCAAACAGGCTTGGTTTATATAGATATGAAGTTGGTTATCCTTCCCCAACTTCCTCCCAAAATATGGCCTCCAAAAAGGCCCAATATCCCCAAAAAATGGGCAAAATCCACTATAACAGGCCTAAAAATCATTTAAAAATCCCAAAAGCATAGTACAAAACCCACTCTGTATAAAAATATGGGCTTAAGCCCACAAATCATGCGCACACCCCCCTATTCTGGTCACATGCACCTTAATATGGCCAAGTGCTAGCTTGAAGGGCTAAGCGCTGGCCCCGATATCACGCTAGCTCCTTGATTTGTGGGCATATGGTGCAATGAAATGAGACCGTGCCCCTTCCCATGCGCCGAGCCCGTGGTTCCAACCCTGTATTACATGGTGGAAGTGCCATAAAAAATGTGCTCTAGTGGTTTTAGTAATGCGCCCCACGCCCTTTTGCTAATCGGTGGTCACATTCAAGGATAGAACCATGGCATGGGGCTTAGCCCCAACCCCCTCCGCGCAAAACCCTAATACATACAATATTTATAAATTAATTTGGGTTATGTGAAACAAGATATATGATAGGAGTGTTGGTATTAGACATCTCCTCAAGCACATCACTCATGGGTTCCATTCTCATGAGCTATCAGAATTTTAAACAATGCCACCAACAAACGATGGGGTGCCACATGGCACCTCCACATTAAAACAACCAACTACCACATGTCAACACTGTATTGGTCCATGCCTACATCCTTTTCCTAGTCACTAGTCACCACATGTCATCACCTGCCTCTGCCACGTCAACATCATGAAATAACTTTGGTGATGTCATCCTGACATCAACATTGACTTTTTGCTAGTTGAACTTTGACTTTTTAGTTGTTTGGGAATCTGATCAAAGTGTGATAACTCTCACATAGGGAGCCTGTTTGATAAAGTAAATATATGGTCGGAATTAGTGCGATGAGTCGGTCGCAATGGAATTGGTTTCGTCTGGTTCCGAGAACTTTCATGTTTGAGCCTTTTTCTGGATCTGGGAAGCCTCCTAGATCCGATTCTGGATCAATTGTAGTATGAGATAAATTCACAATTATAAAGGAATAAGTCATAGTTTATAAATATGATGAGTCTATAGATAAATAGGAATACTACTCCACGGGTATTTTTCTGAGCCATTCGTCTTAGAGACTCCCAGAAAATATGTATTTTGAACAGGGGAGGTCCATGCAGTAGACACTATAGATCAGTGAACCATCTTTTGAGTAGTATGAAGTGTTTGCAAAGATAGATTCAGAGAAGTTGGATAGAAGAAGTATAGAGTAACAGATTGATCGGTTGAGAAGTTGTGTTCCCACACAGGTAGCAGTTGGTAGGAATAATTTTATCATTATATTGCACGTATGTATTCAGGAAGGGATATATTCAGTATAAGTTGTTCCAGACATGAAGAGTTTGATGAGAAGATAGATCATATTAGTGGACATATTTGATTCTATTTGATCAACAAGAACATGTGATGATCAGTTGCAGTAGATTCAAGAGAAGTCAACATAATGGTACAGTGACGTATGGGACAACATTATGGACAATTGAGTAGCAGGGTTATGAACATTTTGTGACATATGGAGAGAGATGGATTCATGAGATGCTTAGTAGGTGTAGGAAACATGGTCAGATGCATATTTACAATTGGAATCAGTGATATCAGTTGGAATCAATTGTTCATAGAAAGGAAAGTAGTGAAAGGAACAACATAATACGAAAATAAAAAATGTCAGTAGAAGTTATATCATAAAAAAAAAAATCATTGAACAACATGGTCAAGTGAGCATGACAAGTAATTGAAGAAATCAAATAATGAATGTTTTTTATATATGTTAGTGAATTTCAAGAGGAAGGACCAATGGACAATTAGAAAGCATTGTAAGAAAGGAAATGAAACATGTACATGTGTCCCTACATCGATATACACAACATCGTGCAAAGAAGTCATAAAAGAGAGAGAGAGAGATCCAGAAAGGAATATTAGTATCCTACAGACAGGGAGACATACCCACATGAGGATCTATTCATTTATCCATGATTGACTACAGCAAGTACAAGGATAGGAGGATATTTATCGATATGGGGAGTTACTCTTTTGGTCAAAGAGGGAGATAAAGAACAAAGGCATGAAGATAGGGGGAGCAAACCCAAGGAGGGATACCCTTTTCCATTGATGTCAAAGGGGTAGAGATAGAAACATTCATGAGGAGTGATTATCACAGGGGGAGCATAAGCATGAGGGTTTCCATGCCTAAGTGTTTCAATCAATGTTGGTGTTTCCATCAATGCCAAAAGGAGAGAATTTTGAACAGTTGGTTGTCATTGATGTCAACCCTTGGAGAGGTCCAAAGATGTTGGACAGTTGACTGAAATTTGTATGATCGATATTGATGATGAGTTAGTTGGGTAAATTTAATGTAGTCTACATGTATCCCCGGAGGTGTGGTTATGGGACCCAAATTTTATTAAGGAATATGGACACGAAGGACAATGAAATTGTAGGTAATACTATCATAGATGGATATTACACATCATTTTTATTCTGGTGATATGTGGAATGCCACGTGGTTCCTCACGGATAGGGAGATATGGCCTTGTAAAGTTAGAAGCCCCAAAGAGTGGTCAATAATCCCCTAGTTGGTTACAAGTCTTGGTGAAAGGATAAAACGGTTGTAACAAGAAACCCCTATAATAAGGAAATATATTACCTAGCACAAGTATAAATACACCTCAAAGAGTCTCTCATTTCAACACACACGCTTACATTGAATTTTTGTCTTATGAATGTTATGGTATATATTTTAGAAAATATATTAGTGAATCTGAGGTTGAGTCCGACGTATCAATTCTGAGGCAGTGAAGGAGTCTAAAGGAGTGAAAGTTTCGGAGTTGAAGAAAACTAGAAACCCTATTTTTATGAGGTTATACATGGGTTGCATAAGGACATGTCACATACATACGCGAGTTGTAGGAGGGTAGGTCATGTACATCCACATGCTACAGGAGGACAGATCATGGGTCTGAGGAAAATCTTTGAAGAAGAATGGTTGGTTGAGTTGCAGGAAGATTTGACGGTACAAAAAAGTTGCTACAGGATTTGAGATGGAATGCTCCAAGTTTTCATAAGTAAAGGTATGTCTTTTATGTATTTTTTTAAGGCTTGTATCTTGGATGGTATGGCACATGATTAAGGCATGTCATGGAGGCCCTTGATGGTACATGATTTTATATGGTTGAGGTGATATTTTTACATGTTTGAGACATACTCTTGATACTCTGTTTATGGTTGTTATGGTTCATTGTTAGAGGCACATATTTGTGATATTGGAATATACATGAGGCTTATATTATGGTACATGGCAAGATTGAGAGTGATATGGTATATGGTTGAGACACATTTCATGGTATATGGTATATGGTATATGGCACATGGTATGGTATAGGTTTTGATGTACATGGTTGATACATGGTATGGTACATGATTGGTACTTGGTATACATGGTTGATGGTTGAGGCATATGGTACAGGTTCAGGTGCATGGTTGATGCACTTGTTGTGGTACAGGTTGTGGTACATTGTTGATGCTTGGTATGGTATAGGATTGGTACATGGAATGGTGTTGATGTACATGATTGATATACATGGTTGATGTACATGTTTGGCACATGGTATGATACATGATATGGTATATGGTTGATGTGCATGGTTGGCACATGTTGTGGTACAGGTTGTGGCATAGGTTGATGCATAATGCATGGTACAGGTTGGTACTTGGTTGAGACACATATCTTGTGATGGTATTTTGGTGATGTTGGTAAATGCTTGGTAGAGGCATGTGTTGGTTATGTTGGAAATCTAGTTGAGAGGGTCCTTGGTATATGATCTATGTGAGAGGATTTGGTTGAGTATCGATCACAGTGACAGGTTGGACAAGTTGACAGTGAAAAGTTGGATACATTGACAGGTTGGCAGGTTACATGTTGATGTGACAATGACAATGGTAGTGATATTGGGTATGTGTTATATTCTTTGCATTAGTAGATGTTGAAATTGTTTTCATTGAGAAACGTGTCACATTTGTTTCCTCGTTTTTCATGTTGCCTCGATTTTCATGTCCATTGTTGGGCGGTTTCTCGACACATGGTTTTTTGCCAATGGTTTTCTATTCTTGGTTAAGGAATTACGTTTATTGACTAATCCAGGTCATTGGGTTAGGGTTTTTGATTTCGTTGGATCCTATATGTATACTGTATTGTAAACAATGTATCACTATGAATGAATATAATTATGTTGGTTTTCCTGGTTTGGGTTTCGAGGGGAAAAATATTTGTGTAGTGTTTGTATTTTCCATTGTATCTTTTATTTTCTTTTACTGGAAATTTGTTTGTAGTAAATATTGTACAAGGTTAAAATATACATTTGGTATCAGAGCTTTGTTGGCTTTAGGTGGATGCCTTTGTGATCAAGGGTTTGGCTCGACACTGTGATAAGCCTTGTTACAGTGGGAGATCTGTGGTATTGATTTTTTAGGTGAAAAAAAATGGCGATCAATTCGAAAATGGAGATCGAAAAGTTTAATGGGAAAATTTTTGAGCTATGGAATATCAATATGGAAGGTCTGTTGGTGGCAAGAGATCATTGGATTGTGGTAGATACAGGTACTGTACCTACAACAAATTCAGCAAATGGCTAGAAAAATTTGGATCGAAAGGCAAAGAGAACAATCCGATTGTGTCTCTCAGATTCATAATTATTGAATGTGCTAGAGGAAGCTACAACCAAGGATTTATGGCATATGTTGGGGAAGTTGGATCAGTCTAAGTCCCTAGTAAATAAACTATTCCTGAGAAATAATTTGTATAACTTGAGGATGAGAGATGGAGACTCGGTGGAAGAGCATTTGAATGCCTTCAATATTGTGGTAAGTCAATTAGTATCTATTGAGATTAAAATTTAAGATGAATATAAGTGTATCAGTTTATTGTGTTATTTACTAGACTCATGGGATAGTCTGGTTGTGGCCATAGGTAGTAGTACAATTTCCTTGAAGTTTAATGAAGTGGTCTCATCCTTGTTGTCAGAGGAGATGAGACAGAAGAATATGGAAGGATAGAGCACAGATGCATTATTTACAAGAGGATGCTCTGAGGAAAGAAATATATCTAAATTCTCAAGTGGGAGATCTGAGTCTAAGGGTAGATCTAAATCTCCCAAATTTTTTGTAAAGGTATGTTGGAGATGTGGAAAAGAAGGGCACTACAAGAAGCAGTGTAGATCCAAAGTTGAGAAAAAGAAGGGATCTGAAGAATCTCTTTCTACATAAGAAAATACCTCCAAGGAAGAAAGAGGGGATGTGTACTTGGCTTCTTCAAGCACACATGTAGATCATGAGGCATGGTTGGTTGACTCAAGTGCATCGTTTCATGTGACTCCCCACAGGGAGTGGTTCTTTGAATATGAAAGGTATAATGGAAGTAATGTTTTCCTAGGTGTGACTTGAAAACAAAAATCATAGATCGAGGAAAATTAAAGTTGAGGCTCATAGATGGAAGGATTAGAACACTACCTGGTGTTCTCCACATCTCAGGATTGGCCAAAAATTTGGTTTATGTAAGAAAAATGGACGATGCAACAATAAAACCAATATTTGAAAAGGAAACCTACAGGATCGTTCGAGGAGCAATGATGTTGTTGAAGGGAGTTCAATTTTGAACTCTGTATACGCTGCAAGGAATCACTATTAGTGATGGGTATAATAGTTCCATTGTTCATGATATTGGAGTTGAAGAAGAAAGAAATCCTATAGTCTCTGGAGAAAAGGTTATGTTGTGGAATCAAAGACTGGGGCATATCAGAGAGAAGGGTCTTCGACTACTACACGGTAAAGGTATGGCTAAAGGTATGTCTAACTGCTCTCTGGATTTTGATTTCTGTGAACATTTTGTATATGGGAAGTAGAATCAGGTAATATTCCCCTCTGGTGCATCAAGGGAAGAAGGAAGTTTACATCTAGTTCATAGTGATGTTTTTGGACATGTATCGGTCCCATCATTGGAAAAATCAATTTACTATGTCTCATTTATAGATGACTTCTCGAGGAATAGTTGGATATATTTCCTTAGGAAGAAATCTAAAGTCTTTGACAGGTTTAAAGTGTTTAATTCTCTTGTTGAGAATCAAACAAAGAAAATAATTAAGCTGTTGAGGACAAAAGTGTGGAGAGTTATGTGGGAATGAATTTGAAGAATTTTGTAAGAAGTGTGGCATAGCAAGACAGAAGAATACTCCTTATACACCTCAGCAGAATGGAGTTGCAGAAAGGATGAAGAGGACACTGATGGAAAAAGAAAGGTGCATGCCCAGTGGTGTCGGGTTAGGGAAATAATTATGGGCAGAGTTAGTGGGTACTACATGTTACCTGGTCAACAAATCACCCTCATCGGTGTTGGATGACAAGACTCCGCAAGAGGTATGGACTGGTAAGAAACCTTCTCTCACACATCTCAAGGTATTTGGTTGTGATGCATATTGGATATAAATATGGTATCAAAGGTTATAATCTTTGGAACCCAGAAGCTAAGAAGGTAGTGTATAGCCAAGATGTGGTATTTAGAGAAATGAAGGATGTTTTTAAACAGGAAGTCCTACCAAGTAAGGAAGAACCAGAGAAAATATAATTTGATTTAAAGGATGATGAATCAGACTCTATAGAAGAACATGAATCAAAAGAAGAATATCATCATACTCTAGTATTGAGGAGATCGGTTCAATAAAGAAGGCTACCGGAAAGGTATACTCCATCTGATTTCCGTTCAAATTTTTCTTTGTCTATTACTGATGATGATCCTAGAACTGTCAGGGAGGAAGTGGATTCAGGGGATGGAAATCTCTGGAAAAAGGTGATGGACGAAGAAATGGAAGACTTGGATAAGAATGAGGCTTGGGATCTAGTGGAGTTGTCAACTAGAAGAAATCCCATTGGCAGAAAATGGGTATTTAAAAAGAAGTTGAATGCAGAAGGAAAAATGGAGAAATACAAAGCTCAGTTAGTAGTAAAGGGTTATTCCCAGGTTGAGGGAATTGATTTTGGTGAGATTTTTTCTCATGTTTCTAAGTTAACCTCTATAAGATTTATATTATCTATTGTTGTTTCATTTGATTTTGAAGTAGAATATGGATGTGAAGACAACATTCCTACATGGGGATATGGAAGAAGAAATCTATATGAAGAAGCCAGAAGGATTTGTTGTGGAGGGAAAGAAGGAGATGGTATGCAAGCTAGAAAATTCCCTGTATGGTTTAAAACAATCACCAAGGATGTGGTATCAAAAATTTGATACTAATATTTTGGGACTTGGTTTCACAAGAAGCAAATAGGTTCATTGTGTGTATTTTAAATTACTTGGTGATCATTTGATTTATTTGGTATTGTATGTGGATGACAAGTTGCTGATAGGAAACAACAAGGAGATTATCCAGGATGTAAAAACTCGGTTGTCCTCTAAATTTTACATGAAGGATCTCGGTGCTTCAAATTTCATTTTAGGCATGGAAATTAAAATAGATAGGAAAAAGAGGAAACTCTGGTTAAATCAAGGAAAATATGTTGAGACAATATTACATAGGTGTAATATGTAGGAATGTAAATCGGTCAAGGTTCCTATTCCTGTTGGTGTAAATTTATCTATGGATCAGTGTCCCAAGACACAAGAAGAGGAGGAGTAAATTTCTCGTGTTCCATATGTAAGTGCAGTTGGTAGTTTGATGTATGAAATGGTCTATAATAGACCGGAAATTGCACATGCAGTGGGAGTTTTGAGCAGGTATATGTCAAAACCAAGGAAGGAGCATTGGACAACAGTAAAAAGAATTTTTAGGTATTTGTCTTGCACTACTAGCTATGGATTGTGCTACCAAGGAAGACCGGGATTGGACAGAGTGGTGGATATACATGGATTTTTGGATGAAGACTGGGCTGGAGATATAGATCATAGGAGATCTACAAGTGGGTATGTGTTTAATTTGTTTGGAGGAGAAATACGGTGGATGAGAAAAAGACAGGTTGTAGTGGCACTTTCAACTACAGAAGATGAATACATGGCAGCCACTCATGCAAGTAAGGAATCGGTATGGTTACAAAGATTGTGTTCATGTATTGGGTTGGTAAAGAAATATGTAAGGATAGATTGTGACAGTCAAAGTGCAATTTTTCTAGCGAAGAACTTGGCTTATCATTCAAAGACAAAGCATATTGATATTCAATATCACTTTGTGAGAGACATGGTTGAAGAAAATAAAGTATTTTGATGAAGGTGGACACTTTGAAGAATGTTGCAGATTCATTAACAAAATCCATGAGCATTGAGATATTCTCTGGGTGTAGAGGATCTATGGGCATTGTTTCCCTAGATTGTTGACTATGTAACCCTGTAACCCCCTTCATGAAAAGAAAAAAATAAGTGGAAGAATGTTGAGTATGTTTTATATTCTTGGCACGAGCAGGAGAGTCTGCATTGTGTAGGGGATTTTGAGGGGGGGGTTCGGGGGCAATGCCCCTGAGAATTTTTTTTGCCTCAGGAAATGTGTCGCATTTTTTTCCTCGTTTTTTGTGTTGCCTTGATTTTCATGTCCATTGTTGGGCAATTTTTTGGCACATGGTTTTTTGATGATATTTTTCTATTTCCGGTTAAGGAATTAGGGTTGTTGGCTAATCCAGTTCATTGGGTTAGGGTTTGTATGTCGTTGGTTACTATATGTATATTGTATTGTAAACAATGTATCACTATGAATGAATATAGAATATGTTGGTTTTCCCAGTTTGGATTTCTGGGGGAAAAATCTCTGTGTAATGTTTGTATTTTCCATTGTATATTTTCTATTCTTTTACGAAAAATCTGTTTGCAGTAAATATTGTACAAGGTTAAAATATACAAGTGATTATGGTAGCGACAATTGTTCTACACTTATACTTCAAGGTGGAAGGACATGGCAAGGAAAGGGGGTTGTATCCTCCTTAAGGTTGGAGCTTCCTTCAGGTTGGAGCTTGAAAATCAGGTGGTTGTCCCCTCCTTCTGGTTGGAGCCAAGAGAATTCAGGGAGTTGTAGCTTCCTTCAGATTGGAGCATATAAATAAGGATTTGTAGCCTCCTTCCAATTGCATCTCAAGCATTTGGAATTTGGTGCTTCCTATGTGTTATCACATGAAGTTGTCATGGGTCATAAGTAGTTTTTGTAGGCCAACCAAGATCTTTGTTTGCATAGGGAAAATCTATGAGAGAAATACAACTTTCAGAGCAATCCATTTCGAGCTTTAAATACAAGAAAGAAGATAGGCTCGATTTTCAATGACAAAGATCCCATGTATAGTTCGGATCAACGGCTCTTGGGTAGTCATAGTTTAAAATTCGCACAAGGATTAATGACTAGACAAAATCCCTGAAGTGTCAATGTATCAAAGTGACGAGAGACTGCCACATCAACCGGGAGAAAGTCACTTCGGGAGATATTCATGCTAGTGTTCAAAATCTTTCGAAGCCCAAAGCGTCGAAGTGACGAGAGACTTCCATGTCAACTGGGAGAAAGTCACTTCAGAATATATTCATGCCCGTGTTCAAAAGATCCCTAAGCCCGAAGCGTCGAAGTAACGAGAGGTTTCCACGTCAACCAGGAGAAAGTCACTTCGAGAGATTTCCATCCAAAAGACTTGAAGTCCCAAAGTAGATCTGAGCCATTGAAGGCTGAGGACATGCGTCGATAGATATAACACTTCAGAAATGCGACACTTAGGAGGATTTCACGAGAAAGCAGAAGAAAGATCCCAAACCGAAATATCAAAGTAATTGTAGACTGTTGATATCAAATCCAGGAGTAGTGCATGGAAACAAAAGAAGGGCGTTCCCAGATCATGAATTGTGAAAAGATCGATGACCACACTTCACTACGGGGACAAAAATTGATTGAATGCTAAAATCTTAGAGTGGTCCCACAATCGAAACCACGGTATAGCTAAGGAGTTACGTGGCAGTTGGTGGTGGATTGTAGGGGTTAGAGTGGTGTGAATCCAAACCACCCTTGGAAACTTCCACAATCATGTGTTTATATATGGCCCAATTTGAGAGCAATGTGCGGTGGAAAGCTAGGCATAAGGCCTCATCCCGATCCCAAGGAGAAATCAGATAATGAAAGAAGGAATGGTGGTTGAGAAATCAAATACCCACTTAAATGGAAGCATGGGGGGTCTAGCCGAGGAGACATAAAACTGTCAGCCCAAAGTACCATAGAGGGAAGTTTCTCCTACACACCTGTATTGACTAGGGTTTCCTTTTGACAGAAAGAATAGGACATACAAGAGAAGACACATGGCACTAGAAAGGAGATGCCCAAGAAGAAAGAAATGTCGACTATTTTGATTATAATACATCAAATGAATGATATGTCTGAAAAAAAATGAGAGAGGGGTTCATCCCAAGACCGGAGGAATTTAAAAAAAAAATTATGATTGTATATTTCAGTTTGTAAGTCGGAGGGACATGTAGCTGTAAATTGTATTGTTATTGAAGATTCATATGAGTTGTTTCATCAGATTTGTCTTCTATGTTATTTTTTCTATTCTTCATCTTGTTTGAATGTATTGCAGATTTTAAGGATTAAAATTTTCCTTTGATTGATAGATTCATGATGCGGTAGAGTATCTAATGTAAGCTTGCCTATTTGTCATTGTTTACTGTTCAGACACATCTAAATTCTCTTTGCAGAGAGGATATTTTCTTAGCGAACATTCGTCTTTATGTTATTCTCCTATTATTCTCTTCATCATTATACAAATATTTTGTCTGATAGGGAGATTAAATGCCTTCAATGAGAAGATTTTTTATGAATCCATATCCCAATGGTCCATCACTTATATGCAATGATATCTACTGTCTTTTCCTTTCTTTAAAGTCTTGTTGATCCACCTACTCAAACCATTTTAATACATTTACATTTTGATGGGTATTGTGCTTATCCTATTGCAGTCTGAGGGTGACTCTTAGTGCTAACATTAATGGCGTCGTTTCTGGGGATGGAAGTGAAGATTTCTTCCCTAGGAGAAAGACAATGAATAGATCCAGTTTTAGATGGTGAACTGAAGCTGGACACATTGTTTTGACTTCTCATCTTTCACTATGGCGACTCCATTGTTCAGAAATATATTGGTGAATCCACTGGTTTGAGACAAATTAAATGGCTATGGAATATATCCTAGCTAGGAGGTTTTCCCCACTCTATTTCTCAACCATAGCTAGTTATCCACATCCTGTGCCTCAAATTGATGAATGGAAAAATCTACTGCCAAGAGTTTATGAAGGTGAGAATGACATCCCTGTTGAGCATGTTCTAGAATTTCATGCTTTGATGGAGCATCTTGACATCCAACATGAAGACATACATATGAACTTTTTTATGTACTCTCTTCAAGGAGATGTTTGTATTTGGTATCATTCTCTTGAACCTTCTAGCATTTCTTCACTCAAAGAGTTTCATGTTGCTTTCAATATTCATTGTCAAAAGTTTTATTCCTCTGAGTTAATTTGTCATAGCTGCTGTGAGGAGTATAAAGATTGTGTTCAAGATATAATTGACTTATTAAGGCTGTGATAATGAAGAATATGCCTTGGATGAGGAATCAATTCTTTCTGTTCTCTGTTCATCTACATCAGATGAAAATTGTGTTTGTTGTTTTAATAAGGAAAATGCGGAAATTGAATCTATTCACTTCGGGAGATTTCCATCCAAAAGTCTCAAAGTCTCGAAGTAGATCTCAGCCATTGAAGGTTGAGAACATGCGTTGATAGATATAACACTTTGGAAATGCAGAAATTTGGAGGATTGCATGAGCAAGAAGAAGAAATCTCCTGAATCCTAAACTCCCAAAGTAATTATGGACCGTTGATCTCATATCCAGGAGCAACACGTGGCAACAAAATCAGAGTGTTCCTAGATCACGTATTGCGACAAGATCGATGACCACACTTCATTTCGAGGAAAGAAAGTGCTCGAACACTAAAATATTAGAGCGGTCCCACAATCGAAACCACGATATAGCTAAGGAAGTACGTGGCATTTGGTGGTGGATTGCGGGGGTCGGAGTGGTGTGGATCCAAACTGCCCTTGGAAACTTCCACAATCACGTGCGTATACATAGCCCAATCTAAGAGCAGTGTGTGTCAGCAAGATAAGCATAAGGCCTCATCCTAATCCCAAAGAGAAATCAGTTAATGAAAGAAGGACTTGTGGTTGAACAATCAACTACCCCCTTAAATGGAAGCATGGGGGGTTTATCTGAGGAGACAGAAAACTGTAAGCCCGAAGTACCACAAAGGGAAGTTTCTCCTACATGCCCATACTGACCAGGGTTTCCTTATGATAGAAGGAACATGACAAAAAATAGAAGACACACCACAATGGAAAGGAAGTGCCCAAGCAGCAAGAAATGTCGATTGTTTTGATTATAAATACATCATATGAATGATATGTCTAAAAAAACAGAGAGAGGGGTTCGAATCAAGACTGGAGGAAGTTTTGAGAAATGTTTATGATTGTATATTTTAGTTTGTAAGCTAGAGAGGCATGTATATGTAAATTGTATTGTTATTGAAGATTCATATGAGTTGCTTCATCATATTTTTCTTCTACGTTCTCTGTTCTATTCTTCATCTTGTTTGAACGTATTGTGGATTTTAAGGATTAAAATTTTCCCTTGATTGATAGATTCCTGATGTGGTAGAAGATCTGTTGTAAGATTGCATATTTATCATTGTTTATTGTTCAGACACATCTAAATTCTCTTTGCGGAGAGGATATTTTCTTAGCGAACATTCATCTTTATGTTATTCTCTTATTCTTATCTTCATCATTATACAAATATTTTGTCTGATAGGGAGATTAAATGCCTTCATTGAGTAGATTGTTTATGACTCCATATCCCAATGGTCCATCATTGATATGTAGTGATATCTGTTGTCTTTTCCTTTCTTTAAAGTCTTGTTGATCCACCCACTCAAACCATTTTAATACATTTACATTTTGATGGGTATTGGGATTATCCTCTTGCAGTTTGAGGGTGACTCTCAGTGCTAAGACTATGAATGAATTCTTGATATATATATAAGAAATCATTTTGTGGTTTTCTCCCATTTGGATTTCCATGTAAATACTGGTGTACTGTTTATTTGACATGATGGCGTTGATGTCATGTTGCTTATGATTATATGCTCATAATATATTGAATTCAATAATAGATGATACATTGATGATAAACTATTGAACATTGTTGATAAAGTGAAAGAATATATATTGTGGTTAAAAGTAGTATAAAGTGATCAAACTGATTCACCCCTCCCCCTCTCGGTATTTCAACACTTTGTAGGACTTCTCTTGCACCAAGGTCTTGGACATCAAAATCAAGGGCTAGAGTAGTGAGGATAACCAATGTAAAAGAGGTAATCCATCTATCCTTGTATTTTCATTCTGATTGTTGACATATAGAGTGGATCTAGGGGGAATGTAGAAAACCATTTGTTTCTCTATGTCTTGGAACAAAAGGGTCTTGATCCAAGGGGAGTTTCACCTTTTTGCATGGGAAACATTTCCAAAACACTTACACATAGGGGAATTGATTTAGCATATGACTTAAATGATAAACAAGAAAGCATATTCACCCAGATTTTTTACTTATTTTCCATTATATTAATGTATTTGGTCTATTATTTTAATATTTACTAAGTCTAAATATGTTAATTAATTGACAATGCATCTTTTACATCTTGGGTATATTGCAGTTGAAACACCACAAGGCCATGTGGTGCAATGGTTGTAAATTTCACATCAAAAAGTTGGATGACAAGAAGAAAATCTTTGATCATGGCATAACTATAGTATTTCAGGTCACTAATGTTTCCTATAGAACTGATAGGCATCCAAAGGCATCTAAAAATAGATATTGTGGGTATTTGAATTATATACTTGAATGTGACTTTAAATTATTTAAATTAGTCCTATTTGAGGTCAAATGATACATGTTACAAATTAATGAATGTGATATTGAAAGAACTATTATTGAGCATGCTAATGGAGTTACCATGGTCAATACAAGGACGATTGAGCTAGGTACTGAGATTTATGTTATTCCAAGCCAATATGAGTAGTTATTTTACTCAGGTGTTCTAGGTAAACCAGGATGGTAATATGTTGTTATATATCATCCAAGAGGAAGGACTATAAAGTATAATGTAGTGGAAGAAGATTATGTAGAGGAGCAAGTCAATGTGTTAGATGAAGAAGTTGAGATAGATGTAGGTGGAAATGTAAAAGTTACATATGAATGAACGTGATCATGAAATAACTATTATTGATCATGCTAATGGATTTTCCATGGTCAATACAAATACGATTGAGATGAGTACTTAAATATAATACAAAGACGGTTGATATGAGTAAAGCAGGATGGTTGTATGTTGTTAGATATCATCCAAGAGGAAGGCCTATAAAGTATAATGTAGTGGAAGAAGATGATTCAGATGAGAAAGTCGATGTGTTAGATGAAGAAGACAAAGAATTTCAGTTAGATGTAGATGGAAATGTTCTTGATGACCATATCGACGATGAAATTATCTAAAATGACAATGATGATGATGTTTCTACCAATCGTTTCAATGTCGATTTTGAACCGGATTTTAAACTGGATGATATAGATTTGGAGTTGGACGAAGAAGAATATGAATGATATTGAATTGTTGAAATGTAGGTAGGGGTGTGTGATTATTTATTTTCTATGATATGTTCTCTTTAAAGTATTTTATTATATGGGTTAATTGTGTGTTATGAATTTTTATGCCATGTTCTTTTATGTATCATTGCTTGGTTAAAGTCATTGACCTTGATTTCTCTCATAACCCACCAACCTATAACCTCCTAACGCATTTTTATCATGTGCTAATTGATTTTAACAATCAGTAAATATTCACAATCTACCAAAACTTTTTAAACCTCCACTCAGTAACCTTGGTAACTTTCTAACCCTCCACCCTCATCAACCATAGGAACCATGTGCACGCTCCAAAACCACTAGCCATGCCTTAAATGGAATAATTGAGATGTAAGTTTCATATGTCAGCCATTACAAGGTTTAAGAAAAAAAAATTGGTGGACATGGTTTACGGTCGGGGGTTAGGAGTTAGGGATTAATGGATTAGGGGGTTAGGGGTTTTAGGGGTTAGGGGGTTTAGGGGTTAGGGGGTTTTATGGATTAAAGGGGTTATATTTAACTATATAATACATATTATTTATGAATTTAAGCATTAATTGTATTACAAACAAATAAATAAAAAACATACAATAAAACAAAAAAAACAAAAAAATCAAACATAAAAAAACACACTATGGTGTCAAACCCCTGGCCAAATAAACCCACTCCAAACATGTTGACCAATACATTTATCTACCCCACCTGCCAGTAAGGAGAGTGTGCAGAGGATCAACCCACTGATATTTTCATTGGATCGACCCCCCTTGTTAGTACAGAGAGTGCAAAAAAGAAACCCACTAACATTTTCATTGGATCGATCCCACCTGTCGGTAAGGAGAGTGCACAGAGGAGAAGACCCATAAAAGGATAGATCAACCCCAACTATGCATCCAAGGATAGATCGACCCCATAATGTCTTTGTATGTACCCTCGTTGTTGATGTAGATAAAGAATGCATATCTTGTATCTTTTTTTTCAATATGAAATGGTTTACATTAGCTCTGTTTGAGTTCCATTCACTTCAATTTTTCCATGTCATTCAATTCTTACTTTAGGTTGGATACCATGTATACTACATATTTTTTCCATACTTTTTTACACGCAACAAATAACAAATAAGGTTTGAAATGAAAATTCAAGAGACATGATCGAACCAAAAATATGATCAATGGTCTTAGTTTATTTCGGCCGGTGAAAGTGCATGTTGGACAAAAAGGGGTCAAAGGCCTAAATTATAAACCAGTGTATTAATGGCTAATAACATGTCATAACCTTATTCATTTTGGTACAAAGGAATGGTATTATCAAACCACTTTAGCTCACCCCCAAAATGAATGAATGGATGACAAGTTTCACGGTAATGTAAGATAAATAAAAAAAGTGTCGCATTCATGTAATTCAAAGTATTTACAAAAAAAAACAATAAACCTCAAGGTAAATACTGATGGAAAACATTGTTACGAGTACAGTAGACTCCAATGAAAATAGTCAAATTCTCATTCGACAAATAAGTTCGGGTAGTGTTCTCATTTCTTTATTTCAAATTTGTTCTTCTTGTTTAAAATAAGGATAGATGCAGAAAGGTAGTCAGTCTGGTCACTTATCAGCCTCTAATAAAAAAATCCTAATTGACCATGATTGTGAAATTTTTGAAACCATTTTGTCACAGTTTGATCCTTATGAGTTAAGAAAGTTATCATGTGATAGATTTAGGGATTTACATGATTATTTACTTATTTGGGAGTCGAACTTGGGTAAATTCATAATTCCCCAAACCTGTTATTTCCCCAAGTTTGTCTCTTGTGTGCAAAGAACTATATTTCTGACAAAAGGGCCATGGTATCTAAAAATGGGTCCATTATATTCTATATAAATGCCGAGTCTATTACAAAAATTATATCTCTTCCAGAAAACCTTAACTCTAAGACTTAGAATCAGTTAAAAT
>ML778305.1:1315438-1335639 GCA_009831015.1 Picea engelmannii
AATGGACTAATTTTTGTCAAGAAGCATTTAATACACTTAAACATCAGTTATCTACAGATCCTATCCTTAGAGGACCTGATTGGACACTTCCCTTTCACATATCCTCTGATGCTTCAGATACTGCTATAGGAGCTGTCTTGGGACAGGAAGAATATCATCTCCCTTATGCTATATATTTCATCAGCAAAAATATGACCCCTGCTGAACTCAATTATACAGTCACCGAGAAGGAATTCTTAGCAGTTATCTATGCAATTAATAAATTTAGACATTACATTATTGGCTATTATACTTTTGTCCATACTGATCACTCAGCTATTAAGTACTTAATGAATAAACCTATCACAAATGATAGAGTCACCAGATGGCTACTATTATTGCAAGAATTTGATATTACAATTGTAGATAGACTAGGAAAAGAGAATGTAGTTGCTGATTTCCTTTCTCGATTGACACCTGATGATGATACCCCAGTAGATAATTCCTTTCCTGATGAATATCTATTTGCAGTTTATGCTCACTCACCTTGGTATGCAGATATTGCTAACTACTTGGTTGCAGGGAAGTTACCATCACACCTATCCTACCGGGAGAAGAAAAGTATTATTCATCAAAGTGCTCGATATAGTTGGATAAGCGGGAACCTTTTTCATACAGGAGCTGATCAAGAAATTCAAAGGTGTATTAGAGAAGATGAGGTGTATGATCTATTGAAAGCTTTTCATGATGGCCCTTGCGGAGGGAATTTTGCTGGTAAGAGAACAACACACAAAATTCTAAGGATGGGGTACTATTGGCCCTCACTCTTCAAAGATGCAAAGAAATATGTCCAGGCCTGTGATAGCTGCCAAAGAGTAGGCCAACCTAATCATAGAGATGAAATGTCATTAAACCCCCAGGTAGTACTTGAACCATTTGAAAGATAGGCCTTAGACTTTATAGGACCCATCAACCCTCCATCCAACCAAAAAGTTTATATAGTGGTCTGCACAGACTACATGACTAAATGGGTGGAATCCAAGGCACTCCACAGGGCAACCGAAGAAGCAGTTATAGATTTGTTATTTAAAGACATCTTCACCAAATTTGGAATGCCAAGAGAATTAGTTACAGATAGAGGACCTACTTTCACTTCTCATGGGTTCAAAGCCACCCTTCAGAAATATCATATTTAGCAGAGAATGACTACAACATACCACCCCCAAGCCAATGGATAGGTGGAAATCACAAACAAAGTAATAGAAGCCATTCTCACAAAAACAATGAAGGAAAGCCGAAAGGATTGGTCCTTCAGGCTCCCTGAAGCACTATGGGCCTACATAACTACCTAGAGAAATACTACAGGAGTCTCTCCCTATGAATTAGTCTATGGAAAGAGTGATGTCTTTCCTGTGGAATTTGAGATAAAAACCTTAAAGACTGCTTTAGCTGTCAACCTTGATTTAACCAATGCACAGAAAACCAGGTTACAACGACTTAATGAACTGGAGGAGAAAAGATTAGATGTCATTCAACAAACAACCATAATTCAACAACAAAGATCAAAATGGCATGACAAAAATATCAAAGACAAGCAGTTCCAAAAAGGTATTTGGGCCCTATTGTTTGATTCCCAGTTCAAATAATTTCAAGGGAAACTGCGTACAAGATGGCTTGGACCTTACGAAGTAGACACAGTTTTCCCCAATGGAACAGTAAGGCTCCTCGCAATCGATGACTCCAAAACCCCGTTAATTGTAAATGGTCATCGACTCTGTCTATATCAGTGACCAATTTCTAAAGAAGATTTTAAGGCCACATGCATGGCAGACGTCCATTTCCTCTTCGTTGAGGAAGTTTCTACCCCTAATAGCAATTAATTCTTTTAATTTTCTTTAGTATTAGAGTAGATTATATTTTATTTACTAATAATCCCTGTTAAGAAATACCATGCTACAGTCGATTTTTGCAGATTCTCGATCGAATCTCGGGCCACTAGGAAAGGACGATCTTACTTCAAGGAGATAAACTTTCCGATGTTGAAACACCATTGTTCAACACTGTTGAATTTCTTCCGATGCTGAAACACCACCGTTCAGCACTCTTCCCTTTCCTCCGATGATGAAACACCACCCTTCAGCACTTTTGACTTTTCTCTGTTGCTGAAACACCACTCTCAGCAATCCGTTCCCTTTCCTTCATTACTGAAACACCACTACCTCCAAATTCACACCTTTTCCCCCATCACGGCTCGGCAACCTTTTCACCACTTTTTCCCATTTCCTCACCATCCTTCATAGACGAAACGACATCGTCCAACAATTGTTTCACCTTTTCTTTTCTGTTGCTGAAACACCATTGTCAGCAACCCTTCATCATTTTTCCCAATGTTGAAACACCATTGTTCAGCACTTTTTTATTCTTCCCACTCCCAAAACACTCCAGTCCGCCATTTCCTTACCATTTTTATCGACGAAACAACTCCGTCCAGCAATTGTTTCGCCTTTTCTCTTCTGTTTGTGAAACACCATTACCAACAACTTTTCACTATTTTTCCCGATGCAGAAACACCACTGTTCAACACCTTGTTATTCTTCCCACTCCCAAAACACTCCAGTCTTCCATTTCCTTACCATTTTTATCGACGAAACAACTCCGTCCAACAATTGTTTCGCCTTTTCTCTTCTGTTGCTGAAACACCATTACCAACAACTTTTCACTATTTTTCCCGATGCTAAAACACCACTGTTCATCACCTTTTTATTCTTCCCACTCCCAAAACACTCCAGTCCACCATTTCCTCACCATTTTCATCCACGAAACAACTCCGTCCAACAACTGTGTCTCTTTTTCCCTTCTGTTGCTCAAACACCATTACCAGCAACTTCTCACTATTTTTCCTGATGCTGAAACATGATTGTTCAGCACTGTTGACTTTTTCCCGATGTTGAAACACCACTGTTCAGCACTTTTGACTTCTTTCTGATGTTGAAACACCATCGTTCAGTAGTTCTTCATCTACAACAATTGTTTCATTCTTCTCTGTTGCTGAAACACCAGTCTTTCACCACTATCTGTCAGCAAGCTTTTACACCCTCAGATTATAGTTCGTCCTTCTAAGACAACAAACCCTCGACACAATTCATCTATTAGATCAAAATTCTCTGCCACGACAGGACTTCCACGGACAGGCACGATATGTTGTTTGCAGAACGAATCAAACGATAAGGCGAGGTATGTAAATTTTATGTAATTCAGTTAGGATATAGTTAATGAGAAAGATTCTAAGTCATTATGACCATTCAAGTGCAATCATTACTACCCACACTTGAAGGGAGGGGAATTACACATCAAATCCGTGATACCATCATTTCACCCGATTTCACCATCGCCATCCCTATTTCACCACCCTTTCGCGCATTTAACCACTATTCCTGCATAATGTCGCTCGGAAAACTCACTCTGCGCAGAAGCTGATACACAAACTCTCGACGCTGTATCTTACCGAGCTGGTAGCCATGGGAGGATCTATCATACAAAATGAGCCCGCCACCACAGCACTGTTAGAACACTATCCAGCAGCGTACCAAATCTTCTAGCAGGCAGGATGGCTCAATTACTTCTAGAGACTTCAGGGGTATAACGAACAACAGGTCCTGCAATTCGCCTGAAATCTTCAGGAGGACCATTCTGTCGTCGAAGGGGTCCAAATATGAGTAACAGAAGAAGACATAGCAGAGGTATCAGGCCTCCCTATCGACGACACTCGCATGTTCAGCTGAAAACATATCATTGGGAATGTTCAGCAGAACTTCTTCCTGCCCGAGGAATGAATTGAACTGAAAGGCAGGGGTGTTCAGCTCAGCTCATTGCCACCCCCATGGACGGAAGTCGCAAGGTTCATCAAGCATTACCTGACCTGCGAAAGTCGATATCAGGTAGTTTATCAGCATAACTTTCTTCTGCTTTCTCATTTAAGGCATAACAGACGGGTCAATATTCCTTATTATTTGTTGGGCTGTTTGAAAAATATGGCACATTATTACAGAAAGACTAAAGATCCAACCCTTTCACTCACCCACCACCGTCTTGTCCAATTTCTCATCCACGGGGGTTTTTCCCAATAGAACTGTCCACTAAACGACCCACCCATAAACCCCCAACCAGCTGCCGAAGTCCCTGAAAATCCTCAGGAGCAGCAACCGCAAAATCCCCCAGACTCCCCCGAAGTACCCAATAGCCTGCCCACAGAACCAACCAGTCCCCCTACCATACCAAATCTGCCGCATACCGCACCAGAGTCATCCACTCCCGCCCTTCATATTCTTAGTGATGACTCTGAACCGGATAATTCCTCCTGCCCCATCATTGAAGAAAGACCTTCACGAAAATGAAAACAAGCTCCCGTCTTTCCACCCTTCTTACGGAAAAAGTGAACAAGGGCCTCAACAAGGCCACCCTTTGTGGCCACTACCCTAGATTTCCCACCAATTCGACTAATACCCCGTACATTTCCAACCTCCCCAGTCCCAGGATCTTTGCCTATTCCAACCACGGGCACTGAAACACAAGAACCAGATGCCCAGGATGTTGTGACACCATCTGTCTCACATAAAGTAGCTGAAACACAAAAACCAGCTACCCACTTAGTGGTTGAAACACAAGAATCAGCTGCTGACATTGAAACTGATTCACAAGAACCAGATGCCCTGACATCATTTGTTTCAAATAAATTAGTTGAAACACAAGAACCAGCTACCCATCCAGTGGCTGAAACACAAGAACCATCCACTGATATTGAAATTGAATTATAGGAATCATAGGCCCAGAATGCTGCAACACCACCCTCCTCAAGCAAAGTAGCTGAAAAACTAGCTACCCATTCAGTGGCTGAAACACAAGAACTGGCCACTGATATTGAAATTGATATACAGGAATTAGAGGTTCAGGGTGCTGCAACTTTACTTTTCCTACACCAAGAAGCTGAAACACAAGCAGCAACTACCATTCCTGCTGCTCCTTCCCAACAACCAGAAGCAACAATGGCATATGTCTTGCAGGAAAATGAGTTTTTAAAGTCAGAACTGGAAGCATATAAGCAGGAACTAGCCAGGGCAAAGGAAGCATATGAAAAGGAACTAAATGTGTACACCTTAGGTCGTATAGAAACATTGTCAGAAAAGACTGCAGAAAGCCTATGTAAAGAATATATGTGTTTCCAATGTGGAGATATTTACTATCAAGCAGGCTATAAGGTGATTCAAGTCCCAGTGCCAGGAGCAGCCCCTACTCCTTCACGTTTTGAAGTCAAGGAAAAACCTGTTGCAACACAAGAACCAATAGGCTCTACCAAGCTCAAAACTGAACCTGCTGCAACACAAGAACCAACAGGCCCTAGCAAGCTCAAGACTGAACCTGCTGCAACACAAGAAATAGCAGGCTCTCCCAAGCTTAAGACTGAGCCCTGCATTGCAACAAAAGAAGCCCCTAACTTTGCCAACAAGGCTGTACAGACAGTGCCTATGGAGGAATTTACACCTCCCAACCAGATCAATCTCTCCACTTCCAGGGAACAATCTACTCAAACCTTACATCATCCCACTACTTCCAACACTGAAACACAGACTCAGTTATGGGATGAGCAGGTAGAAATACAAAAATGGAAGAAAGAGTATGCTGAAACACAAGCCAAAAACCTGCAAGTGCACAGACAAATCTGGATAAATCATACTTAATCAATTTGGGAAGCATTAGAACAGACACGCCAGGAAGCTCGTGACCTCAAGAAGAAGAACAAAGACTTTAAAGGCAGATTGGTCCTGGTATTTGATTTGGTACAGAAGCTACTGGCCACAAGAAAGCCATCTTGTAACTACTCCTTATTCCTTATGGAGAGACTCACATGGTTTCAGATCAAATCCATTATAGAAGGTAAACCCCATGGAGTACTACAACCAGCAGATTTTGTCAAGACTTTTGTAGCAGCCTCTACTAGGGATCAACACCTCCTCTGTGAGGTATAATTTCATAATGAGGCTATTCCTGAGAACAAGCTGCTCAACATAAATCCCCTTGTTGGGGATATCCAAATTCGAGCATTCACTTCCTTTCTCTATAATCAGATTTTGTGGCAAGATGACTTTTTGGCTGCTAAGCACAATGAAGATAATCGCCTCCTCTGGATTAGACTAGAACCACAGAGGGCAGCTGCCTTTATCACAGAATATTATGAGTTCCTAAAACAACCAGGGGTGACTAAACATGTTCAACAACTACAATCATAAGTGCTCCAGGATTGTCAGCACATCATCATCTCCATAGAGATTCCTGCCCTCCAGGCCAATAACCTGTTTTGGCAGCAATCCACAGAGAAGAGACAAGATCACAATCCTTTTGGTCCTGCCAACCTAGAAGTAGCAATTTCCAGGATACCCAACTACATCCAGTGTGTCAGACATTGTGCTGAAAACTGGATAGGGTACCGATTTTATTTTCCCATCCTCTGGTTGCCAATAGAAAGGTATCAAGTCAGTTATAAGCTACCTAAGAAGGCAAAAACAATAGCATGGAAAAGATTACAGCAGGTCCAAGGGTTCAGGACGCCAACGGACAGTACCTCCCACAGTTACTGCTTGAGTAACTTACATGCTCATAGTCGGTATCCAGACTCTGATTCAGAGTGAGTTGCCTGAGGACACGCAACACCTTGAGTTGGGGGGGATGTTAGGACCACACAATGTACCTTTTTGCCTATACTTTTTGCCACTATTATACTCTTGATCACCCATATTTAGACTCATACTATCACTTTATCTGATCATTCCAAAGGTATACAACGTCCCTTCTCATTACTATACGTTTAATTTGTTTTGCATAATATTTTACATCACTTTCGTACTTGACCATTGATTAGAAATGCATAAGTGTTCAAAACTGCAGATTAGCATTTGAGGCCTGTTGCTGAAACACAGAACTGTCACACAGTCCAAGGTCGTTGTTGCTGAAACACATAAATGATGCTGAAACACAGAGTTGTTGTACAGTTCGAGGTCGCAGATGTTGAAACACAGAGTTGTTACACAGTCCGGAGTCGCAGATGCTGAAACACAGAGTTGTTACACAGTCCGGAGTCGCAGATGCTGAAACACAAAGCTGTTACACAGCCCAGAGCTGCAGATGCTGAAACACAGAGGAAACCGCCAGGACCGACGATGCTGAAACAAAAAGGAAGCCATTACAGTCAGCGGTCAACAAAGTACCAACTATCGCTCCTACATAAAAAGCCGACACAGTCAAGAGAGCAATTCACGTGGCTGAAACAGCCCGCGAATTGCGATGTTGAAACAACATCAGCAGCAACGAGAAGAAGTTGTTACACCAACCATAACAACAATACCTCATTCAGCTCCTGTAATAGCATTCTGTTGCACGAGACTAGGACATCCTATTCTGGTTTAGAAAGTAGATCCGACTAAAGATAGGACTCAGATACACATTGTAATTTTCGATCAATTGTATCGAAGGGGTTCCCTCTTTAAATAAGAGGAAATCATCATTCGAGGGAGAAATGTTTTTATGTATTGAAAAGCTTCAGAGAGAGGGACGTACTTCATCTTTCAGACTGTAACATGATATTTTGATAGATGAATAAAAGACTGCTTTGAGTATCTTTCTCTAGCTTTTCTGTTCCAGGGGAATCTTGTGAGAAGGGAGGGCCCACCTTCTTCACAAGATTCACCCGTTAGTTTTAGAATGTGTTAGTGTAGTTTATGTTTATGCCTTGATTAACTTTCATCTGCTGAAACACTACTTTTAATGAATTCTGCTTTGTTGAAACACTACTGAACTCTGTCGTGTTAAGAACTTTAGTTTATTGAATGTTACATTATTTTCATGAAATTCGTAATTCTTTTCATTAGCAATCTTGTGTGATGATTTTATGAGGCTAACCAGATACTGGGTTAAGGGTTCCTTCTTAGAAAGGAAGGGATCAAATTATCTTGTTCTCTGTAGATTTCAATTACTTCTGCAAGAGTGCTAGCCAGATACTTGGTTAAGGGTTCCTGCTCAGAAAGGAAGGGATCAAATTATCTTGTTCTCTGTAGATTTCAATTACTTCTGCAAGAGTGCTAGCCAGAGACTTGGTTAAGGGTTCCTGCTCAGAAAGGAAGGGATTAGATTATCTTGTTCTCTGTAGATTTCAATTATTTCTGCAAAAGTGCTAGCCAGAGACTTGGTTAAGGGTTCCTGCTCAGAAAGGAAGGGATCAGATTATCTTGTTCTTTGTAGATTTCAATTATTTCTGCAAGAGTGCTAGCCAGAGACTTGGTTAAGGGTTCCTGCTCAGAAAGGAAGGGATCAGATTATCTTGTTCTCTATAGATTTCAATTATTCCTGCAGGTTGTGCTAATCGGAAATAAGGCTAAAAGGTTCCTTCTCAGAAAGGAAGGAATTAGATGGCCTTGTTCTCTTCTAGATAGAGTTAATTTTCTCTGCATTACTGTTTTCATGAAAGAGTGTTAATCAGAAATAAGGTGTTGAAGTCTTTGCTTGAGAGTAAGGGTCTTGTTCTCTGGTTACAGAGTAGTTGTTCTTTCCTGTTGCAATTCTTATTTTAATGTAATCCAGGATTCCTTAAGATCTGCAATAGGTAGGTTTCTTTCCTGTAACTTAAGTCAGAACTTCATTTCATTCAGGGCAAGTGTGATTAATATAGTTTTCTTTACTACAACCTCAAGTTGCTTTTGGAATTGAGCATATATAGTGCGTGGTTATCTTTGAAATAACAGACTTCCCTGGGTTGACAATTTATGTATCACTTGGTTGTTTGAATTAATTGAGCAATTATAGTGACCAACAACTCACTATATCAATCAACCAACATAGGATATCTACAAGTGGGTATGTGCTTAACCTGTTTAGAAGAGAAATAAGGTGGATCAAAAAAAGACAGGTTGTAGTGGAATTTTCAACTACAGAAGCTGAATACATGGCAACCACTCATGCAAGTAAGGAAGCAGTATGGTTACAAAGATTGTTTTCAGTTATTTTGTTTGTAAAGCAAGATATAAGAATAGATTGTTACAGTTAGAGTGCAATTTTTCTAGCGAAGAACCTATCTTATCATTCAAAGACAAAGCATATTGATATTTAATATCACTTTGTGAGAGACAAGGTTGAAGAAAATAAAGTATTGTTGATGAATTTGGAAACTTTGAAGAATGTTGCAGATTCATTAAAAAAATCTATGAGAACTAAGATGTTCTTTGGGTGTACAACATCCATGGGCATTACTTCCTTGTATTGTTGACTATGTAACCCTGTAACCCCCTTTATGCAAAGAAAACAATAAGTGGGAGAATGTTGGGTATGTTTTATATTCTTGGCACAAGCAGGAGAGTCTACATTGTGCCAGGTGCGTAGGGGATTTTGAGGGGAAGTGCAAGGAGAGAAATCCCCCGGTGTGGGGGTTCGGGGGCATCACCCTTGAGAAAAAAACAAATTCCTCAAGAAATGTGTCTCTTTTTTTGCCTCGTTTTTCATGTTGCCTAGATTTGCATGTCCATTGTTGGGCGGTTTTTCGCCACATGGTTTTTTGCTGATGGTTTTATATTTTTGATTAAGGAATTAGGGTTGTTGACTAATCCAAATCATTGGGTTAGGGTTTTGGATGTCACTGGATACTATATGTATATTGTATTGTAAACAATGTATCACTATGAATGAATATAGAATATGTTGGTTTTCCCAGTTTGGGTTTCCAGGGGAAAAATCTTTATGTGATGTTTGTAGTTTCCGTTGTATCTTTTATGTTCTTTTACCGAAAATCTGTTTGCAGTACATATTATACAAGGTTAAAATCTACAAGTCATTGTGGTAGTGACAGTTGGTCTACACTTATACTTCAGGGTGGAAGGACATGGAAAGGAAAGCAAGTTGTAGCCTCCTTACGTTCAGAGCCGGAGAATCAGGGAGTTGGAGCTTGAGAATCAGGTGGTTGTAGCCTCCTTCTAGTTAGAGCCAGAGAATTCAGGGAGTTGTAGCTTCCTTTAGGTTGGAGCGTATAAATAAAGAGTTTAGCCTCCTTCCAATTGCATCTCAAGAATTTGGAATTTTGTGCTTCCTATGTCTTATCAAATGAAGTTGTCATGGGTCATATGTAGTTTTTCCAGGCCGTCCAAGTCCTTTGTTTGCACAGGGAAAATCCATGAGAGAAATACAACTTTCAGAGCAGTCCATTTCGAGCTTGAAATACAAGAAAGAAGATAGGATTTATTTTCAACGACAGAGATCCCATGTACATTTTGGATCAACAGCTCTCTAGAAGTCATAGTTTCAAATTCATGCAAGGATTAATGACTAGACAAAATCCCTGAAGTGTCGAAGTCCCTAAGTGACAAAGTCCCGAAGTGACGAGAGACTACCACGTCAATCGGGAGAAACTCACTTCGGGAGATATTGATGTCCATGTTCAAAAGCTCCTGAATCCCGAAGCGTCGAAGTCCCGAAGTGACGAGAGATTTCCACGTCAATTGGGAGAAAGTCACTTCGGGATATATTCATGCCCACATTCAAAATATCCCGAAGCCTGAAGTGTCGAAGTAATGAGAGGTTTCCACGTCAACTGGGAGAAAGTCACTTTGGGAGATTTCCATCCAAAATTATTGAAGTCCCAAAGTAGATCTGAGTCATTGAAGGTTGAGGACACACGTCGATAGATCTAACACTTCAGACATGCGACACTTAGGAGGATTGTACAAGCAAGCAAAATAAATCTCTTGAACCTGAGCTCTCGAAGTAATTGTGGACCATTGATCTCAAATCCAGGGGAAGCGCATGGAAACAAAAGCAAGGTGTTCCCAGATCATGGATTGTGGCAAGATTGACAACCACACTTCATTGTGGGGACAATAAGTGCTCGAACGTTAAATTCTTAGAGCGGTCCCGCAATCAAAACCACAGTATAGCTAAGGAGGTACATGGCAGTTGGTGGTGGATTGCAGGGGTCAGAGTGGTGTGGATCCAAACCTCCCTTGGAAACTTCTACAATCATGTGTTTGTATACAACCCAATCTGAGAGCCATGTGTGGAGGCAAGCTAGGCGTAAGGCCTCGTCCCAATCCCAAGGAGAAATCAGTTGATGAAAGAAGGAATGGTGGTTGAGAAATTGACTACCCCCTTAAATGGAAGCATGGGGGGTCTAGCCGAGGAGACAGAAAAATTTCAGCCTGAAGTACCACAGAGGGAAGTTTCTCCTACACACCCATACTGACCAGGGTTTCCTTATGACAAAAGGAACATGACAGACAAGAGAAGACACACGGCACTGGAAAGGAGGTTCCCAAGCAACAATACATGTTGATTGTTTTGATTATAAATACATTAGAAGAATGATATGTCTAAAAAAAAAAGGAAAGAGGGGTTCGGCCCAAGAGCGAAGGAAGTTTTGAAAAATGTTTTTGATTGTTTATTTCAATTTGTAAGTCGGAGGGGCATGTAGATGTAAATTGTATTGCTATTGACAATTTATATGAGTTGTTTCATCAGATTTGTCTTCTATGTTCTCTGTTCTATTCTTCATCTTGTTTGAATGTATTGTGTATTTTAAGGATTAAAATTTTCCTTTGATTGATAGATTCCTGATGCGTTAGAGGATCGGATTTAAGCTTTCCTATTTATCATTGTTTACTATTCAGACACATCTAAATTCTCTTTGCAGAGAGGATCTTTTCTTAGTGAACATTCGTCTTTATGTTATTCTCCTATTCTTCTCTTCATCATTATACAAATATTTTGTCTGATAGGGAGCTTAAAGGCCTTCAATGAGAAGATTGTTTATGAATCCATAGCCCAATGGTCCATCACTGATATGCAGTGATATATGTTGTCTTTTCCTTTCTTTAAAGTCTTGTTGATCCACCTACTCAAACCATTTTAATACATTTACATTTTAATGAGTATTGTGCTTATCCTCTTGCAGTTTGAGGGTTAGTCTCAGTGCTAACATTAATGGTGTCATTGTCAGGGACGGAAGTGAAGATATATTCTCTAGGAGAATGAAAACGAAGAGATCTAGTTTTAGATGGTGAACTGGAATTGGACGCATTGTTTTGACTTCTCATCTTTCACCATGGCGACTCCATTGTTTGGAAATATATTGACGACTCCACTGGTTTGAGACAAATTAAATGGCTATGGAAGTTTTCTTGGCCAGGAGATTTTCCCCGCTCTATTTGTCAACCATAGCTAGTTATCCACATATTTTGCCTTAAATTGATGAATGGCAAGATATACTGCCAAGATTTTATGAAGGTGAGAATGACAGCCCTGTTGAGCATGTTCTGGAATTTCTTGCTTTGATGCAACAACTTGACATCCAACATGAGGAAATACATATGAAGTTGTTTATGTAATATCTTCAAGGAGATGTTCATATTTGGTATCATTCTCTTGAACCTTCTAGCATTTCTTCACTCAAAGAGTTTCATGCTACTTTCAATATTCATTGTCAAAAGTTTTATTCCTCTAAGTTAATTTGTCATAGCTTTTGTGAGGAGTATAAAGATTGTGTTCATGATATAATTGATTCTTATGAAATTTGTGATAATGAAGAAGATTCCTTGGATGAGGAATCAACTCTTTCTCTTCCTTGTTCATCTACATCAGATGAAAATTTTATTTGTTGTTTTAATAAGGAAAATGCAGAAATTGAGTCTGTTCAGAAAGTTGATATTCTTTATAGCCCTATCTCTAAAATACCTAGATAGGAGCAGCCTATATTTGACTCATATGGTGATGATAAGATATTTATTCATGGATTGAATCTTGAAAGGCAACCTGCTTTTAAAAATGAAGAACAGTTTCCTAGTGTTGGGCAGAAAAAATCTCTTGATATGTCATTCGAGACTCCTCCTTGATTTGATCATTATGGATACATTGATGAAGATGTTGAGGTATTTTTTGTCCAGGAAGAAAAAATCATTAGCAACCAGCCTTCTGATGAAAGTGAAAACTTTTTCCAAGAGAAACATATTAAAGAGAAACATCCATTCATTGATATACGTGAGGATATTTATTGCAATCATCGAGTAGATGTTATCAGAGAAGATAAAAGGAAAGTGGATCAACAACTTGCATTAGCCATTCATTCACATGTACTTGGAACATACATTCAACCATATGTGAGCAGTTGTAAAGCAGATAAGGTTTTATGTTATCAATCTAGTAAGTTTTATCACCTATTTTCTGACCCTATAGAAGAGTACATGGAGTTGCATTTCCTCCATGTATTGAAGCCTTCAAGCTTTGTCATACCTTCAACATTGTGAGGTAATCTAAAGAATGTAATTAATTTGCTGTCACATTTTTATTATCTCTTACTCATCAATGGCAGAGTAAGAAAGTTTTCAATTAGGAAGTTACTTAAGTGGCTCTGGTGGAAGTTTGGTTTCACCTATCCTATTGTAAACTTCAGTTAGAGTAGGATCTTGTATATAAATAAGCTCGTTTGCGAGATTTTCAGTTTTCAGTTTTATTTTTATTTGAATAAGTGACCCCATAGCCCTACGATAAGACACTGAAGTTGCTTGTTCTTGGCATCTCACAGGGAGCATGTCATCCCTTGTGAATCCAATGTTATCACATCAAGTTGTCATGGGTCATATGTAGTTTTTTCAGGCCGACCAAGTCCTTTGTTTGCATAGGGAAAAGCCATGAGAGAAATACAACTTTCATAGCAGTCCATTTTGAGCTTGAAATACGAGAAAGCAGACATACTCAATTTTCAACGACGGATATCACATGTACAGTTCGGATTAGCAGTTGTCGGGTAGTCGGATTTTCAAAGTCATGCAAGGAATAACAACTAGACAAAATCCATGAAGTGATGAGAGACTGCCACATCAACCGGGAGAAAGTCACTTCAAGAGATATTCATGATCGCGTTCAAAAGATCCCGAAGTCCGAAGCACCAAAGTGACAAGAGACTGCCACATCAACTGGGAGAAAGTCACTTCAAGAGATATTCATGCCTGTGTTCAAAATCTCCTGAAGCCTGAACTGTCGAAGTAACGAGAGGTTTCCACATGAACTAGGAGAAGGTCACTTTGAGAGATTTCCATCCAAAAGTCCTGAAGTATCGAAGTAGATCTGAGCCATTGAAGGCTGAGGACACGCGTCGACAGATATAACACTTTGGAAATGTGGCACTTTGGAGGATTGCATGAGCAAGAAAAATAAAGATCACGAAGCCTGAACTCCCGAAGTAATTATGCACTGTTGATCTCAAATCCAGGAGCAATGCATGGCAACAAAATCAGAGTGTTCCCAGATCGCGGATTGCGACAAGATCAATGACCACACTTCATTGCGGGGACAGAAAGTGCTCGAATGCTAAAATCTTATAGCGGCCCCACAATCGAAACCAATGTATAACTAAGGAGGTATGTGGCAGTCGGTGGTGGATTGCGGGGGTCAGAGAGGTGTTGATCCAAACTGCCCTTGGAAACTTCTGCAATCACGTGCTTATATATTGCCCAATTTGAGAGAAATGTATGGAAGCAAGCTAGGGGTAAGGCTTCATCCTGATCCCAAGGAGAAATAAATTAATGAAATAAGAACTAGTGGTTGAACAATCAACTACCCCCTTAAATGGAAGCATGGGGGGTTTTTCCGAGGACACAGAAAATTGTCAGCCTGAAGTACCATAGAAGGAAGTTTCTACTGCATGCCCATACTGACTAGGGTTTCCTTCTGACAGAAGGAACATGAGAGACAAGAGAAGACACACGATAATGGAAAGAAGGTGCCCAAGAAGCAATACATGTCGATTGTTTTGATTGTAAATACATCAGATGAATGATATGTCTAAAAAAAAAAGGAGAGGAGGGTTTGACCCAAGACCGGAGGAAGTTTTGAGAAATGTTTATGATTGTATATTTCAGTTTGTAAGCCAGAGGGGCATGTAGCTGTAAATTGTATTGTTATTGAAGATTCACATGAGTTGTTTCATCATATTTGTCATCTATGTTCTTTTTTCTATTCTTCATCTTGTTTGAATGTATTGCAGATTTTAAGGATTAAAATTTTCCTTTGATTGATAGATTCCTGATGCGGTAGAGGATCTACTGTAAGATTGCCTATTTATCATTGTTTACTTTTCAGACACATATAAATTATGTTTGCAGAGAGGATATTTTCTTAGCGAACATTCTTCTTTATGTTATTCTCCTATTCTTTTCTTCATCATTACACAAATTATTTGTCTGATAGGGAGCTTAAATACCTTCAATGGGAAGATTGTTTATGAATCCATAGCCCAATGGTCCATCACTGATCTGCAGTGATATATGTTGTCTTTTCCTTTCTTTAAAGTCTTGTTGATCCCCCTACTCAAACCATTTTAATACATTTACATTTTGATGGGTATTGGGCTTATCCTCTTGCATTATGAGGGTGACTCTCAGTGCTAAGACTATGAATGAATTCTTGANTATATATATATATATATATATATATATATATATATATATATATATATATATATATATAAGAAAGCATTTTGTGGTTTTCTCCCATTTGGGTTTCCTTGTAAATATTGGTGTACTATTTATTTGACATGATGGTGTTTATGTGATGTTTCTTATGATTATATGTTCATAATATATTGAATGCAATCATAGATGATAAACTATTGAACATTGTTGATAAAGTGAAAGAATATATATTGTGGTTAAAAGTGGTATAAGTGCTCATACTGATTCACCCCTCCCCCTCTTGGTATTTCAATACTTTGTAGGACTTCTCTTGCACCAAGGGCTTGGACACCAATGTAAAAGAGATAAGCCATCTATCCTTATCTTCCCATTCTAATTGTTGGCATATAGAGTGGATCTAGGTGGAATGTATAAAACCACTTGTTTCTCTATGTCTTGGAACAAAGGGGTCTTGATCCAAGGGGAGTTTCACCTTTTTGCAGGGGAAACGTTTCCAAAACCCTTACACATAGGGAAATTGATTTAGCATATGGTTTAAATGATAAACAAGCAAGCATATTCACCCAGATGTTTTACTTATTTTCCATTATATTAATGTATTTGGTCTATTATTTTCTTAAAATATTTACTAATTCTAAATATGTTAATTAATTGACAATGCATTTTTTACGTCTTGGGCATATTACAGTTGAAACACCACAAGGCCATGTGGTGCAATAGTGTTAAATTTCACATCAAAAAGTTGGATGACAAGAAGAAAACCTTTGATTGTGGCATAACTATAGTATTTCAGGTCACTAATGTTTCCTCTAGAACTAATAGGCATCCAAAGGCATCTAAAAATAGATATTGTGGGTATTTGAATTATATACTTGAATGTGACTTGAAATTATTTAAATTAGTCCTATTTGAGGTCAAATGGTACAGGTTACGAATGAATGAATGTGATCTTGAAAGAACTGTTATTGAGCATGCTAATGGATTTACCATGGTCAATACAAGGACGGTTGAGCCATGTGCTAAGATTTATGTTATTCCAATCCAATGCAAGCAGGTATTTTACTTAGTTGTTCTAGGTAAATCGAGATGGTCATATGTTGTTATATATCATCCAAGAGGAAGGCCTATAAAGTATAATGTAGTGGAAGAAGATTATGTAGAGGAGAAATTTGATGTGTTAGACGAAGAAGTTGAGACAAATGTAGATGGAAATGTGCAGGTTACATATGAATGAACATGATCCTGAAAGAACTATTATTGATCATGCTAATGGATTTTCCATGGTTAATACAAAGATGGTTGAGATGAGTACTTAACTTTATGTTCTTCCAAGCCAATGTGAGTAGGTCTTTTACTTGGATGTTCCAGGTAAAGCGGGATGGTTGTATGTTGTTAGATATGATCCAAGAGGAAGGCCTATAAAGTATAATGTAGTGGAAGAAGATGATTCAAATGAGAAAGTCAATGTGTTAGATGAAGAAGATGAAGAATTTGAGTTAGATGTATATGGAAATGTTCTCGATGATCATATCGACGATGAAATTATCGAAAATGACAATGATGATGATGTTTCTACCAATCCTTTCAATGTCGATTTTGAACCATATTTTAAACTGGATGATATAGATTTATATTTGGATGAAGAAGAATATCAATGATATTGAATTGTTGAAATGTAGGTAGGGGTATGTGATTATTTATTTTCTATGATTTATTCTCATTAAAGTATTTTATTATATGGGTTAATTGTGTGCTATTAAGTTTTATGTCATGTTCTTATATGTATCATTGGTTGGATAAAAGTCATTGACCTTAATTTCTCTCATAAACCACCAACCTACAACCTCCTAATGCATTTTTATCATGTGCTAATTGATTTTAACTATCAGTAAATATTGATAATCTACCACAACTTTTTAAACCTCCACTCAATAACCTTGGTAACTTTCTAACCCTCCACCCTCATAAACCATAGGAACCATGTGCATGTTTTTGGCATGTTTTACCATCAGTGTATGCTTGTCATTGATGGCAAGTACAATAGCGATGATCAGCAGCATAGTGATAATCGAGGAGGAGTAGCAACAATGATCGTTGGATCAACAATTCAGAATTCTCGATGGTTGTCAAATCTCAATGTAGACAAGAAGAGTGTGCATATATGGAGGATAGATCTCGGGTGTTAGATTCGAGCGCAAGGACCGACCATCATAGGATCTAGGAGAATCTGCACGATCTTTAAAAGTGCAAGGTGAGGCGAGTTCACAAATCGTGACATGGAGAGGCAAGAAACAATACCACGGGACTACCAAAATCGTGATATGATCTGAGCCATTGAATCAAGATCTCATCTGGACCATTGATCTGACTCACGTCAACAAACCATGTCAGCTAAGAACACATGGCACAACCAGGCAATGACAAGTGTCAAATTGATTCAACATTTCAGGCACATGTAAGTCATGAATCAGAGTGACACATGGCATTTGTTCGACACATGTCAATCCATGTGTGACATCAGTAGGCTTACATCACTTCGGGTTTTCATGAATCGCAACTTGGAGAGTCAAGAAAAAATACCACAGGAATTTCGAGATCGCGATATGTGAAATCACGACAAGATCTTGATTGTTGATCAAGAGGACGCGTGGCAAAAGATCAGAGCACCACAAAGACTCCACTTCAAAGTTTTGAAGTCATGAAATTCAAAGGAAAGAGATTCAAACTCGCGATATGAGAGATCATGAAAATATAAGGACTGTCAGATCACCAAGAATGAGGACCATTGATCTGAGCTCCATCTCGAAGTCTCAGTTATCGCAACTTAGAGTGACAAGAACCTCAATCAAATAACTCGTGAGATACGATATCGCGAGTTAATCGCACTGTCAGATCAAGGTGTGATCTGGACCGTCGATCCAACTTTATTTCGGAATATCGCCTGTTGCAAGTTGGAGTGACAAGAACCTCCATTGAAGAACTTGCGAGTTAATCATAGCCGTCAAATCAAGATCAGATATAAACCGTCGAATTATAGGAAAAGTGGCAAGCAATTGGAATTTCGCTGACTTGGGGTCAACGGAGCATGGTGTGGAAACTCATGAAATATGAAGTGCCTTTTTGGCACAGTCTATGGTCACCACCGGTGGTCACGAGAAGGGAAGGAGTTAGTCCAGATAAGCTCCATTTTGGGGTTTTGGAGATCGCAACTTGGAGAGTCGAGATGCCTCATCTCCAGATTCACGAAACGCGAAATTGCGAAAGCACTTTATGCATAAGGCTGTGGTCACGGCCCTTGTTCACATCGGCGAGAGATGGAGGAAAGAGCTAGAGAAACCAAGCTCCTTTTTTAGGATTGTGACTGGGAGTGTCAAGACACATGGTCACATGAATACCGAATTGCTAAATGTCGAAATGCTGAAATAAATGCAAGATCCCATGGAGACAATCCAACGGTGCAGGTGAATTTGAACAAGATTGGAGGGCTACTGTAGCACGACACAATGTAACTTCCAGAAACCACGGATGGCTTCTTCCAGAGGACTCGAAGACACTTCGGGGTGATTGACAGAGGAGGTGAAGAGTCTCTGGGAATCTTCAAGAGGGATGAATATGTTCGTGGAGGCGATTGATAGCTGGATGAGCATTGAGGCCTGTAACTGGAATAGAGAAGGTGAGCTCGACTGTCATAGAGAAGATGAAGAGTCTCAAACTTCCAGAGAGGCTGAGGAATCTCAGTATAACATACAGTGATGTTGAACGAGTGGCAAATGGCTAGAGAAGCTGAAGAGTCACGATGATGATCAGATAGAGCACTCGAGATGTTGAGGAATTTGGCGCAGAGTGAGCATGCAGAGGCATTGCGAATATTGCATGCACAAAGACAACAGAGACTATAAGAATTTTGAACAAAGAATAGATTTGTTTGTTGTCACTGTGGAGGAGAATTCAAGGGGTGTGCAAGGAGGGAGAGCGCAGGAGCAGAAGTGCACGGTAGAGGAATTTTGCATTGAAAGGATATGGAACAGAGAGCATAAAATGCAGAAGAACAGGAAGTGCAAGGGGTGTGCAGAAGACACTGATGCAGACAGGGCAGAGCAATGTAATAGAACAGTGACAAGGTTGGTAAGCCATTGAACAACCTTATATCGATGTAATAAGTTTTAGTAACAAAGAATTTATAATTGAGGGTGGTTGGGAGGTGCTAGGGATGACTGGTGTCCTTAGAGGTTCAAGTGGGTGCTTTAACACAGGGAGTTGGTGCTTCCTTCTAGTTGGTGCTAGAGAAATCAGGGAGTTGGTGCTTCCTTCTAGTGGGTGCTAGAGAAAATAGAGAGTTGGTGCTCTCAACAAGTAGCAGCTTGCAAAACTGAGGTTGTAGCCTCATTATGAGTTGGTGCTCATATGTATGAAAATGTAAAGAATGTAACTATTACTTGTCATATAAAGAAAAAGAGGTTTTACCCTGTAAGGGTTTCCTCGGGAAATATCTGTCTCTGTGTTTCTCATATATCTTACTGATGCTGAATGTGCCTTTGTTTATTTCCCTGCATTATTTTCATCATCATTGAGTGCCTTGTAAAGTTTTTTAAAAGAAGCATAATTGTTTAAGCACGGTAACAACTGATTCACCCCCCCTCTCAGTTGTCCAACAATTGGTATCAGAGCCGACCCCTTTTATCTAAGGGTAGATCCTAGAGCTTAAACATGTCAAGCCATGAAGGAAAT
>ML778305.1:1343920-1364606 GCA_009831015.1 Picea engelmannii
GAAAACAGAGAGTTGGTGCTCTCAGCAAGTAGCAGCTTGCAAAACTGAGGTTGTAGCCTCATTATGAGTTGGTTCTCATATGTATGATAATGTAAAGAATGTAACTATTACTTATCATATAAAGAAAAAGAGGTTTTTACCCTATAAGGGTTTCCTTGGGAAATATTTGTCTCTATGTTTCTCATATATGTGACTGATGTTGAATGTGCCTTTGTTTATTTCCCTGCATTATTGTCATCATCATTGAGTGCCTTGTAAAGTTTTTTAAAAGAAGCATAATTGTTTAAGCACGGTAACAATTGATTCACCCCCCCCCTCTCAGTTGTCCAACACATGCTCCAAAACCACTAGCCATGCCCTAAATGGAATATTTGAGATGCAATTTTCATATGGAAGCCATTACAAGGTTTAAGAAAAAAAATAAAATTGGTGGACATGGTTTAGGGTCAGGGGTTAGGAGTTAGGGATTAATGGGTTAGGGGGCTTAGGGGTTAGGGGACTTAGTGACTATGGGGTTAGGGGGTTTTGTTGGCACAGGGGTAGACCTAGGGTTCAACGCTTCAATAGCGCACCAACAAAACCCTAACTATTGGCACTTTTGGCAACACCTGCGAAGCAGATGAAGTCTCACCTGAGGTAGAGGCATGGGTGGTTACAGGACGCAAGTGTATACAACCTAGATGGGACAAATATCTATGATTAAAACACTTAACAGAGAACTTAAAAGTTAATATTCATCAGTATTTAACCCTTATTTGCATCACAGGTTGAAATCCTAGTTATAGAACAGTGCAATATTCAACCAGATCTAAAACATCCAAGCACTTAGCATATAGAAATAGATCAGATCTAGAATTCATTCATAATACTAAGTACTAATATATTATATCATATGCATATAACATATATCATTGCACTAAGAATACATCACATCAATAACATAACAACTATAATGCACAAAGCAACCACAACACAAGATATATATGGTTCACCCCAGTGTAGGGCTACGTCCACCAACTCTTCTCTTATGTATTGTCTTATTTCAATATTCTACAAGCATAGAGCCATAAGAACCCACTCCACATAGGACATGATATATGCGCACACCTCGCCAGATCCTCCTTCCCCAAGTTAGGTTTAAGCACAAAGCCCTCTTCCAATCACTTTCACTTAGCTCTGCAAGTTCTTAACACATAGTATGCACGAAGCATCCACAACTTTTCACACTTAGCTCACCAAACACATTACACATCTAGGTCTATCTTACTTATATCGCCTAGATTTCTATTTATACATTACAAAAGGGGCCTAAACATGGGTAAACCCATGGGCCGATATCCCATACCCACTACATAAACCTTAAACCCAAAAATTCCCTCTGATATGGGTAACTCTACCTCAAATGCCTCTAGCTTGGCTCAAGCTACTTCGACTTGTTTCTTCGCCAAAGCCTCCTTCTTGGTGAAATCTTCAATAACCTTCTTCATCACAAGTTCTTCCAAGCGATGTTCCACCGTGGTGACCACTAGTTCTAGTTCTGCACCTCATCCTTCAATCTCCTCAAAAAGTATGCAAGATGCATCCTACACTGGCTCCAATTGCTGAGTCACTTCCATGACCTTACTCTGGATGGCATGGAATTGATTTTGAACTGTGTGTTGTTCCTGGGATTGTTTCATCCTCTCGGCCACTATTAGTGGCTTCAATTGTGCTTGCACCATTGTTGATTGTTTCTTAGCCTCTTGAAGTTGTGAATCTAGTGTCCTTAGTTCAGGGTCCTCTGCAAGGTGCTCATAAGTCTATGCACTTCAACTTTTGAGTTGTTTACATTCTAAGTCCAATGCCTTGATTCTTTGGACTGAGCTTCGGGTAGTTTCTTCTCTCTGGTCTCACTCTTCATGCAAATATCTTGGCACTGCATGTAACTCCAGTTCTGCTATCCTCTGTTGGAGCTGTTGAATGGCTTCAAGAAGATTCCCTACTTGGATTTCCACTGGGTCTACTTCCATTTGTTATAAGCCCGTCATAGAGTGAAGTGCTCTAGTGACTACTTCTTTAACTCCAATCTATCCTCTGAAAACTTGGCTTGGATGTCATCTTTTTTCTATTGCACAACTCGACATTGTCCTATAGCTTTCTCTTTTACTTTATTTAAGACCTTTGTGGAATGTTATTTTTTTTCCTAAACACGATGAAGGCGAGCTTCGATCGCATCTGCTATTTGGCATAGCTAGGCAGGTTCATCTCCCAACTCTGTTCCTTCTGATGATGAGGGCATAGTAGACACTATGTGGCTAGAGTAGAGGGATTGTTGTACCCCTTTCAGCTCTGCTTCAATTCTTTCATACATGGTATCTTGTTTGGCTTCATTGTCTTGTAAGATATCTTCTGAGGTATCTGAGACAGCGATGATGATGAAATCTATGTCATCCATCGTGAGCATAGTCTGCATCTGTGGCTTAGTATCTTTGGACTTCTTCTACAATGTAGGTTTCATGGGGGGAACCTTTCTTTTCTTGGAGATCTCAGCTTGTCTTCTTCTCCTTTTTCCTCTTCTTTGTCTACTTTGTCATCACCTCCCCCTCCAGGTGAGTTTGAATAAGTCTCTTATGATGCATTGTTCAAGTCCTGTACCTCTTCTTTTTTCTTCCTTCTACTACTGTTGGGTGCATCATACTCTTCGCTAGTAACCATCGAAATTCTGATGAGGTCGGGGTCAGACAATTCTTCCTGGTCGATTGGTATAAGGAACTCTGCAGGACATTCCTTAATGATTTCTTCCATGTCCTCCTTTGTGAGTTTATAATAACTTTGTAGCTCTTCTTTGTGTTCATCTCCACATGTAGTAATATAAATAAAATGTCTATCTGTGTGGCACTTCATAAATGGTCTGAACCTATGCAGGGTGTTCAACATCATCTAAGGGAAAGACTCAATAGCCCTCTTCAACTACAGGTAGTAGGTGTGGAACACCGCATTTGACTGCCATTGTTTTTCCATGTCGCTCAAATACCAGCATGTGGTGAACTTCGTAGCTAAGGTTTATGATGGCTCAATATTAGGGAAGGTCGCACCTTCCATCATTTCCTAAGAAATGAAAGCGATGAGGATCAACAACCAACTGAAGCAGAACTAGTAGCCCTGATCATGTGCTTCATGGAAGTATTTCTCTAACTGGTTGACGAGGTAGCTCTCCCAGTTCATTTGTATCCCTTCCATGCATTTTCCCGTGAGGTCAACAATGAACCCTATGACCTTTGTGGGTTTTTTCTTCCTTACTAGCTTAACAACGATAAACTTTTCCACATCACCATAGGTATCTTTAATTTTCTGTGCTAGGGTGCGATCTGCAGCCTTCCCTGGATAAAATCCATGTGGGTCTGCTCCTTGCATGCTTAGTCTGGTGATCTGATGGATCAGTGCCAGATCTACAGTGATGCATCTATCCAACCACAGATAACCTCCATGGAAGCAATACAATAGGATTTTAACGCACACGTTAACCTACTAATGCCTTCCAAAGTGTGGTATCTTCATCATGTTTAGGATAGTGGACCTCGTGATGTCCATAGTCAACGGTTGGGGGATGATCTTCGACTTCTTCCCCTTGGTCCTGGTTAAGTACTTGTGTGGGGCAAGCATTCCATGATTCTTGTGATCTCCCAAGTTGAATTCATTGATATTCAACATGATGATTTGTCCTAAATGCAATCCAACTATGTGTATCCCCTTCGGGAGGTATGAAATGTTCAAGGTGTAGTCGAAGTCCCTCAAAACATTGTCACGACTCACCATGCCAGCCAGAGATGGGATATAATCAGGTAGGATAGATGGGATAAGCTTCGAATTTGCCAATTCATCACGATGCTTGGTTCATTTCTCTGTCGTAGCTCGGGATGGTCTAGATCCATGATTAGTCGATGGGGATGTTTGCACTCCTTTTGTCGGCGAGTCTTGGAATCCTATAGAAATGACCTTCTGAGTCATGAGGTCTATGAGGATCTCTTCGAAGGATTTTTCTACTTCTCTCAAGTCACCCGACATGCAATCTCGATATCAAGTATCGTAGGTTGGTGAACAAACAATCACGGTAACATAATGGATGGAGAGCTCTCAATAGGCACTATGTGAAAGAAACTAGTTCTATGTGGGATTGAATAATCACAATTGGAAAAAGTGTTCTTGGTGCAACACTCGATGGGATAAATAGACAACGTCGTAACAGAATCCTCCAATGGGCAGGAACACCTCAATCAATGCAATTCCATCCATTATGGCACAGTCCCAACGGTCTAATGGCAGTCTTTATGGCCATACCTGCGGTTTGAACCATTCTGGAGTATCAGGCTAATGGTTGGGATGCCTCCAACAGTCATATTTATTCGTCGTGGGGAAGCCTTAATCTTCATTGTTTTGATATCTCGACGAAGTTCCATTTCTACAAATCTTCCTTCTGTGAAGTCCTCCCTGGAACTTCCTGTAAATTTTCAAACTTTGCTTTCTTCTTGCTGAGATTTCTAGCTTTCTTTCTTGTAATCTGAGTCACTGGTTTCCTCTTTCCATTATTGTTCTTATATCCTCTTGGCATGGTAGCTTCACACTATGGAGTTTCTTTCATAGTTTCTGAGAGTAATACTTATTTTCTTTCTGGGGTAGGTTCTCTACTCTCTTCTACAGAAAGGTGTTTCCAATCTTCCTGTGTTCTTTCAACTTCGATGTCCAGATCTTTGGTCCGTAGTAGCTTCGACTGGTCCTCTTGTTCTTCCAGTAAGTGTGCTATTCTCCTAGCAATGAAATCTCTTATTTCTTTCTTTTTTTGTTCTAGATCTCATCTTCTTATTTCCTTCGTATCTGATCTTTCTCAATCCAGGTTTTTCCTAGCAAAATAGCAAATGGGGCGTTGTTCTCAACAAATTTAACTATCTCAAATTCTTCCTCTGCCAAAGTTCCATGAGCACTCATAGTTTTTTGCGTAAGTATTCCACATAGGGTTATCATCTTTCCTCTAAATAATCCTATTCCTCTCAATGAAGGAACCATAACAGGCTTCCCCAAAATTTCCCAAGTTCTTTCGGTCATGATATCCACCTATGTTTGCTCATCCAGAACACAGTCTATGTCGAAGTGTCCTATTCTTGTTTCTATGCACTCCTTCTCTTTTAAGATCTATGATAAGTTGATATCTCTGTGATCATTCAGGGTTTATTTCATCTGTAATAATATAGTCTCTGATTCTTTTTGGGGTCCTGTCATATCCTTAGTTTCTTGGCCTGTCTTATGGTTTTCTTGTCTCATATTCATCTTTTCAACTTTAGCAACCATTCTAGGGAAATCCAAAACTTCATGGCCCGTAGCTTTACATTAAAGACAACTAGGACCTCTATCAGGGCATTCCTTAGCAAGATGTCCCAGTCTTCTGCAACTATAGAAAAGGGTTAATACTCTCTTTATTTTAAATGACCCCCAACCTTTCCTGTACAACACACTGGGATCACAGTAACTAACCTGCAAAAAAATATTTATAAGATCCTACATCCATTTGTTAGTCCAAACATTCTTTCTATGCATAGGAATAACATATATTTCACTATTCTTATCAGATCTACCCATATCCAATCTTCTTTCTTCTACGTGTGCCCTAGTTTTCAGACTAGGAAAAAATCTATTAGACATATCTAGATCCATTCTTTTGAAACAAATTTTTTTACTTATCCTACCTTTCTCAGAGCACAAAGCTTTAATATCTTACCTATTTTCTTTGGATCGGGCTTCTTTTCTTAGCACAGAGCTTTGCAAGTCAAGTAGAGTATTGTGCACTAAAGCAGCAGATCTACACACAGAGATTTATTTTCTTCAGTTTCCAGAAGTCACAGTTTCACGTCCTGACAACATAACCATTTGTTGGCATAGGGGTAGACCCAGGGTTCAACGCTTCAACAACGCACCAAAAAAACCCTAACTACCAGTCCTTTCGACAACACCTACAAAGAAGATGAAGTCTCACCCGAGGTATAGGCAGGGGTGGTTGCAGGACTCAAGTGTCTGCAACCTAGCTGGGACACAGATCTGTGATTACAACACTTAACAAAGCAACTAGCAGTTAGTATTCATCAGTATTTAACCCTTATTCACATCGCAGGTTGAAATCCTAGTTACAGAGTAGAGAAATATTCAACTAGATCTAATACATCCAAGAACTTAGCATATAGAAATAGATCATATCTAGCATTCATTCACATTACTAAGCACTAAGCTATTATATCATATGCATATAACATACATCATTGCACTAAGCATACATCACATCAATAACATAACAACTATAATTCACAAAGCAACCACAACACATGATATATGTGGTTCACCCCAGTGTGGGGCTACGTCCACCAACTCTTCTCTTCTGTATTGTCTTCTTTTAATCTTCTACATGCATGGAGCCACAAGAAACCACTCCGCATAGGACAGGAGATATGCACGCACCTTGCTAGATCGTCCTTCCCAGAGCTAGGTTGAAGAACAAAGCCCTCTTACAATCACTTTCACTTAGCTCTTCAAGTTCTTAACACACAGTATGCACAAAGCATCCACAATCGTTCACACTTAGCTCACTAGCCACATTACACATCTAGGTCTCTCATACTTATATCACCTAGATTTCTATTTATACATTATAAAAGGGGCCTAAACATGGGTAAACCCATGGGCCAGCATCCCATACATGTTACATAAACCTAAACCCAAAAATTCCCTAAGAAGAGGTCGAGATCCTGCAATCTCCGCTTCGCCTTGCGCTCCGTATTCAACCAGCATGTCAAAGTCCCAAAATTGGTCAAGGGCCAACAGGTTTTATGCAGTTATATTTAACAATATAACACATATTATTTATGAATTTAAAAATTAATTTTATTACAAACAAATAAAAAAAAATCAAACATAAAAAAAACACTATGGCATCAAACCCCTCGCCAAATAAACCCTCTCCAAACATGTTGACCACTACATTAATCTACCCCACCTGTCAGTAAGGAGAGTGTCCAGAGGATCAACCCACTAATATTTTCATTGGATCAACCCCCTTGTTAGTACAAAGAGTGCGCAGAGGTGCAGGGGCAGTGCCCCCGAGAAAAAAAATTTTGCCTCAGGAAACGTGTCACATTTTTTGCCTCATTTTTCATATTGCCTCGATTTTCATGTCCATTGTTGGGCGGTTTTTCGACACATGGTTTTTTCTGATGGTTTTCTATTTCCGGTTAAGGAATTAGGTTTTTTGACTAATCTAGTTTATTGGGTTCAGGTTTTGGATGTCATTGGCTACCATATGTATATTTTATTGTAAACAATGTATCACTATGAATGAATACATAATATGTTGGTTTTCCTAGTTTGGGTTTCCAGGGGAAAAATCTCTATGTAATGTTTGTATTTTCCATTGTATCTTTTCTATTCTTTTACCGAAAATTTGTTTGCAGTAAATATTGTACAAGGTCAAAATCTACAAGTGATTTTGGTAGTGACAGTTGGTCTACACTTATACTTCAGGGTGGAAGGATGTGGCAAGGAAAGGGGTTTGTAGCCTCCTTACGGTTGGAGCCAGAGAATCAGGGAGTTGGAGCTTCCTTCAGGTTGGAGCTTGAGAATCAGGTGGTTGTAGCCTCCTTCTGGTTGGAGCCAAAGAATTCAGGGAGTTGTAACTTCCTTCAAGTTGGGGCATATAAATAAGGAGTTGTAGCCTCCTTCCAATTACATCTCAATAATTTGGCATTTGGTGCTTCCTATTGGTTATCACATGAAGTTTTCATGGGTCATATGTAGTTTTTGCAAGCTTGCCAAGTCCTTTTTTTGCACAAGGAAAATCCATGAGTGAAATACATCTTTCAGAGAAGTCCATTTCGAGCTTGAAATACAAGCAAGTAGACAGGCTTGATTTTCAATTATGGAGATCCCATGTATAGTTTGGATCAATAGCTCTCACGTAGTCAAAGTTTCAAATTCGTGAAAGGATTAATGACTAGACCAAATCCAAGTGTCGAAGTCCCAAAGTGATGAGAGACTGCCACGTCAACCAGGAGAAAGTCACTTCGGGAGATATTCATGCACGTGTTCAAAATATCCTGAAGCCCAAAGCGTCGAAGTGATGAGAGACTGCCACGTCAACTGGGATAAAGTCACTTCAGGAGATATCCATGCTTGCATTCAAAATTTCCTGAAGCTCGAAGCACCAAAGTAATGAGAGGTTGCCACATCAATTGGGAGAAAGTCACTTCGGGAGATTTCCATCCAAAAGACTCAAAACCCCGAAGTAGATCTGAGCCATTGAAGGTTGAGGACATGCGTCGACAGATCTAGCACTTTGAAAATGTGGCACTTAGGAGGATTGTGCGAGCAAGTAGAAGAAATCTCTCGAACCTAAACTCCCGAAGTAATTGTGAAACATTGATCTCAAATCTCGGAGCAGCGTGTGGCAGCAAAAGCAGGGCATTCCTAGATCGCATATTGCGACAAGATCGATGACCACACTTCATTGTGATGACAGAAAGTGCTCGAATGCTAAAATATTAGAGCGGTCCCTTAATCGAAACCATGGTATAGCTAAGGAGGTACCTGGCAGTTGGTGGTGGATTGCGGGGGTCAGAGCAGTGTGGATCCAAACTGTCCTTGGCAACTTCCACAATCATGTGCTTATATACGACCCAATATGAGAGCAGTGTGTGGCAGCAAGCTAGGCGTAAGGCCTCGTCTTGATCCCAAGGATAAATCAATTAATGAAAGAAGGACTGGTGGTTGAGAAATTGACTACCCCTTTAAATGGAAGCATGGGGGATCTAGCCGAGGAGACAGAAAATTATTAGCCCGAAGTACCACAGAGGGAAGTTTCTCTTGCACACCCATACTGACTAGGGTTTCCTTTTGACAAAAGGAATAGAACAGATAAGAGAAGACACACGACACTGGAACGGAGGTGCCCAAGCAACAAGACATGTAAATTGTTTTGATTATAAATACATCAAATGAATGATATGTCTAAAAAAAAAAGGAGAGAGGGGTTCGGCACAAGACCAGAGGAATTTTTGAAAAATGTTTATGATTTTGTATTTCAGTTTGTAAGTCGAAGGGGTGTGTAGCTGTAAATTGTATTTTTATTGAAGATTCATCTGAGTTGTTTCATCAGATTTGTCTTCTATGTTCTATGTCATATTCTTCATCTTGTTTGAACGTATTGTAGATTTTAAGGATTAAAATTTTCCTTTGATTGATATATTCCTGATGCGGTAGAGGATCTTTTGTAAGCTTGCCTATTTATCATTGTTTACTGTTTAGACACATCTAAATTCTCTTTGCAGAGAGGATCTTTGCTTAGTGAACATCTGTTTTTATGTTATTCTCCTATTCTTCTCTTCATCATTATACAAATATTTTGTATGATAGGGAGCTTAAATTCCTCAAATGAGAAGATTGTTTATGGCTCCATAGCCAAATGGTCCATAATTGATCTGCAGTGATATCTATTTTCTTTTCCTTTCTTTAAAGTCTTGTTGATCCACCTACTCAAACCATTTTAATACATTTACATTTTGATGGGTATTGTGCTTATCCTCTTGCAGCCTGAGGGTGACTTTCAATGCTAACATTAATGGTGTCGTTTTCAGGGACGAAAGTGAAGATATCTTCCTTGGGAGAACTACAATGAAGAGATCCAGTTTTAGATGGTGAACTGAAGTTGGACACATTGTTTTGACTGCTCATCTTTCAACATGTCGACTCCATTGATCGGAAATCTATTAGCGACTCTACTGGTTTGAGACAAATTAAATTTCTATGGAAGATATCCTAACCAAAAAGTTTTCCCCACTCTGTTTCTCAACCATAGATGGTTATCCACATCTTGTGCCTCAAATTGATGAATGGCAAGATATACTGCCAAGATTTTATGAAGGTGAGAATGACATCCATGTTGTGCATGTTCTGGAATTTCATGCATTGATGCAGCAACTTGACATCCAACATAAATAAATACATATGAAGCTGTTTATGTACTCTCGTTAAGGAGATGTTCATGTTTGGCATCATTCTCTTGAACCTTCTATCATTTCTTCACTCAAAGAGTTTCATATTGCTTTCAATATTCATTGTCAAAAGTTGTATTCCTCTGAGTTAATTTGTCATAGGTGTTGTGAGCACTATAAAGATTGTGTTCAGGATATAATTTATTCTTATGAATGCTGTGATAATGAAGAAGATGACTTGGATGAGGAATCAACTCTTTCTCTTCCATGTTCATCTACATCATATGCAAATTTTGTTTGTTGTTTTAATAAGGAAAGTGCAAAAATTGAGTTTGTTCAGGAAGATGATACTCTTTATAGCCCTGTCTATAAAAGACCTAGATATGAGAATCCTATATTTGAATCATATGGTGATGATAATATATTGCTTCATGTATTGAATCTTGAAAGGTAGCTTGTTTTTAACAATGCAGAACAATTTCCTCATGTTGGGCAGAAAATATCTCTTGATATGTCATTTGAGACTCCTCCTTTATTTGATCATTATGGAGACATCGATGAACATGTTGAGGTATTTTTTTTCCTAGAAGAAAAAATCATTAGCAGCCAGCCTTCTGATGAAAGTGAAAACTTTTTCCAAGAGAAGCATGTTAAAGAGAAACATCCATACATTGATATACATGAGGAGATTTATTGCAATCATCTAGCAGATGTTTTCAGAGAAGATAAAAGGAAAGTGGATCAATAGCCTACATTAGTCATTCATTCACATGTACTTGCAACATACATTCAACCATATGTGAGTAGTTGTAAAGCAAAGCAAGTTTTCTGTTATCAACCCAATAAGTTTTATAACCTATTTGTTGACCCTATAGAGGAGTACATGGAGTTGCATTTCCTCCATGTATTGAAGCCTTCAAGCTTTGTCATACCTTCAACATTGGGAGGTAATCTAAAGAATGTAATTAATTTCCTATCACATTTTTATCATCTCTTGTTGATCAGTGGCAGAGTAAGAAATTTTTTAGTTAGGAAGTTACTTAAGTGGCTCTGGTGGAAGTTTGTGTTCACCTAGCCTATTGTAAACATCTGTTAGAGTAGGATATTGTATATAAATAAGATCGTGTGTGAGATTTTTAGTTTTCAGATTTCTTTAGTATTTGAATAAGTGACCCCATAGCCCTACGATAAGACAATGAAGTTTCTTGTTCTTGGCAGCTCACAGGGAGCATGCCATTCCCTATGGATCCAATGTTATCACATGAAGTTGTCATGGGTCATATGTAGTTATTGCATATCAGCCAAGTCCTTTGTTTGCACAGGGAAAATCCATAAGATAAATATAGATTTCAGTGAAGTCCATTTCAATCTTGAAATACAAGAAAGAAGACATGCTCGATTTTCAATGGGGAAGATCCCATGTACAGTTTGGATCAACAACTCTAGGGTAGTCAGAGTTTCAAATTCACACAAGCATTAACGACTAGACAAAATCCCCGAAGTGTTGAAGTCCCGAAGTGAAGAGAGACTACCACGTCAACCGAGATAAAGTCACTTCGAGAGATATTCATGCTCGTGTTCAAAATCTCATGAAGCTCGACGTGCCGAAGTGACAAGAGACTTCCATGTCAACTGGGAGAAAATCACTTTGGATGATATTCATTCCCGTGTTCAAAATATCCTGAAGCCCGAAGCATCGAAGTAATGAGAGCTTGCCACATCAACTGGGAGAAGGTCACTTCGAGAGATTTCCATCCAAAATTCCCGAAGACCCAAAGTCTTGAAGTAGATTAGAACCATTGAAGGTTGAGGACACACATCAATAGATCTAACACTTTATAAATGCATCACTTTGGAGGATTGTGCGAGCAACCAGAAGAAATCTCATGTAGCCTAAACTACCGAAGTAATTATGGACCGTTGATCTCAAATCCAGGAGAAACGTGTGGCAACAAAATCAGAGTGATCCCATATAGCAGATTGTGACAAGATCGACGGACACACTTCATTGAGGGGACAGAAAGTTCTCAAACACCAAAATATTAGAGAGGTCCCACAATCAAAACCACAGTATAGCTAAGGAAGTACGTGGAAGTTGGTGGTGGATTTCGGGGGTTGGAGCGGTGTGGGTCCAAACCACACTTGGAAACTTCCGCAATCGTGTGCTTATATATGGCCCAATATGAGAGCAATGTGTGGCATCAAGTTAGTTAATGAAATAAGGATTGGTGGTTGAACAATCAAATACCCCCTTAAATGGAAGCATGGAGGGTCTGTCCGATGAGACAAAAAATTGTCAGCCCGAAGTACCACAGAGGGAAGTTTCTCTTGCATGCCCATACTGACCAGGGTTTCCTTCTGACAGAAGGAACAAGACAGACAAGAGAAGACACACGACAATGGAAAGGAGGTGCCCAAGAAGCAAGACATGTCGATTGTTTTGATTCTAAATACATCATATGAATGATATGTCTAAAAAAGAAGGAGAGGGGGGTTCGACCCAAGGCCGGAGGAAGTTTTGAGAAATGTTTATGATTATATATTTCAGTTTGTAAGTCGGAGGGGCATGTAGCTCTAAATTGTATTGTTATTGAATATTCACATGAGTTGTTTCATCATATTTGTCTTTTATGTTCTTTGTTCTATTCTTCATCTTGTTTGAACGTATTGCGGATTTTAAGGATTAAAATTTTCCTTTGATTGATAGATTCCTGATGCAGTAGAGGATCTGTTATAAGCTTTCCTATTTATCATTGTTTGTTTTTCAGACACATCTAAATTATCTTTGTAGAGAGGATATTTTCTTAGCAAACATTCGTCTTTATGTTATTATCCTATTCTTGTCTTCATCATTATAAAAATTGTTTGTCTGATAGAGAGCTTAAATGCCTTCAATGAGCAGATTGTTTATGAATCCATAGACCAATGGCCCATCACTGATCTGCAGTGATATATTTTGTCTTTTCCTTTCTTTAAAGTCTTCTTGATCCACCTACTCAAACCATTTTAATACATTTACATTTTGATGGGTATTGGGATTATCCTCTTGCATTCTGAGGGTGACTCTTAGTGCTGAGACTATGAATGAATTCTTGATATATATATAAGAAAGCATTTTATGGTTTTCTCCCATTTGGGTTTCCGGGTAAATATTGGTGTATTGTTTATTTGACATGATGGTGTTGATGTGATGTTGCTTATGATTATATGCTCATAATATATTGAATGCAATCATAGATGATACATTGATGATAAATTGTTGAACATTGTTGATAAAGTGAAAGAATATATATTGTGGTTAAAAGTGGTATAAAGTGCTCATATTGATTCATCCCTCCCCCTCTCAGTATTTCAACACTTTGTAGGACTTCTCTTGCACCAAGGGCTTGGACATCAAGATCAAGGTCTAGAGAAGTGAGGACAACCAATGTAAAAGAGGTAAGCCAACTAACCTTATCTTCTCATTCTGAATGTTGACATATAGAGTGGATCTAGGGGGAATGTAGAAAACCATTTGTTTCTCTATGTCTTAGAACAAATGGGTCTTGATCCAAGGGGAGTTTCACCTTTTCGCGGGGGAAACGTTTCCAAAACACTTACACATAGGGAAATTGATTTAGCATATGGTTTAAATGATAAACAAGCAAGCATATTCACCCAGATGTTTTACTTATTTTCCATTATATTAATGTATTTGGTCTATTATTTTCTTAAAATATTTACTAAGTCTAAATATGTTAATTAATTGACAATGCATTTTTTATGTCTTGGGCATATTGTTGTTGAAACACCACAAGGCCATGTGGTGCAATGGCTATAAATTTTACATCAAAACGTTGGATGACAAGAAGAAAATCCTTGATTATGGCATCACTATAGTATTTCAGGTCACTAATGTTTCCTCTACAACTGATTGGCATCCAAAGGAAGCTAAAAATAGATACTATGGGTATTTGAATTATATACTTGAATGTGACTTTAAATTATTTAAATTATTCCTATTTGAGGTCAAATGGTACAGGTTACAAATGAATGAACATGATATTGAAAGAACTATTATTGAGCATGTTAATGGATTTACCATTGTCAATACAAGGACGATTGAGACAAGTATTGAACTTTATGTTCTTCCAATCCAATGTGAGCAGGTATTTTACACAGGTGTTTCAAGTAAACCGGGATGGTCATATGTTGTTATATATCATCCAAGAGGAAGGCCTATAAAGTATAATGTAGTGGAAGAAGATTATGTAGAGGAGCAAGTCGATGTGTTAGACAAAGAAGTTGAGATAGATGTAGATGGAAATGTACAGGTTACATATGAATGAACGTGATCCTGAAAGAGCTATTATTGAACATGCTAATGGATTTTCCATGGTTAATACAAATATGGTTGAGATGAGTACTTAACTTTATGTTCTTCCAAACCAATGTGAGTAGGTCTCGCTACTACATATGGGCAGATTATTCCACGAAATTTTTCCATGTTTCCATGTTTTCATCAATTTCATCTTTTGTTTTTAAATATGGCGGGATTTTCGTCGATATTGCCACAAAATTTTGGCGCAATATCCACGAATAGGTGATTTTAACTTGGTCGGGATTTTCGTCGCTATTGCAACAAACTTTCATGGCAATAGCGACAAAAAATTTGCCTATCTCATTGGTCGGTGTTAACGGCTAGTTGACTATTTGATCTATATATACCTGACTTTAGGAGAATTTGTGACACAATTTCTATAGTTGTGACATTGTTCTTGGATTTTGTTTGAGCTGCTTATTTTTTCCATCACCCACCAGTTGAACAAATCCAATTCTCAATCTACATAGCTGGGATTTTGAACTTGCAAGGTTAGTATGTTTTTTTTATTGATATACTCATTTAACTTGTAAAATTTTGTTCAAATGTCCAAATTTCATGTAGCTTGTTTTTTCCTTGATAATATATTATATGTGTAGTACCATATTTCATGTCTTTGGCTTTTGGATCTAGTTAGTATATTCTATGGAAAAGGGTATGTGGATTCCATAATATTCTAGGTTTATAGAATCCACATACCCTTTTCCCTTCAATTGTAGCTATAATGTCTCTCTCTTTTCATTGATAAAGATATGGAATTGCTCTTGAAACTCAACCTTGATCGGTGAAATGATAGTAATTGATTGTCATTTTCTTCTCTCTTTTAATTTGAAGAACTAACAAAAAAACACCAACAAAGCTTGATTGAAGCTTTGATACCACTTGTTACATCCCTAGTATTGAAATGGGATCACACTTGCATAAATTGGAAACAATATAACAGTGACAATAATGGTTGGGATACTTTGACACCTAATAATTGGCTAGCACTTACTAATTCAATTAAATGAAGGAAGAAATCTCCATGAATAAAATCTTGAAGTTGATTGTTATAATGATAAATGATAAGTTATGGTATATATAAGATAGGGAGAAAACTCATGTTTATAACAATAAGATACATAAACACTAACCCTAAAATTATGTTAGGTATATATGTTGTTATTATATAAAGAAAACATGTGTACACATATGACCTTAGTATAAATATGTTATCTATGTCATGATTAGGCACATAACAATCACTTTTAACTAACCACCTCCAACCATCTTAGCTTATGGCTAGCCACCTTTAACTTTCTTGGCTTATGACTTAGAACCTTTAAGAAATGAACTTATGATTATATACCATAGTCTTCCAATATAAATAAAGTATATTTGTTTCAACTTTTTCAATAAAATACACATACCCTTTTCTTATATGTGATGTTGTTTCTCTCAATTTTTTATAATCACACGCAATTCTATATTTAGTGATTAACTTAGTTTCTAGTTGATGTAACTTGTTTATACACTATTAATAAGGATCAGTATCTAAAATATAAAAAATTCATGACTAAATCTACGATAGCATGATGAAATCTACTAGTCAGACAATGAAAAATGAGAACATGTCAAAGTGTCTTAGAAAATAAAACTGTGACCATTGTAAGTAGCATAAAATTGTGACCATTGTATGTAGATGCAAATCAACACATCGTAATTTAAACCAACCCAACCCAATTGTGGATGACAAGTGGTTGGCACTCTTTTTTTAGTGGTGAATTTCAAAGATTGACATTTTGTCTACAAAACAACTTAGAGGCTAGTTTATGGTGTCGAGTGATTCAAGTTTGAGAAATTTTGACCACTTTTGTTAAATGGTGTGTAATTATTTTCCATGGATATTCAGTACACACTAATCTATAGTACAAATTGAAGCATATCTACCTTAATAGTTAATCGATAATAAAAAAGGGAGCATGTCAAAATGTCTTAGAAGAAATAATATTGAGGATTGTATGTCACTATAAATAAACATATCATAATCGAAAGGAGTAGCTAAAATATAAAAATTTGACAACTTATTGTTTGGTATGGTGTARGTAAGACAATTACTTGTCARGAAAAGGATTTGTCACTATGAATGAAAATGACAGGAARCTTGCTCGGTTAAGAGMRTCATTAGAGGYGAGGGGCRATGGAAAATGTTATTKCCCTTGCTATGATTGCAGAGGCTTGCAAAAAAAAAGACTTTTAATAACAAAATATCAAAGACATTGTAGGGAGAAGGGGCACGCTGAAGGGGGTTATGAATATCGTCCCTTGGTAAGAGGATTCAATATTTAATGTATTCTCTGTAATAATCAGTATGTCATGAATTTTAGTAATATTTCTTATCGATATTTTTATATTTTATATACAGACTAACTTTTCTACATTGTTTTTAAATATATAGACGATGCCCCCAAAATGTCGAACTCCCGAGAGTTATTTTCCAGGCACTAGTAGAAATACTCCTTTAGAGGGTGATGAACTTCGAGATCAGAATATTGAAGTTGTTGATCAATTTATTAATCATGATATGGATGGAGATAACGTTAGTGATTCAAATCAGGAAGATGAGATACATAGATTGATCCAAGACACATTTGCTCCAATGAATGAGGACAACCAGGATGATAGTCATGATGTTGATCCTCTACTCGAGAAGTCACATCAACCTCTTTATGAAGGCTCAACAACAAATCTTTTATCTGCTATATTGTTGTTGGTGAACCTGAAGGTTCTGAATGCTTTATCAAACACATGTCTCACACAGATACTAAGTTATTTAATTTGTTAATTATTTATGCCTTCATGTTCACAAATACTTAAAAGGTTCAGTTTTTTCCTATATTGCTATTGTTTTCTAATTTGTAAATTAGTATATTGGATGAGATATTGATGATTAATATTGTTTACATTGACTTATTGTTTAGAGTTTTGTAGATTGTTAGGTGAAGTTCTATTATCGACGTCAAATATTTTTCCACGCACATATCGAGAAATATTCGTGATTATGAAATAAATTGGAATGGACTATCAGGCTGTTGATGCATGTCCTAATGAACATATCATATATTATGGAAAATATTCATTAGAAAATGAATGCCCACAATGTCAAATAAGTATATATCGAACCGATAAAGTGTCAAAGAAGGTGCCTCACAAATTTCTTCGCTATATTCCGATAATTCCATGTTTCCAGTGGTTGTTCAGTTGCCAAAGTATAGCATAGTTTATGGATTTCCATGAAAAGAACAGAAGTCAAGACGATGTTCTTTGAATGCCTACAGATGGTTCTGCATTGAACTACATCGAATAAAAGTGGCCAATTTTTAAAGAAGAACTTCGTAATGTTAGACTTTCATTGGCAGTTGATGGTGTCAATCCATTTGGAGAGCTTTGTTCTACGTACTCAGTGTGGCCTGTGTTGGCGAATATTTAACAGACAGCGGATGATTGTCATTGATGGTAAGAAAAACTGTGAAGATGGAATGAATACAGGAATTTTGTAATCGACAGGAAAACAGAAGATAAGTTCAGGAAGGTCGAATGATCGAAGGTGAATGATCGAGTAATCGAAGATCCATAAAGGTTGAGAAGAATCTCTGATCGTTGAAGAGGAGGACAGATCTTAGCTGTCATATTCAAGCACAGGATCCGACCATCGTTGGATCAAGAAGAACCCACATGTTCTTTAAGGTACAAGGAAAAGCGGGCGTAATTTTGATATGCAAAATCGCGATGTAATCTGAGCCGTCAGATCAAGGTTTAATCTGGACGGTTGATTCCAGTCCATGTCGGAGTTTCGGGGATCGAGAGTTGGAGATGTAAAAGTTAATTAACATCAGGAATACCGATATCGCGATATGCGAAATCGCGATGTAATCTGAGCCATTAGATCAAGGTTTGATTTGGACCGTTGATTCCAGTCAATGTCGAAGTTTTGGGCATCGAGAGTTGGAGATGTCAAATTTAATTAACATCAGGAATCCCGATATCGCAATATGAGAAATTGTGATGTAATCTGAGCCATCAGATCAAGGTTGAATCTGGACCGTTGATCTAACTCCATGTCGGAGTTTCGAGGATTGCGTGTTGGAGATGTCAAAGAAACAATGCAACAAGAATGCTGATTTCGCGATATGCGAAATTGCAATTCAATCGCAGCCGTTGAATCAAGCTCAGATATGGACTGTTGATCTAACTCCATATCGGAGTTTCGGGGATTGTAACATGGAGTGTCAAAGAAACAATGCAACAAGAATGTCGATTTCACGATAAGTGAAATTGTGATTTAATCGCAGCCGTTGAATAGAGATCAGATCTGAACCATTGACATAACTCCATATCAGAGTTTCACGAATTGTGACATGGAGAGGCAAAGAACCTAATGCGACAAGAATGCTGAAATCGCGAAATTGCGATTCAATCGTAGTCGTTGAATCAAGATCGGATCTGGACCATGGAATCACAGGACATGTGGCAAGTGATCAAAATTTCGCTGACTTGGGGTCAATGGAGCATAGTGTCGAAAATCACGAAACGAGAAATCGCGAAAGCACTTTTTACATAGGCGCTTGGTTATGACCATAGTCATATTGGGAAAGGAGCTAGTGTAGAAAAATTTCTGCATCAGAACTTCGGAGATCGAGATTTGGAAGTGACAAGAACAATGAACATCAGGAATGTCGAAATCATGATATGTCAAATCTTGGAATGATCTAAACCATCAGATCAAATGTTCATTGGAGGGTTATTGTTATCTCTCAGAGTTAACTCCCCAGTTACTAATCTGTTAGCAAAACAGACCCATGATTGGAAATAAGTTAGCATTTCAGTTGGTGTTTCAGTTGCTTAGACAGTTGTCATCTTTTTGCCTAAGGAGTTGGGAAGTTGAACCGTCGTGTTGGTGTGTATAAAAGAAGATGAGACAGACTGTGTCCGATTGGGAGTTCAGTATGAGAAAAGAATGAAACTGTAAGAAAATAAAAGGAGAGGATGCGCAGGAGGAGATTGAGCATATGTGCAGTGTGAGATGAAACGCAGAGCAGAATAACAGAACAAGTTGAAAAAGAGAAGAATGAGAGAATGAGTTGATGCAGAGCATACCTACTGAATAGACAGAGGAAGAGAAGAGCAGCAGAACAGTGTGTAGAAGACCAGATTTATAGAACAAAGAAAGATTGGTAAGAATTGATTTTTCTCTAAAGTTGACTGTTTATTTAGACATTCATATTCTAGGGAGGTTGGGAGGTGCTCGGGAGGACTGTTGTCCTCAGAGGTTCAAGTGGGAGCTTGAACACAGTAAGTTGTAGCTTCCATCTGGTTGCAGCCAGAGAAACCAAGGTGGCAGGGTGGTGCTAGGGAGAACAAGTGTTCTCTGTTATACAGGTTGGAGCATGTGTAACTGGAAGTTGGTGCTGGAACATATAGGGAGTTGGTGCTTCCTTCTAGTGGGTTCTAGAGAAACCAGGGAGTTGGTGCTTCCTTCTAGTGGGTGCTAGAGAAACCAGAGATTTGGTGCTATCAAACAAGTTACAGCTTGTAAAACAGAGGTAGCAGCCTCACATTGAGTTGGTGCTCAATCAAAGATGATGTACAGAACTTAAAAGACTACCTATCATTTCAAAGAAGAAGAGGTTTTCTCCCTTTATGGGTTTCCTCGTGAAAAATCTGTCTCTGTGTATACCTTATGTGTGACTGATGCTTTTTACTTTTACTGTCCATATGTTGTATAATGTTGATGATCACTTGAAGAAAGATTAAGAATATTTTAATATTGTTAAAATTGTTTAAGCTCAAAGACAATTGATTCACCCCCCCCTCTCAGTTGTATTAGTAATTTCAACAATTGGTATCAGAGTGGGTTCCTTTTATTCAAAGGTAGATCTGTAATCTTAAACATTACAAGTCATGAAGGGACTTCAGCCTCTAAGCCCCCTCTGTTTGATGGAACAAATTTTGCCTTCTGGAATATTAGAATGAGAACATACTTAATGGCCTTGGGTGCTGATGTTTGGGATGTAGTAGAGACTGGATATACAAAGCCTGTTGTGCTAGCCTCCAAGGATGAAAAGTTAGAGTTTAGTTTTAATGCTAAGGGGATGAATGCTATCTTGAATGGACTTGCTGAAGCTGAGTTTGTAAAGGTTATGCATCTTGATACTGCCAAAGTAATGTGGGATAAACTTATTAACAGTTATGAAGGAAATGAGAAAGTAAAAGATGCCAAACTTCAAACATACAGATTGAAATTTGAACAACTAAAGATGAATGAAGATGAAACAATTAGCAA
>ML778305.1:1404331-1414702 GCA_009831015.1 Picea engelmannii
CTTGGACTTTCAAATTCTTTCGGATCATATCAATATCTTGTCCTTATCAAGATCGGTGGATGGGAACATGGGTCAACACAAACCTTATGTCTAGTAGGTTCCTAGTCCTACTATATCTTCTCATGAGTCCAAAGTTCATAATGTTGAAATTCCCACAATCATTCAAGGATATATACCAAAGTGATATCCAATGTTTATACCCTCTATTCAAACATGATGTGTTAAGTTATGTATGTCCATAAACTTTGTGGCACACTACCAAATTCCATTAATCTCTACATGAATCAACTTAATGGAATTTGGTAGTGTGCATATTTGTGTCAATTAATTCTCATACTCTCTAGGCGTATGAGAATGCAAAAGTGAAAGTTATGCAACTTATGCAACTATATGCAACTTTATGCAACTATGTTGCAACTAGATGCAACTATATGCAACTTATGCAATTATATGCAAATATGCAACTATATGCAAATATGCAACTTATCCAACTATATGCAACTATGCAACTATGCAACTATATGCAACTATATGCAACTATTTGCAATTATATGCAACTATATTGCAACAATTTTATATGCAAATATGAAACTATATGCAACTATTTGCAATTATATGCAACTATATTGCAACAATTTTATATGCAAATATGAAACTATATGCAACTATTTGCAATTATATGAAACTATATTGCAACTATGCAACTTATCATGTTTTTTAGTGACAATATGCAACTTTATGCAACTATATGCAACTTTATGCAACAATGCAACTTATGCAACTATATGCAATGATATTGCAACTATATGCAACTGTGTTGGTACCACAAACATATATTGGCATGATAATAAATCATTTCATCAAGAACCTACAGCTCCCCCTCATCTAGTTGTATACTGCAATTCCCTTTCCCAATATGCTAGTTGGATACTACAATTCAACTTCCCACTATGCTATGGGAAATGCATGACAATGCTGCATCTAAGTATAATAATATAAGAACTCTTTCTCCAACCACTAAGATGGATTTCCGTAAGCCTTTTGACAATCTAACTCTTCATTTTCAAAAATGTACATTACTAAGAAGGATTTTCATAAACCTTTTGACATTTATGAGTAGATGATTTGTGGCCACCCTTCACAAGGTGTTTTTATCATCAAGTTATCTATCAAATTTAATATGTAGATATTGATATATATGCCAAGTTCCATGTGGTGTTTTTATTGTCTAATTTATTTGTTATTGTCAAGTTATTTGTCAAATTTAATGTGTAGATATTGCATAAATGCCAAGTTCCATGTGGTGTTTTTATTGTCTAATTTATTTGTCCAATTTAATGTGTAGGTGGTTGTACAGTACATCGAGTGCACACTCTTTACCTAGCTCAAATTTCAACTATAAAACAAGAACCCTAAAGGTAGTATTTTAAATATAATTTTGGTTTACTTGTAGTTTTTTTATAAAGAAGTATAACTATTTTAGAGAACCCCCATATACAAAGTCTTTATCCATAGACTCATTGTGGAAAATAAATTAGAAAAGATCCCTCACTTCATTCATTTCCATAATCCTAACCTTATTGCTATCCCTAGTCCAAATCCTAGTTCCTATTAAACAATGCATGAGACTAATCCCAATAATTTAGACCCCTCCTCTCATACCACATGTTAGTGAAAGTATTATAAGGCTCCAAAGGACACTAATACAAAATGTTTATTCTTATAATAATAATTCACATCCAACTCATTGTACATAGATGAGAAATCCCTTGATGATCCTACGGTACATCAATCTTTGGACACTTCTCCCCAACAAAAAATAGTCCCTATTCCAAACTCTATTAAAAAAGATCCCTCATTATTCATAATGACGAATGAAATTTATTCCCCTCTCTAAGTCTCCTTACTCATAATTGTTAGATCAAAGGCCAACTTGCCACTATAATCCTTGACAATTGTAACCAAAATAATCGCATTTTCCATCACTCCTCACCCCTCTCCTTATAATTGGGGCTTTGTACAATAGGACGAAACTCATCTTCTCATTAATAAACATTGTGGAGTCACCCTTGTCATAGGGATTTTTCAAGAGAATGTTGAATGTTATGTATCTCCCCTTGATTACTCTAATATACTCTTGAACATATCATATGAACAACAATGAAATGATTTATAATATGTCCATTGAAATACCTATCAACTCTTTAAAGATAACAAAACCTATGAACTCATCTTTATTGAAATACCCTTTCTATGTAATGATGTGACCAATACATCCTACATAAATAGATTTCTCTCTTAGTTGTAACTCACATCCAACCATTTCGTATGGTTTCACTTTCTCTCTTCCACACATTCCAATTGATACCTTCTTATCCTTCTACCCAATCAAAAACAATGAAATTCTTTATAAGATTCTCATTGCAATACTTATCAACTCTATAAAGATGACAAAAACTATGAACTCACCTCTTTCAATACCTCTTCCTTATAATGTTAAGACCCAACAAAACATAATACATAAATACCTTTCTCTCTCACTTTTACATCACATTAATCCATTTCATCTCATATGGTTGCAGAATCCCTCTTACAAACTCTCTAAATAATACATTATCATCCTTCTACCTTTTTGCACTCTCACTCTGCTATTCTCATTCTAAATCCCAAACCTCCCCAATGATTTTTAACTCAACAATTTTTTTTCTACCACACACCAATTAACAAAATACATATATGATCTACTATACCTAGTTCCATAATTTCTTGCCCTTGTCCTCTCTCTAGATACAACAATGAGGTATCCCCTTGTTCTTCTATGCCTTCTCGTTTCCTTATCTTTCCATTAGTTGTCAAAATCAACATTTGCTAACATTATAAAGGTCCCATCTCTTAACACACTTTTATCAAGTTGAATGAAGCCTTGTTCCTATTGGGAGTTTTTTTGGGCTAGCTTAGACTTCCCATTATCAACTCTAGCCACTTCTTACCTGGTAGCACCCAATATTACCTAGTTCTCCCCTTCTCTTCTTCCTCTCCTAGTGTTCCATGCTCGCCTACATCCTCTTCCTCTTTTCCTAGTCCTTCAAATGCTTAGGGAAAGTATTGCCTCTCCTCCTTAGCTCTTCTTCCTTACACCCATTTTTCTCCATTTTTATTTGGTCATAACATTGATGGGTTCCTTCTAGGTCATTATCTCAAGAAATACCCTACTTAAGATAACCTCTACCTAGTTAGGATCAACTATCACTTCTTTGGTCACTTTTCCAAGATGTCCCCCTTAATGGTCACATTCCATAGCTTGAAACTATGGAGCCCCTCCCAATGGTGACATCATATCTTCCTTTGATCCTCTCTCCTCCACTAGTATACCATTGGTATTTTTCACCTCTATGCTTGCATTGAACTTAGGTTGATGCATGTCGCCTCCTACGCTTGCATAAAATACCCCATTGATGTATGCCACCTCTCATTCGTGCACTAAATATAGGATGTCATGTGTTGTTTTTGTGCTTTTGATGACTCTATATTACTAGTTTATGATGCCTATTATGCTCACACTCTCCAGATTATCGTATGTCACATGGGACTCATGCTATGTCCTTGACTAGTGTAAGGTTCCTTAATGCCTACACTAATCCTAGAACAATGTATGTCATTTGTTACCCTCACTTTAAATCCAAGTTGCAATATGTCACATTTATTCGTGTGATAACCCTATATTAGAGTATGTTTCCTCTCTCGCTCATGTTCACTCTTAGTCAGTTTATGTCAACTCATGCCTTTTTCCAATGTCATGCCAGTGTCATCAACTTATTTCTTTTGGCTTTGTTAGAACTACCCTAAAACCACAACCTCCCATGTTTACCTTTTCATCTATCCTCCATCCTTTCCATAAGAGATCATGTTTCTAATCCTACCTCACTTGTGGTAAGATGACAACCTCTATGATGTAGGTATCTAGATAAACATGTTCATACACCATCCTACCTCACATATAAGTAAGTGCAAGTATCTCCTTGTCACTCTTAATAATATCAATGATTTTATAGTTGGGATGTTATTATTATTGTTAGACTCACTCACGATTTACTTACATGTTCTAGTTATTGTTCCATTAATATAGTAATTATAAATTGTTCATCTCTGCTCTCCTAATTTAGCCATTGCATCATTTACATTATAGTTAGGATTATTTCTTTTTATTTCATTATTTACATTTGATAGTTTAGTTTCTATCATTCTTATGAAGTGATTAAATTCGCTTGTTCCCCCATGTCAAAATTGTGTGTTTAACATGCAATGTTTGTCTACTAATCTTTCTTTCTCATTTGTCTTATACTTGCCTAACATTACACTAATCCACATGGCACACCTTGTAGTTTTACCCTACACTAATTCTCAAGGCATAGGGGTCTTCACAAGTACCATGGGATATATAGGCCTACTTTATGGAGGATTCCCTCACAAAAAAAATGTATTGGCCTACATTGCAAACACACTCATATTGCCCCAATATAATTTTGTGCATTTCTCATTCTTTGCATCTTGCTATCATTTGCATCTTATGGATAGAAGTTTCTATAAGGCGAAGTAAAATGTATAGAATATCCTTTGTTCATAAATTATTTAGCATTCATTCTTTGGTTACGAATTCCCTTCAATCCTCCCTAGTTCATTATAAATCCCTCTATGATCACCATCAAGGCTTTGTCTAATTTCAAATTGGTGACAGACTTTGGTTGTATATGGACAAACAATGTTTTAAGGGGTAGCATCATAAAAATATCAAGCCTATTTTCTATTTTCCCGATATTTTTCTTCAATATATTAATCACAATGGTTGTCATTAGTATTTCCTTGCCTTTCTAGACATCCATAATATCATTTCTGTCAATCATCTCAAGCTATATGAGCCATCTATTCTGGAAGAGGAAGTTCAAGTCTGCCACTTAGCAGATAATATCCATACACTAGTGGACCTGCACACTTGCTACACATGTCATCAATGAATTACTTCCTATCTTGTTGAATGCCAAGGTCACCATCCCACTCAGGAAAAATCACTATTCTAAGTTGTTTTTAAAAAGAACTTCTTGCATCTTGTTGAGAAAGTGGAGTCACTCTCTATTAAAACATGGAGGAACTAACATGCCACATTTGCATGTTATAATTAATTAATATTGATAATTCATTATAAAAGTAAATAAATGCATGTAGAACCTAGAACATGGTGCACTTTTGGTTTATCTTAATGTCAAGGGTAGCTAAAGTTCACTATCAAAATTGATCCTTTGCAAAAGTACATAAAGATATTGCTAGAGAAATAAAGGATAAGAAATGTAATATGGTATACCATATTACAGTGTAATATGGTATTACCATATTACAATGTAATATGGTATACCATATTACAATGTAATATGGTATACCATATTACAAAAAAAATTCCCTACTATCAACGACAGTTTGTCGCAAAAAAAATTGTTTTGGGAACAAGCATGGCAATAGCGATAAAAGTTCATCACACTTTGCAACAGTTTTGTGTCACACATATAGCATCTGCGTCGTAAGTTTTTTCTCTGCCATCAATTTTCATCCCTATTGCCACGTTTTTTCATTGCAACTTTCCACAGTTCGTCGCACTTTGTAGCGGTTTTGCGTCACACATAAAGCATATATGTCATAAGTTTTGTCTCTGCCATCAATTTTCGTCGCTATTGCCATGCTTTTACGTCATAACTTTCCACAATTCATCACACTTTACAACGTATTTGTGTCGCACATATAGCATATGCGTCATAAGTTTTGTCTCTGCCATCAATTTTCATCGCTATTGCCATGCTTTTGCGTTGCAACTTTCCACTGTTTTTTTACATTGGCACGGTTTTTCGTCCCTGTTGCGACAAAGTTTCATCTATATTGCGATGATTTATAAGGTAAAACTATCTTGATGGTGATGACATGTGGAGGGAATATTTCTTCGCTGCTTCCACGAAGACCTGGTTCATGGATATAACGACGAAAAAATAACGACGCAAAATAGTCTTTTCTTTCATGGAAATTGCAATGGATAAGTGTGGCAATACCAATGAAAAATCGTGGGAAATTTAGTCATATGTAATAGTGTCTTTACTCAATGTTCAAGGTAAAGAGGGATGGTTTTATGTTGTTAGATATGATCCAAGAGGAAGGCCTATAGAGTATAGTGTAGTGGAAGAAGATGATTCAGATGAGAAAGTCGATGTGTTAGATGAAGAAGACGAAGAATTTTAGTTAGATGTAGATGGAAATGTTCTCTATGATCATATCGATGATGAAATTATCTAAAATGATAATGATGATGATGTTTCTACCAATCCTTTCAATGTCAATTTCGAACCAGATTTTAAACTAGAAGATATAGATTTGGAGTTGGACAAAGAAGAATATCAATGATATTGAATTGTTGAAATGTAGGTAGGGGTATGTGATTATTTATTTTCTATGATTTATTCTCTTTAAAGTATTTTATTATATGGGTTAATTGTGTGTTATTAAGTTTTATGCCATGTTCTTATATGTATCATTGATTGGTTAAAAGTCATTGAACTTGATTTCTCTCATAACCCACCAACCTATAACCTCCTAACGCATTTTTATCATGTGCTAATTGATTTTAACTATCAGTAAATATTGATAATCTACCACAACTTTTTAAACCTCCACTCAGTAACCTTGGTAAATTTCTAACCCTCCACCCTCATCAACCATAGGAACTATGTGCACGATCCAAAACCACTAGCCATGCCCTAAATGGAATATTTGAGATGCAAGTTTCATATGGCAGCCATTACAAGGTTTAAGAAAAAAAAATGGTGGACATGGTTTAGGGTCATGGGTTAGGAGTTAGGTATTAATGGGTTGGGGGTTAGGGGGTTTAGGGGTTAGGGGACTTAGTGACGATGTGGTTAGGGGGTTTTATGGGTTAAGGGGGTTATATTTAACTATATAACACATATTATTTATGAATTTAAACATTAATTGTATTACAAACAGATAAAAAATAAACAAAAAATAAAACAAAAATAAATAAACAAAATTCAAACATAAAAAAACACACTATGGATTCAAACCCCTAGCCAAATAAGCCCACTCCAAACATGTTGACCACTACAATTATCTAACCCACCTTCCAGTAAGGAGAGTGTGCAGAGGATCAATCCACTGATATTTTCATTGAATTAACCCCCCCTGTTAGTACAGAGAGTGTGCAGAGGAGAAACTCACTAACATTTTCATTGGATCGATCCCACCTATCGATAAGGAGAGTGTGCAGAGCAACAGACCCATACAAGGAGAGATCGACCCCAACTATGCATCCAAGGAGAGATCGACCCCACAATGTCTTTGTATGTACCCTCGTTGTTGATGTAGATAGAGAATTTATATCTTGTATCTTTTTGTTCAATATGAAATGGTTTACATTGGCTCTGTTTGAGTTCCATTCACTTCAAGTTTTCCATGTCATTCACTCCTTACTTTAGGTTCAGTACCATGTATACTACATCTTTTTTGCACATTTTTTTACATGCAACAAATAAAAAATAAGGTTTGAAATGAAAATTCAACAGACACGATTGGACCAAAAATATAGATCCAAGATCAACAGTCTCAGTTTATTTCGGCTAGTGAAAGTGCATGTTGGACAAAAAGGGGCCAGAGGCCTAAATTATAAACCATTGTATTAATGGCTAATAACATGTCATAACCTTATTCATTTTGGTACAAAGGAGTGGTATTATCAAACAACTTTAGTTCACCCCCAAAATGCATGAATGGATGACAAGTTTCATGGTAATGTAAGACAAATAAAAAAAGTGTCGCGTTCATGTAATTCAAAGTATTTAAAAAATAAAAACAATAAACCACAAGGTAAATTCTTATGGTAAACATTGTTATGAGTACAGTAGACTCGACTGAAAGCAGTCAAATTCTCCTTCGACAAATAAGTTTGGGTAGTGTTCTCATTTCTTTATTTCAAATTTGTTCTTATTGTTTAAAATAAGGATAGATTGAGAAAGGTAGTCAGTCTAGTCATGTATCAGCCTCTGATAAAAAAATCCTAATTGACCGTGATTGTGAAATTTTTGAAACCATTATGCCACAGTTAGATCCTTATGAATTAAGAAAGTTATAATGTGATAGATTTAGGGATTTGCATGATTATTTCCTTATTTGGGAGTCAAACTTGGGTAAATTCATAATTCTCCAAACCTATTATTTCCCCAAGTTTGTCTCTTGGTGTGTAAAGAACTATATTTCTGACAAAAGGGCCATGGTATCTAAAAATGGGTCCATTATATTCTATATCCATGTTGATTCTATTACAAAAATGATATCTCTTCCTGAAAACCTTAACTCTAAGACTTAGAATCAGTTAAAATATTTGGGTGTCAATGATCATAGTTTTGTAATTATGGATGCTACAAAGGTATTAACAAAGAATAATTTGCTTCAACAACCTCAAAATAAATGTAGTTTAATTCAGATAAGTACTGAAACCTTCATGAAAAGATACAAGGAATTAGTTGAAAGGAGACTACCTTCATGTTGGGATAAAAATGGAAATTTTATTCAGCAGGAAGCATATAAAGATATGCTAATAAAATCAAGGGATGATATAACTAAATTTCAATATATGGATGGTGTTTTGAAATTTCAAACTATTGTCTGCAAGTTACTATATTATTTTCATTTATTATGGAAAATAAAAACTTTATTTTGTAATATTCCATCATATGATAGATATACAGAGCTTGATATAGCTTCCAAAAAAATGGTTAAATCCTGAAGAAAATATGCCTGGAAGGAGTCAAGCTCATACCTTGTTAGGAAAATGTGTCATATGTACTATGTTCTATACTTTGTTCTATGCATGTTTATACTTTTTTATATACATGCCAAAAACATGTTCTATAATGGAAATGAAAACAATGACTTGGATTTCAAAATAAATATTCATTTGTTGGGTATTTCATCATCACTTGTCCTTATTGGCTTCATGGTTCATCATTATAATGACATACAGAGAATTTATGGACTAAAGAATGACATTTTTATGGAATAAATAATTGTTGGACACACTGACCACACTGAGAGGGGGGGGGTGAATCATTGTAGGGTTCTTTTTCAAACTTCCCTTCACAAAAATTATTAGCTAGCAATCACCAATTACTCAACACTTATTACTGACATTTATAATCAATTGTATGTGAACATATATCAAAAACATATAACAACAACATATATCATCAATAAGTCATCACCACAAGGAACACAAAGAACACAAGATGTATGTACAATTTTCCTTTTATTATGGATTGCAATCCTTGGGTTATCAGCAACAACTGAATAGAGTTACAAATCCACAAGAGCACCAACTCTACAATGAAAGACACAGCTTACACAAATAAACACCAACTGAGAAGAGGAATTAATCCTCAACAGATACCAATCTCTCAACAGGTACACGACCTGTCAATAGTGCAACACGCGTATGTACTACAAATTATATATGCCTTAGGGTTTTCTCTCTATGAAAACCCAGATCCTTTGCAACCTTTAGTCACATATACTTCTGTCTTTCATTGTCCCATCTGAAACATAACCAATAAAAACACATCTATGCTCTCCCACATCTTACTTATGCTCCTCAACCTTACAATATGAATGTTACTTAATCATGTATAAGCAACCAATATACTATGGAAATCATATCAGTACTGAACCGTAAGAGTGCTACTCACTCTATCAATCAACCAACATAAACATATCACAACAGACTTACCAAGAATGCCTTAAGCATTCACCATACAATAATCAAGAGTATCCATCAAGACAACTATGTAACAATACCAAATTTTCTATGGCAGATCTGAGCCATGGAATGCAGATCTGGAACTTGCTTCAGACTTCAAGAACCTGGCATCATCTCACACTCAAGTCTCCATGACTTCATCCAACTGTACGTGCTCTGCCTTCCTTCAGCCCCTTGCTATGCTCTTCAAGCTATGCTCAAGAGATAATTTTCACAAGAGACCTTTTGTTTCTTATTTTTACTCTCCAAGTAGCTTCCTTAGAAGCATCTTCTAGACCACTTTGTCCACATAGCCACTTTGTCCACATAGTTACCTCTGTCCAACTTTTCTCAATTCGCCACTTGTCCATGTATCCAATAACCACTTAACCACTTAACCCATTTTCCTCATTTTAGGGTTAACCTTATTATAACCACTTTCCATAATTATAAAGTTCTATATTTACTTTATTATTTAAATAATCCTCCTTGACTTTGTCACTTCACTTTATTATTTAAATAATCCTCTTTGA
>ML778306.1:0-10572 GCA_009831015.1 Picea engelmannii
ATTCCATGATTATTAACTTGGTTATTAAATTGGTTTGGTTCTTTCGAAAATAATATTATTCTCTATTTTATTGATGAATACATTTTAACGATTATGTTAATTTAATAACTTTAATGACCCTGGATGGGGTGATAGGGACATGCCAGGTAGACATGAAAGCCCTTCCGAGAAATATGGTGATTGATTATATGTCCAACATCATTCCAAACAATCTCACACGCATATAATCAAGATTATGGAAATGTCGATTTGTGTGATGGTTCTCGATGGATGCAGGGTTATTCATTGGTCTTGATCGTCCTGTATCTTGGCTCTGCAATAGAAATGACTACAGTTAATGGTTATTACTGCAGTGCATGGGACACCTTTTTCATTATGCAGTATCATTCGAGAGAGTGGAATTCTCATATAGTGGAAATTATTATTCTAAGTGGGAGTGATTTCTTGATTATGTCTTATAATTGGAAAGAAATGAAAGCTAGGGATCTTTCGGGATCTTCCCTCTAGTGGGTTGATTCTCATCCTCCACATGCCTACTATTTTTCTTATGCTCTGGTTTGTGAACATGTCACTAACTCGAGGCTACTATAAAGGTTATAGGAGGGTTTGTTGTCGACCCCCAGACTCCTCCTCTTCCAACACTATCATCCCATAGCCTCCTAGCCCGACAGTCATGCTTTCAACCTAGGAAGTTTCTAGAGATTTCATAGAGGAAATCCCTCCCCGTATTTAGGAGGATTTAGCTATAGTGGAAGTAGTTTTGCACTAGGAGAGTACTTCCCTCCATGACTGGGATGCTGACATGGAGATTGGTGGTTGGGTACCATACTTGGGGAGCTCTAGAGAAAGGGATACAAAGTATCTCAAAACTATTGATCTTTATTGAAATATAAAAACGTTTTTGAGAAAAATTATTTTAGATAGTGATGATGATCGTGAGGCAATATAGGAATAATTGTATGAGATGCATCACCAACTCCAACACATTTGGGCTCACTTGGATGTTGAGGACCTCCTTGGTGCTACCCAAAAGGGAGTTGCTTCTCAACCTCGGGACCAGTAGCTCCAAAAGGGGGCATGTGGCCTCTCTCCCACTTAGTATGTTTGAATGTATTACATTTTGGGATTTCTAGGAAGCTTTTTCTACAATTTAGGGGATGACAATATTAGGATAGAAAGAACTTCAGTTTCCTTTCATAGTTATGCAAGTTTGTTTTTATTAAAAAACTTAGTGCAAACAATGTAAACATATAATCTTCTCCACTATTGTTGGTTTCCCTGGCGGCAAGCCAACAACTAAGTAATTTTTATGCACATCTCCACACCTTGATATATAAAAATAGTTTTCTTTGGTTAGCTGGAAAAATAAAATAACTTTAATGATAATGCAAATCTTCTTATAGTAAAAATATTTTAAATTCATTTTATTAATTTAATTTTTTCATAAAACATTTTAATTTAGAAATACATTACATACGTTATACAAGTTATGAAAATAAGTTATACAAGTTATTCATAGTTATGCAAGTTTGTTTTTATTAAAAAACTTAGTGCAAACAATCTAAACATATAATCTTCTCCATTATTGTTGGTTTGGTTTCCCTAACGGCAAGCCAACAACTAAGTAATTTTTATGTACATCTCCACACCTTGATATATAAAAATAGTTTTCTTTGGTTAGATGAAAAAATAAAATAACTTTAATGATAATGTAAATCTTCTTATAATCAAAATATTTTAAATTCATTTTATTAATTTAATTTTTTCATAAAACATTTTAATTTAAAAATACATTACATACGTTATACATCTCATCTATTCTAATTTTATATAAAATGCATACTTTTAATGTAGTAAATTCAAAAATATTAATTAAAATAAATTATAAACTAGCAATTACTGTAAAAGTATAAAATGAAAACAATAAAAACTTATATATATATATATATATATATATATATATATATAAAATAAACATTATAATAGAGAATCATAACATTTATATTTCTAATTTTTAAATTAAATATTTACATCAATCATAATCTATCAATTCAATCAATGCCTATGAAGTGGTACCTCACAACATGTCTTTACTCACACCTTCAATACCTTTCACTGTTCATTAAAACGTCATGCATACAATTTTAACTATAGTTGAAGGTAAAGCAATGATGTGAGATGCAAGCCATTTCAATATGTTATGAAAATCCAATTGTAAAGTAAATCACGATAGATGATTAACAATCTCCCTAGTACTTTGAGAATTGTGTCCATTCAAGATATTTTATTCTAACATATAAAAATATTTTATATCAATTTATTCTTTATGTGGAAATGGTGCTATCCCATATCCACTTTCTCTTATAAATCAAGAAAAGTGTTTTGCTCATTGAAATTACATTTGATTTCTATTTAAAAAGGAGAAGATAATGAATTCTACTTCATTTGAATTATATGTCCTATGGAAACCTTCTCTCAAAAGTCATAGAGATAAAGACATATAACAACCTTTATGTCTAATGAATAATGTTTGAATTATGTGTAATGAATTGATGTATTATATTGGCTATTGCATAAGCATTATGAACCACTGATTTAAGATTCCTGATATTTATAGTGCTTGTTTTCCAGTAAAATGTTTGACTTTAATAAAACATTTAAACTTATAAAGAATGTGTGTTTTCCTTATAAATGTAAATGTTTGACTTTAATAAAACATTTAAACCTATAAAAATGTGTTTTTTTCTTATAAATGTTTGACTTTAATAAAACATTTAAACGTATAAAAAATGTGTTTTATTTTATAAAAATTTTAACTTTAATAAAACATTTGAAGGTATAAAGAATGTTCATGTACTAACTACTCTAAAGAATGTGTTTTTTTCCTTATAAAATTGAATTTAAATAATGTTTGACTTTAATAAAACATTTAAACCGCATAAAGAATGTGAGTTTAACTTTAATAAAACATTTAAAGTTATAAAAAAAATTCATGTACTAACTACTTTAATTAATGGATGGAAGTTGAATTTCAATTTCATTAAATATATCAAAATTTTAAATTCTAAAATTCATTAAATATATCAAAATTTTAAATTCTAAAAACATATCATTCAAATAATCAATTTTTTTTTTTAATGTTTATCATTTTTATTTAAAATTATTTCTCCTTTTTCTTTCGAAATTCTTCCCTCTTCAATTTCATGTAAAATAAAAAAAAAACATAAAACCATTTTTTTTTAATGTTTACCATTTTTATTTAAAATCATTTCTCCTTTTTCTTTCGAAATTCTTCTCTCTTCAATTTCATGTAAAATAAAAAATAAATAAAACAAAAACGAACTTCAACCTCATCAATTTTCTTCTTATTTTCATGTAAAATAAAATAAAAAATAAAGCAAAAATGAACTTCAACCTCATCAATTTTCCTCTTATTTTAATTCATGTCATTGTGAAATATTAAGTTCAAACATAACACTATTTAGAAGTATGGCATGTAACTATCACGATAAGCATTATAAAATGTGACTAATGATTACATCCACTAGACGTAGACTAATGAGGGATCCCTCAGGAAAATTGTTTTTTTCATGAACCATCATTTTTTTTAAAGAGTTTGGTTCTACATGTTATTCATCAAAACAAATCAAAAATCAAATCCATGTTGTATTTTCAAAATAAAATTTTATTTTTATTTTAATATCACCAAGTCATATAGGATTTGACTACTAAAGTTTGTAGAGGTATACATACTCTACCTCTCTCGATTTGAACTTGTGACCTCCAAACAAGAAACACATATTCTTAACCATTGAGCTCATCCAAGTTGTATTATAATACATATACAAATATTAATTATAATGGTAGGCCATACATTACATAAATAAATAAACATGTCATTAAAAATAACGCCCAAATCAAAATTTTCTAATAAAACAAATATCTTGATGTTTTTATCTATTTGACTTTTACTTATAACTTTTATTTTATTTTATTATTTTTATATTATAATTTATAACTTATAATAATGTAAAAATAACAAAATTCCTAGGTAAAAAGAGCCCTTATCTTGTTTATATATATTTTTATTTATATTACTCTAATCAAAATAAGGAATAATAGAGAAAACATATTATATGTTTTCTCTATTATTCCCCCCCACCCGCTCATATATGAGGCTAGGGATGAGGGGTAATATTAGAGAAAACATATGGGGTGGGGGTAATATTAGAAAAAAAAAATCATATATGAGGGTGGGGGTGGGGTTAACATTAGAGAAAACATATGGGGTGGGGGATAATATTAGAGAAAACATATGAGGGTGTGGGGTAATATTAGAGAAAACATATTATGTTTTCCCTAATATTTCCCCCGCCCTCCCCCCCCACCCTCATATAATATTTTTTCTCTAATATTACCCCACACCCCCACCCTCATAACCTCATATATGAGGATGAGGGTGAGGGGGTAATATTAGGGAAAACATTGGGTGGGGGGTAATATTAGAAAAAACATATTATGTTTTCCCTAATAATACCACCCATCCCCACCCTCTTATAATATGTTTTTATCTAATATTACCCCCACCCCTAACCTCATCCCACCCTCATATATGAGGGTGGGGGTTGGGGGTAGTATTAGAGAAAACATATATTGGGGTGGGGGTGTGGGGTAATATTAGAGAATATATTTTCTCTAATATTACCCCCCACCCTCATATAGTTAGTGGGTAATATTAGAGAAAACATATATGGAGGTGGGGGTGTGGGGGTGGGGTAATATCAGATAAAACAATATTTTTTCTCTAATATTACCCCCCACTATATTAGGGTGGCGGTGGGAGGTAATATTACCCAGAGAAAACAATATTTGTATCTAATATTACCCCACACCCTCACCCTCATATTTGTTTCTCTAATATTACCCCCCACCTAAAGAAAACAATATTTTTATTGAATATTACCCAGAAAAAACAATATGTTTTCTCTAATATTACCCCCCACCATCACCCTCATATATTTTTCTCTAATATTACCCCCCATCCCTACCCCCACCCTCACCCTCACCCTCACCCTCATATATCATGGTGGGGTTGGAGGATAATATTAGATAAAACAATAATATGTTTTCCATAATATTGCCCTCTACCCCACCCTCACCCTCATATAGTGGGGGGTAATATTAGAGAAAACATATCATTTTTTTCTCTAATATTAGCCCCCACCACCACCCTCATAAAGTGGGGGGTAATATTATAGAAAAAATATTGTTTTCTCTAATATTACCCCCCACCCCGTACCTCATATATGAGGTTGCAGATGAGGATGGTGGGTAATATTAGAGAAAACATAATATGTTTTTTCTAATATTAACCCCCACCCTTATGAGAGTGGGGGGTAATATTAGAGAAAACATATTAATCTCATATATGTTTTCTCTAATAATACCCCACAAACCCACCCTCATATATGATGGTAATCTATTTCCTATAATATTACACACCGCACCCTCACCCTCATATTATGTTTTCTCTAATATTACCCCCCAGTCCCGTGATATAATGGGGGTGGGGGGTGATATTAGAGAAAAAAATATGTTTTATCTAATATTAACCTCAACTATATCACAGTGGGGGTGGGGGGTAATATTAGAGAAAACAATAGTGTTTTCTCTAATATTACCCTTCACCCCCACCCTCATATAGGGTAGGGGTGGGAGGTAATATTAGAGAAAACATGCCCCCCACCCCCATATATGAGGGTGGTGGTGGGGTGTAATATTTTAGAAAACATATAAGGGGGTGGGGGGTAATATTATAGAACACATATAATAAGGGTGGGGTTTAATATTAGAGAAAACATATAAGGGGGTGGGGGGTAATATTAGAGAAAACATATAAGGGGGTGAGGGTTGATAATAGAAAAAACATATTATATAATATGTTTTCTCTAATATTACCCCACACCCCCTTATATGTTTTCTCTAATATTACACCCCAACCCCACCCTCAGATATGAGGTATAATATGTTTTCTCTAATATTACCCCCCACCCCATTATATGTTTTCTCTAATACTACACCCCACCCCCACCCTCGTATATGAGGGAGCGAGTGGGGGGTAATATTATAGAAGTAATATTATATGAGGGTGGGGGTGGGAGGTAATATTAGAGAAAACATATAATATGTTTTATCTAATATTAGCCTCCATCCCAACCCTCATAATATTAGAGAAAACATATAATATGTTTTATCTAATATTAGCCTCCATCCTCACCCTCATATATGAGGGTTGGGATGGGGGGTAATATTATAGAAAACATATTATATGTTTTCTATAATATTACCCCCCAAACCAACCCTCATATATGAGGGTGGGGGTGGAGGCTAATATTATAGAAAAAATATTATATGTTTTCTATAATATTAACCCCCATCCCAACCCTCATATATGAGGGTGGGGTTGGAAGATAATATTATAGAAAATATATTATATGTTTTCTTTAATATTACCCCCCACCCCCTTATATGTTTTTTCTAATATTACACCCCACCCCCACCCTCATATATAAGGGTGGGGGTCGGGGGTAATATTATAGAAAACATATTATATGAGAGTGGGGGGTGTGGGGTAATATTATAGAAAACATATAAGGGGGTGGGGGGTAATATTAGAGAAAACATATAATATGTTTTCTATTATATTAGCCTACACCCCCCATATGAGGGTGGGGGTAGGGGGAATAGTAGAGAAAACATTTTCTCTATTATTCCCCTGCCCCCACCGTCATATGTATGAGGATATTTTCTCTATTATTTCCCCCACCCTCACCCTCACCCTCACCCTCACCCTCACCCTCATATCATATGTGGGTGTGGATAAAGGGTAATAATAGAGAAAACATATAAGGGGGTGGGGGGTAATATTAGAGAAAACATATAATATGTCTTCTCTAATATTAGCCTCCACCCCCACCCTCATATATGAGGGTTGGGATAAGGGGTAGTATTAGAGAAAACATATAATATGTTTTCTATAATATTAGCCTCTACCCCCACCCTCATATATGAGGGTGTGAGTGTGGGGTAATATTAGAGAAAACAATATGTTTTCTCTATTATTACCCCTCACCCCCACGCTCATATATGTTTTCTCTAATATTACCTCTCACCCCCACCCTCATATATGAGCATGGGAGTGGGGGGTAATATTAGAGAAAAATATAGGGGATGGGGTGTAATATTAAATAAAACATATATTTTTCTCTAATATTATCCTCCACCCCCACCCTCATATATGATGGTTTTTCTCTAATATTACCCCCCACACCCACCCTCATATATGAGGGAGGGGGTGTGAGGATGAGGGTGAGGGGTAATATTAGATAAAAATATATGTTTTCTCTAATATATGAGGGAGGGGGTAGGGGGAATCTTAGATTTTTTCTCTAATATTACCCCACACCCCCATGCTCATATATGTTTTCTCTAATATTACCTTCCACCCCCACCCTCATATATGAGCATGGGAGTGGGGGGTAATATTAGAGAAAAATATAGGGGATGGGGTGTAATATTAAAGAAAACATATATTTTTCTCTAATATTACCCCCGACCCCCACCCTCATATTACCCCCCACCCCCACCCTCATATATGAGGGCTTTTCTCTAATATTACCCCCCATACCCACCCTCATATATGAGGGCGGGGGTGTGAGGGTGGGGGTGGGGGTGAGGGGTAATATTAGAGAAAAATATGTGTTTTCTCTAATATATGAGGGAGGAGTGGGGGGAATCTTAGAGAAAACATATATTTTTCTCTAATATTACCACTCATCCCCACTCCCATATATTAGGGTAGGGTTGGGTGGTAATATTAGAGAAAAATATATGTTTTCTCTAATATTACCCCCCAACCCCACCGTCATATATATGATATATGACGGTGGGGTTGTGGGGTAATATTAGAGAAAACATATATTTTTCTCTAATATTACCACCTACCCCCACCCTCACCCTCATATATATATGAGGGTTGTTTTGGGAGGTAATATTAGAAAAAACACATATTTTTCTCTAATATTACCACCCACCCCCACCCTCATATATGGGGGTGGGAGTGGGGGGTAATATTAGAGAAAAATATATGTTTTCTCTAATAATACTACCCCCCATTCACACCCTCATATATATTAGGGTGGGTGCGGGGGGTAATATTAGAGAAAACATATTTTTTTCTCTAATATTAATCCCCACCCCCACCCGCACCCCCACCCTCATATACCCCTATATGTTTTCTCTAATATTACCCCCCAACCCCACCCTCATATACCCCCCAACCCCACCCTCATATATGTATGAGGGTGAGGGTTGGGGTGGAGGGTAATATTAGACAAAAATATATGTTTTATCTAATATTACCCCCAAACCCCATGGGTAATATTAGATAAAACATATATATGAAGTCGGGGGTGGGGGGTAATATTAGAGAAAACTACATGCTTTATATAATATTACCCCCCACCCTCATATATATGTTTTATCTAATATTACACCCACCCTCATATATGAGAGTGGGGTGGGGAGTAATATTATATAAAACATATAGTTTTCTCTAATATTACCCCTCACTCCACCCTCATATATGATATGAGGGTGAGCGTAGGGGTGGAGGGTAATATTAGAGAAGACATATATTTTTATCTATCATTACCCCCCACACCCACTGACATATGAGGGTGGGGGTGAGGGTGGCGGGTAATATTAGATAAAAATATATGTTTTCTCTAATATTACCCCCCACACCCACCCTCATATATGTCACCCCCACTCTCATATATGATATATGAGGGTGGGGGTGGGGGGTAATATTAGAGAAAACATATCATATGAGGGTGGGGGTGAGGGTAATGTTAGAGAAAACATATAATATTATATAAAATATATATATGAGGGTGGGGGTGGAGAAGGGTAATATTAGAGAAAACATATATTTTTATCTAATATTATATGTTTTCTCTAATATTACCCCTCACCCCCACCCCCACCCTCACCCTCATATGACAGTGGGGGGGGAGGTAATATTAGAGAAAACATATTTTTTCCTCTAATATGACCCCTCACCCCCACCCCCACCTCCATATGAGGGTGTGAGTGCGGGGTAATATTAGAGAAAACATATAATATTAGATAAAAATATATGTTTTCTCTAATATTAGCCCCCACCCTCACCCTCATATATGAGGGTGGTATGATGGTCGGGGGTGATATTAGAGAAAACATATAATACTAGATATAAATATATGTTTTCTCTAATATTACCCCCCACCCCGAAGTAATATTAGATAAAATATATGTTTTCTCTAATATTACTCACACCCCCACCCTCATATTGAGGGTGGGGGTGGGAGATAATATTAAAAAAAATATATGTTTTGTCTAATATTACCCCCAGCCCCACCCTCATATATGAGGGTGGGGGTGGGGAATAATATTAAAGAAAAAATGTGTTTTTCTCTAATATTACCCCCCACCCTATGGGGTTTGGGCGGGGGGAAATATTAAAGAAAACATATAGTATTAAATAAAATTATATGTTTTCTCTAATATTACCCACCACCCCTACCCTCATGAAGTGTAATATTAGATAAAAATATTTTTTTTTCTAATATTACCCCCACCCCCACCCTCATATATGAAGGTGTAGGTGGGGGGTAATATTAGAGAAATAATATATTTTTTCTCTAATATTATGCCCCACACGCATATATTATTTCTATAATATTACCCCTCACCCCCACCCGCATATAATATTATATATGATAGTGGGGGTTGGGGCTAATATTAGAGAAAAAGATATATGAGGGTGCGGGTGGGAGGTAATATTAGAGAAAAAATATATTTTTCTCTAATATTAACCCCCACCTCCACCTTCATATAGGGTGGGGGTGAGGAGTAATATTAGAGAAACAATAGGGTGGGGGGTAATATTAGAGAATATATATATTTTCTGTAATATTACCCCCCACACCCACCCTCATATATGAGGGCGGGGGTGGGGGATGATATTATCATATATGAGGGTGGGGGTGGGAGGTAATTTTAGAGAAGACATATATTTTTCTCTAATATTACCCCCCACCCAATGAAGGTGGGGGTGGGGGGTAATATTAGCATATATGAGAGTGGGAGTGGGGGGTAATATTAGAGAAAAAATATATTTCTCTCTAATATTACTCCCCACCCCCACCCTCATATATGTCTTCTCTAATATTAGCCTCCACCCCCACCCCAACCCTCATATATGAGGGTGAGGATGGAGGCTAATATTAGATAAAACATATTATATGTTTTCTCTAATATTATGAGGGTTGGGATGGAGGCTAATATTAGATAAAACATATTATATGTTTTCTCTAATATTACCTCACACCCCCACCCTCATATAATATTACTTCTATAATATTACCCCCCACTCGCTCCCTCATATACGAGGGTGGGGGTGGGGTGTAGTATTAGAGAAAACATATAATGGGGTGGGGGGTAATATTAGAGAAAACATATTATACCTCA
>ML778306.1:26573-37189 GCA_009831015.1 Picea engelmannii
GATTTATCCCATAACACTTAGGAGCATGAGAAATATAAGGTCCCTAACATAGATGGATTTATATTGTGGTCAACATGGAACAAGAAATCCTCCCGCGGAGGAGTTAGAGGCATAGCTTGTTACATAAGAACAAACATTTCTCCTCACATTCGTCTTCATAAAAAATACCGTCTTAATCAGTTCATTTGGGTGGTTATTTCCAATATCAATGCTAATAATATGTATATAGCAATTTGTTATTTTGCACCTATTAATTCTATCTTTTATACAAAAAAACAATCTAGATAAAAAATGTACCTATCAGATCTTAGAAAAAGATATTTACAGTATGAGAAATGAAGGTAGTATCCTCCTTCTAGGAGACTTTAATGCTAGAACTGAAACTGAACAAGCTATTATCATAAGCAATGATTCCAACCCTAATCCTCTATGTCTAGACGAGGACCTTGTTTGAGATAATAAATACAAGATAAATTCAGAAGACTTGACTGAGCATATATATGGTACTAAGATAATCAAGTTTTGGAGTTCTCAATATCTAATAATTTGTAATGGTCTGATGAAGTGGATGAAATATCAAATATAACCACATGACTTGTATCCATGGGCTAGGTAGTAGTGTTGTGGACTATGTGATATCAAATATCCCTATTTATGACCAAATAATATTTTTTGACCTTTTAAATGACCATGAGTCTGACTATGATGATATACCTTTAACCCCAAATCTAAACTTTACCATGCACAAAACCCCCTTGAAGATAACTCGGGTAACCAAAGGCATCTAATTTTAAAAAAAATAAAGTTGATCTCTTTTTAAGGGACTTAAACAAGAATTAAATATTCTATCATTTAAAACAAATATTGAATACATATACCATAAGTTTACAACAATCCTCTCTAGCTCCATAAAAACATTCTCTATCGAAGTGTTGTGTAAAAAAAAGAATATAATTTCCAACCCTTGGTATGATAACGAGTGTAAACTTCATAGAAAATAAATTATGGATTCCTATAACAAGTCTTTGAAATATGATAAGATTAATAGATACAAAGCTCTAATTAAAAGAAAAAAAAGGCACTACTTAAATAGAAAGTAAGAGCCCCCGGATGGGGTGATAGTGCAGGACACATGGCACTTGGAGGCGGCGCGTGGCGGACAACATGGTGATGGTCATGTGATTGAGGTGTGGAAAACACCACTGCCAACCCCATGCATTTAAATCTCACTTACGACGATCCAGGCACCATTAATCCTGGTGCACCTGGCCTTCTCATGTTGTCCCCTCCATGGCTCAGCTCAATGAACATGCCATTACTCTGCGCATGCGACAGAGCCTCCTTCTTCAGTCATGAAGCTATGCCTCATTCCAATCTCCCTCCTTTGTTGTGCTCCCCTGCAACTGGCTATATCTCCATCTCGTCCTTATGCACCTAGGCTCTCCCCCTACGCTTACCTTCTCCCCCTAGGTCGTCAGAATGCCAAGGAAAAAAGGCAATCCAAGGCGAGGCTCACCATGGAAACCACTCCAGCCTCAATTGGTCCTCTATCTGGCACCTACACCTTCCCCGGGCTCTTCCCCTGGTTCATCCCCCTCACACTCCTCCAAGTCTCAGTCTGAACAAGAGCCAAGTGACCCCTCCTCCCCTCTCTCTTCCTGGCTTGAAGGGTTGGCTCTCTCTGACAATTCATTGGGCTTTCACATAAGACCCATATTTGACCTGGCCTCTTCATCATGGGTGCCCCTTGAAGTCCCACCAAAATCACCAGCCAGTGCACCTAGCGTGCCAGAGAATTCCTCCACTCACCCACCCTTGGCAGAACCACCTTTTCTCCAAGGAACTCATCCGGGGCCACACTCCTTTTTAGACTCAGTCCCAAACTCGCAATTGCAGGATAACATTGCCATCCTCCACGGGCTGGTCTTCGACCTTCGTGAGGGTCTGGATGACCTCTAGTTTCAACTGGAGATATTGGACGATAAGACCTCTGTGCTCCTCCAAATCCTCTCCACCTTCCAGGGGGCCTTCCACTTCACACCAGATGTATATGGGGCAGCAGAGTACACTCATGCAGGTGACTCAAGTGATGGGGGGCTTCCCACAGGAGATGGAGACTCAGGTTTGTCCATGCATGTGGCCATGGATGAGGAATATACATGCCCAGAGAAGAAGAAACACCTTGTGAGTACGTTGCAGTAGGAGTGGGAATGCATGAGCCCATGGAAGTGGGAGGCACATGACCCAACGATGGAAAGGAAGGAGGTGACTCGGGCACCGCCGCGCATGAGAATATGGAATGGAGGGGGGCAGTTGTCAAAGAGGATCCCTGTGACCAAGCAACCTTTTCCACCTCTCCGTCTGGATGGCCAGGCTACAAGCCAAGTGTATGACCAACACAAGGGTCCACTTATCACTGTTCTCCTTATGTTGCCTCATGACGACCAATATTAGTTGATTACTTATAGCTTTTAGTTTTCTATTTTTGAGCTTTGTTTACAGCTTCTGTAAGACTAATAGATATTTTGGTCTTAACACTAACTGGATGAACTAGTTTCCCCTTATGGCAATTGAGTTATTACAATATGACACTATGGAAAATTTTGTAACTCTGGTTTTTTGAAGGTTGTTTATATATAAATTCTTACTTATAAAAAAAAATAGAAAGTAAGAGAATATTTTGCACATTTCTAAGCTAGGTCCTAATAAATTTTGGAGGAAAATTATGACTCATAAAACCAAAGAAAATTCTATGATTCCCCTGACAGACTAGAATTCCTACCTTAACAATATTTATGAATCCTATAATGTCCTAGAAAAAATTCCAAAAGTTTCTACAGAAGATGAATTTTTTTCTATATAATACATAAAGTTGGGGGTTAAGTGACTTGCAAATGGGAAAACTAAAGACATTGAGGGATACCAAGATGAAATATTAAAAAATTGGAGGGCCTATTTTTATCCCTCACATACACAAGATCTTCAATTTAGTAGCCAAGTAGGGCTTCCCAAATCTTGGACTTAAAGCCTCATTGTACATATTTTTAAAAGTGGGGATAAAAACAATACCTCTAATTATAGGACCATTATAATTAGCCCCATTTTATCCAAGCTATATGAAAGTATTTTGGAAAATAAGATAAGAATATGGATAGAAATCCATGGAAAAAGAGCTAAATATCATGACGGTTTTATAGGTTATCATTCCACTATTTACCACCTTATCATGCTTAGGGTAATTGCAAAGGAGTTTTGCAATAATAAAACCAATCTCCTTTGTTGTTTCATTGACTTTAGGAAATGTTTTAAAACGTTTCCTAGGACCAACCTTTGGAATAAGTTAGAAGAGTTAAAAGTTCCCTTTAGTCTGAGAGCTACTACAGTAAGGTTGTATGAGAACGTTATTTCCAATTTTAGGAGCACTGAGGGTTGGTCAAAAGATATTAAATGAAATATAGGATTCAAGCAAGGTTTTCCCCTATCACATACCCTTTCTGGCATTTACATTGACAAGTTAGAAGATTGTTTGGAAGCCAGAGGTTGTGTTGGACCAACTCTTGCTAGTATAGTAATCATCCTTGTTCTCTATGTTGATGATATTGTTCTTATGGAAAGGAATCCCTATGACCTTAGTAGGCAACTTAGAATCCTTAAGGACTTCTTCTCTAGTTCAGGTATGACTATAAACACTGACAAAATGAAGGTTATCATTATTGAATCCAACAAGATCACCTACAATGATTTTGTATATGACAATAATATCTTGGAGGAAGTTCCTTCGTACAAGTATCTTGGAATTGATATTCATCACAAGCTCAATTACAACTATAGCATTGAGAAAATGATAAATGGAGGGTGGAAAACTTATTATGGGCTTGAAAATAATTGTAAATTAGTAGACCTTTGGCTATGGGATAAGAAAAAGATCATCTTTGAGAATCTTGTCACTGATGTTATCTTATATAGATGTGAAGTTTGGGGATGCAGTATCTCTCGAGAATCCTAGAGAAAGATAGTGCAGATCCAAAAAAAAATTATAACTTAAAATCTTTATTAACTATTAAAAAAATAAAAATAAAATTGTTTATTCATAAAAGAAAATAAGTATTGTAAAAATAATAACAAATTCGCATACCTTGTAATAAAAGAGTTGATAAAGTTTATGAAAAAAATTAATGTAAATGAAGAAAAATATTTTTTCTTGAGTTCCTTTATATAAAAAACATTATATATAAGTTTTGAAACATTTGTAATAAAACTAAACTCATAAAAAAAAATGAAAAATTCATTTACAATTTATTCAATCATAAAACAAGTTAATAAATCAAATTAAATTATTTAAATTTATAGATGCAACTCATAAAAAAAAATTGAAAATTTCATTTACAACTTATTCAATCATAAAACAAGTTAACAAATCAAACTAAATCATTTAAGTTTATAGATCCGAAAGATCAAAATTGAACTTAATAAACAATAATCATCCTCATAAATAACTTATTATATTATTTATTTTGTTTAAAAGTTATTCTTGTAATATACAACTTTGAAAGACTAAGTTACAAAAACAACAATAGCAATGTTGACCTAACAATACACCATACAATATGCATTCGATATATTGTCAATAAACTTCATTTATATGAAAGAAAATTCTAAATCCATATCATCTATATTAAAAAATAAAATCTTTCAAAACCAAAATTGAAAATAAACATTAAAAGAAATACAATATTTTTAATATAAAAAAATATTCATCTATAAATTCCAAATTAATGATGTTGCAGAAGATTCAAAATAATATATGACAACATGAAAAATAAATCAAAACAATTATTAATTTGAAAAATAAATCAAACCAATTATTAATTTAAAACTCTTCAAGGTCATGTTGAAAAGACTATCGACCAAAAATCGACAAAAAAATCCAACCAAAAGCATAGTTGAAGGCCGTGAATCTTTCCACCTTTGGAATCCAATCATATTCTATTAATTATCTATTGTTGGGTTATAAAAGGAGACTTTCACCTTTCAAATTAAGACATATCCTTTTAATTACTTTTTTCAGGTTATAAAATGAGACCTTCATTTGTAATTAAAAATTGATGTTCATGGTATCTATATAGAAAATTTCAAATTTTTTTTTTTTTAAATAATGCGAAGTATTATTTTATTTTTTTAAATAATGCGGAGTATTATTTTTTTAATTTATTTATGTATTTTATTATTTGTAATATAAAATTTAATTAAAAAAAAAAACAGTGTAAATGTTGTTTTTAAATATGTTTTATAGAATTGTTTTCAATTCTTAAAAAAACGTTATTTGAATTTTAAAAATATTGATGATGATGATGATGATGATGGTTAACATTCTCTGAGATCAAAATCGGTCTATCGGATCTTAAGAAAAGTTAGAGATTACTCGGATTTCTTTAAAATGTTATTTGGATGCTTGAAAAACATTAAGAGAAGCATTCCAAGATCACTAAAGTTTTGATGACGTGAAAGGTTAGGAAGGTCGGTATTGTGACAAATATTTGGAAATTGGGATCTAATTTGGATATATGCAGGGCATTCTAGGAGAAAGTGTTTTTCATCTTCAACCATCTTGGTGTCACAAAGGTGACGAACTCTTTCTTTCCATGGTGTTTTGGGGATTGTCCAATGCCCAGTTTCACTATGTAGCTCATGGAAATTAGTTCTTATTTTAGCAATATTGATTCTCTTCTTTATGCTAGTCAAAACAGAGAGATACTTTTGATCTTCAAGTTCAGGGTTAACCACCTCCTTATAATAAATTAATTTTATTTTATCCTCTAATTCTTTATTGCGCCATAGATTCTCCTTAAATTTAGCTTGTACATTATTTTTAATATCATCAATATTATACATAATAACTTCTTCTTTTATTTCCCAATGATTTAGCCAAGACTTGGCATCATTATGTCATCCTCGCATGAGTTGTTGGTGATTTTCGCTTGCATCTGAAGCAATTTTGGTGAGCCTCTAGTTATCCATGTTGTTTTTCTTTTTCTTGTGCATTAAGTACCTAATCATAGTTGTGCTCTCAATGGGGGAAATGTTCTCTTCAATGAGGAGGATAGGATAGGATGTATTGCCCTTAATTTTGAGATTATAAGTTATAAAATTATTTTGAAGCTGCTCTATCTTTCTCTAGGATGTTAGAAAAACAAGATCGTGGAGAAATAAAATAAAACAAATGTGGAAGTAAAACACAGAAGATAAAAAATACAATAGAGACATAGATATACATGGTTCACCAATTGTGGGCTACGTCCACCAGAGAAATTTCTAGGTCCTTTCTTTTTATTATCCAACAAAATGAAGGGATAAAACCTACAACACACCCGTTGTAACTTCATATTCTTTCTCTCACAGTCTTATCTCTCATAATACAATAATCACAATCATACACAGTCACAATACAATTCCCTCATAAAAGAGGGTTTCCTTATAGGGAAAAAAACCCTAAAATAACTTCTACCGTCAGATTTGTGACCTTATAATGAACGGTCCAGATTGACTATGAAATTACAATATTTTACAAGGGAATTTTTACAAGGAAATTGACTATGAACGGTCCAGTTTCCCCCGAATCCCCCACTAGGGGTGGGGCTACAAAAATTTTTGCCACCCTCCCTGGTGACAATTATGAGGGGGAAAACTGCCCCACCCCCCCTCCCATTAGGGAATGGGGTCCAAACATGGTTGAAACAAACCTATGAATTAGGAAGATAATCAAGTTCCACAACCAACATAGGATTCTCGAGAAATACTACATCCTCAAACTTCACATCCATATAAGATAACATGAGTGACAATATTCTCAAAGAGGAGATATTTATTATCCCATAGCCAAAGGTCTACTAATTTACAATTATTTTCAAGCCAATAATAATCTTTCCACCCTCCATTTATCATTTTATCAATGCTATAGTTGCACTTGAACTTGTTATGAATATCAATTCCAAGATACTTGTATGAAGGCACTTCCTCCAAGATATTATTGTGATATACAAAATCATCGTAGGTGATTTTGTTGGATTCAATAATCATAACCTTCATTTTTTCAATGTTCACAATCATACTTGAACTAGAGAAGAAGTCCTTAAGGATTCTAAGTTTCCTACTAAGGTCATAGGGATTACTTTCCATAAGAACAATATCATCAACATAGAAAATAAGGATGATTACAATAATAGAAAGAGTTGGTCCAATACAACCTGTGGCTTCCAAACAGTATTCTAACTTGTTAATGTAAATGCCAAAAAGGGTAGGGGATAGGGGACAACCTTGCTTGAATCCTATATTTCATTTAATTTCTTCTAACCAACCCTCGATGCTCCTAAACTTGGAAATAAATTTTGCATACAACCTTACTATAGTAGCTATTAGACTGAAGGGAAATTTTAACTCTTCTATCCTATTACAAAGGTTGGTCCTAGGCACGGTTTTAAAAGCTTTCCTAAATTCAATGAAACAATAAAGGATATTGGTTTTATTGTCGCAACACTGCTCTGCAATTATCCTAAGCATGATAAGGTGGTCCATAGTCAAATGATAACCTATAAAATCGGCCTGATCTTTAGCTCTTTTCCATGGATTTCTAGCCATATGTTTTTTTTCCTTTTCCAAAATACTTCCATATAGCTTGGATAAAATGGGGCTAATCATAATGGTCCTATAATTAGACAGATTTATTTTATCCCCACTTTTAAAAATAGGTACATTGAGGCTTTGAGTGCAATATTAGGGAAGCCCTACCTAACTACTAAATTGAAGAGCTTGTGTATGTGAGGGATCAAAATAGGCCCTCCATTTTTTAATATTTCAGATTGGTATCTCTCGATGTCCTTAGCTTTCCCATTTGCATGTCACTTAACCCCAAACTTTATGTATTCTATAGAAAAAACATCATCTTCTGTAGAAACTTTTGGAATTTTGTCTAGGACATTATAGGATTCGTAAAGATTTTTAAGGTAGGAATTCCAATCTGTCGAGAGAATCATAGCATTTTCTTTGTTTTTACGAGTTAGAATTTTCCTCCAAATTTTCTTTGGATCTAGCTTAGAAAGGTGCAAAACATTCTCTTACTTTCTATTTAAGTAGTGCCTTTTTTTTATTTTTAATTAGGATTTTGTATCTATTAATCTTATCATATTTCAAAGACTCGTTATAGGCATCCCTAATGGATTTACTAGGAAGTTTACACTCGTTATCATACCAAGGGTTGGAAATTATATTCTTCTTTTTACACAACACTTTGATAGAGAATTTTTTTATGGATCTAAAGAGGATTGTTGTAAAATTATGGTATTCAATATTTTTTTATATGATAGAAGATTTAATTCATGTTTAAGTCCCTTAAAAAGATATCAACTTTATTTTTGTCAAAAATTAGATTCATTTTGTTACCTAAGTTATCTTCAAGGGGGTTTTTTGCATGGTAAATTTTAGAGTTGGAGTTAAAGGTCTATGATGAGAGTCGGGCTCATGGTCATTTAAAAGTTCAAAATTTATTATTTGGTTATAAATAGGGATATTGATATCACATAGTCCACAACACTACTACCCAACCCATGGATACAAGTCATATGGTTATATTTCGACCACTTCATTAGACTATTACAAATTATTAGATATTGAGAAATATAAATCTTGATTAGCTTAGTACCATATATATTCTCAGTCAAGTCTTCTGAATTTATCTTGTATTTATTAGCTCAAACAAGGTCCTAGTCTAGCCACAGATGATTAGGGTTGGAATCATTGCTTAAGATAATAGCTTCATCAATTGTAGCTCTAGCATTAAAGTCTCCTAGAAGGAGGATACTAACTTAATTTCTCATACTGTAAATATCTTGTTCTAAAATTTTATAGGTACAATTTTTATCTAGATTTGTTTTTTGTATAAAAGGTAGAATTAATAAGCGCAAAATAACAAATTGCTATACACATATTCTTAGCATTGATATCGTAAATATCCATCCAAATGAACTGATTGAGAGGGTTTTTTTTATGAAGATGAATGTGAGGAGAAATTTTTGTTCTTATGTAACAAGCTATGCCTCCAACCCCTCTGCGAGAGGACTTCTTGTTCCATGTTGACCAAAATATAAATCCATCTATGTTAGGGACCTTAGATTTCTCAAGCTCCTAAGTTTAAACTAGAAATATAATATCAATTCACTTGGGATCCAACTTAATATAGGACCTTTGTTCCAAGGAAATCCCTAGCAGTTGCAAGAAAGGATCCAAAGTGTCTCAAATTGCTATTTAGTGTTATCCTTTTGGTGTCTATCCCTAATAATAGCTTTTTGGTTCCTAATTATTTCCCATTTTCCTTCCTTCCCGACTTCCTTTACCTTTTGATCCTCCTTCCGTAATTTAACTTGAACTTTTGGAATGAGGTATTCATTTATAAATATTCCATACACTTTTAAGCTCATAGTTTTACTAAATATGTCATATTTTTGGGCATTATATCTTACCATAACCCAGATCAACCTATCTTTATTTTCAATTATTTTTCCCAACTTTTTTTCTTATATAAGGCTAATTGTTTCAATTTGTGATTTATTTTTTAATTCCTCCTTGACTATTGCTAATGTGTCTTCATCTTTTTGTTCTTCATATACCAAAAATTATGAGGTTCAAGGCTCTTTTATTACGCTCATGGTCTAACTCTATGAGAATATTCATTTCCTCTTTGGTAGTTTTGATATTCAGATTGTGTTCCATACTATTTAGGGCAAAATTGTTAATTAGATTGTCATCTATCTCTTTAATCATGTCCCTAACATTGTTATTTTCATCCACCTCTTCTTTCTTCGTTGGTTGTTTTTGTTCTTGGTTGTTTTTTTCTATTTCTTGTAATCTAACCTCCATTTTGTGTAGTTGAGTCTCAAACCCTAATAGTTTATTGTCCACCTATCTCTAAATATTACCTTCGAAGGATCTAAATTTATTATCAAGCATTTCCACTAACTCACTTTGAAGAATTTCTACTAATTCACTTTGAAGTTTGGCTTCTCTCTCTTCTCTATGATTTTCTATTGATTCTATAGATTCATGCAAACATTTTTCTATTGATTCTATAGATTCATGCAAACTATCTAAGATTAATTTGTTAGGCCTTCCTCTATTATATTTAGGTATCTCGGCATGTAGGTTTTCAAAGTTAGTCATAATGATTATCAATCTTCTAGAAATAAACTCTCACAATTTTTCTCAACTATATATTCTAAATCTAATTAACTAGAAAACACTCTTATATATGTAATTTTGGAGATTTAAAAAGATGTAGTTTATAAATATGTATTTTATAATAATAATTTAACATATAAATTAATAAATTGAAAATCGAACATTATTCCAAAAAATGTACATATATGGTTTTATTTGTATTAATTTAAAAAAAAAAATAGAGAAAAAAAGATTATATATTCTAGGTGTTGGATCATGTTGTCATTGATGCCAATGGTTTGATTGATTGATGTCAAGTGATTGATTGATGTCAAAGGATTGATTGACTGATTATTTATGTAATATAATATGTATTGTCCTTGATGAGAATGCATAGATGAAGATGGATC
>ML778306.1:45332-58456 GCA_009831015.1 Picea engelmannii
AGGGCCCTGGGCTGTTTGAAATTTAATCTAAGCATAACTGATTGTCTAAGCAGAGCTGACTATCTATACTTTTTCCTAATGAACTGAAAAAACATGGAGTAAAAGACTAGAAAAAGAGAACTTGTCAGAGACCTGGACCATAGGAAGGGCCTGCAAAGACTTGGGTATTCTTCAGCTTGCCCTTGTCTTGTTCTGCACTTGCTTGCCTGAGGTCTTGGAGGAAGAGTATAAGTTTGTCCACTTTGCTCCTTTGTTCTTCGTCCTATGTTTGCAAATCCCTGAGAGCTGCTTTGATATCTTGTTGTCCTTTGGCCAAAAGCCTGAGTAATCTCTTCCTGGTTAGCATGGTTGTGGCAAGGGGTACGAAAAGGAGAATCCATCGAAGAGGCGGAGGTGGCTTCAAAAAGGTAGCACGACTGGTTGAAGGCGGGCGGAGGTTGTCTCGGTGGAGGAGGAGAGGGTGGGGGTGGTGCGTAGCCCAGGGAGTTTCTGAAGGCGTCGAACCATTCAACCTGACAACCATACTCATTGGAAAGAGGTGAGATCTCTTGAGTGGCTTCAAGTTGCGTCTCTGCTGGAGCATGAGCTAACACAGGAGGTAGGACAGAATGAGCATAAAAAACTGGAGGGGTGTCAATGCAAGGCATTTTAGTGTCTGAGAGGTGGTTCGAATTTGGCATTTTCCTACCCCTAGCTACATACCAGGTTGTGCCTCTTCTAGACTTGCCTCTCAGGTGTGGCATAAGGGATGTTGTCGCTGGGAGGGTGGATGCATAGAGCTTGAATATCAGCATAAACCTATGAAGAGGAGGGGAGGCGTTGAGAGCTAATAGAATGAAAATGCCCTTGAATTTGACTATGAGGGCTCCTAGTCCAGGACGACGAGGTGACTGCTGAGGTGACGTGCATCTCTCCATGCATGCTCTCACCCTGCAAGTTCTCCAGCTCATGCGACAGGCTCCTGGCATGAGGGTTTAGCATGGTGGTGGCGTGGAGGCTTAAATAGCGAGGTGAAATGCCTGGAGGGGGATGGGACGTTCTGGTACCTACGAGCACCAACTGGCTAATTAGTAGATCAGTTGGCCTCTTCATGTCTTGTGCGCACATATCGCTTGATATCACCCCATCCAGAGGATGATCTTTGGATCTTGCAATGGTTCTGCAGGCTATTACCCAGGGGTGGGAGTTGGTGGGGGTCGGGGTACATGAGAATTCCCCTTCAGTCAAATCAACTCCATAATTCACTAACAAGTCGACCACTTGGTTTGCTATCCTTCTAATATGGGATGGAAAGATTACCCAGTTGGGCTGTAGAAGGGATTTTATTCCTAGGAGCCCATTCATAAGTCTCCAGCTGGGGGAGATTTTCTCCGGGTTAGCTCCATTCAGGAGTCGACTGAGGAGATGTATGACAATTTGAGAGTCTCCTTCTGTGATTATTGGGAAGATCACTTGGTCTTTGGCTGCTTGAAGACCTTTGAGGAGACCCCATATTTCCATAGCATTGTTGGTGTTGTGCCCAATATTTCCTGCTACAATGTGTAGGATTTCGCCTTTGTTGTTGTGAATGACTGCTCTGTAACCAGCCGGGCTTGGATTCCCTTTGGAGGCCCCATGAAAATTCATCTTGTGGTACCCTGTTTCTGGCGCCTTCCACATTGTGGGACTTGGCTAATGATGTGTCTTGGTGCCAGAGTTGATGGGCATAGAGTGTGGTTGAATTTGCCAATGATGGAGGATGATGCATTCGTTTGTTGGGCAGTTCCAGTCTTGATCATTCCAGGGATGGAGGGTGATTGTTTCTTTGATATTGGAGTGAATACTTTCCCACACCAACTTCCAAGGTTTAGTCTTGGATTTGAAGATTCGACGATTTCTTTCTTTCCATATTTTCCATAGGATGAAGCCCGGTAGAAGCTGCTAGATTTTGTTGAGGATAGGGGAGTGGAAAATCGAGGTGCACCAAGCTACTAAGGTTTCCCGAATGCCTGTACGCTTCCTGTCCATGGTGCGCATGAGGCTGGCACTGTGATCCCAGATATTTGAGCTATAGGAGCAGAGATTTAGGAGATGGTTTTGTGTTTCCTCCTCTGAACCACAGAGTTGGCACCAAGAAGGTCCTATAAAGCCCCTTTTTCTTAAATTATCCCAAGTGAGGATGCTACTATGCTCAGTTAGCCAAAGAAAGGTACTGATTTTTGGCCATGAGTTTGTTTCCCAGATCTTGCTCTAGATTGCCTCTGTCGGTAGGGATTTGTGCCCAAGTTTGAGCCTGTATGCCTCTTGGATGTTGAAGGTACCTATGGAGGTGTGTCCCCATCTAAGAATGTCGTTGCCTTGTTGGTTGAGGATTTTCCTTGCCTTCAAGTGATCCAGTAAAGGCTGGATGTTGATTTCGCTGGGAATGTTCAGGGCCTCGTGGGTGTTTTTCCAATTGCGCCATATGTCCCGATTTCTTGAAGGGTTCTAGTAGTCCTGTACTTTGATGAGACTTGCTTCTATGGTATGGGAGAGGAAGACGTTCAACTGTGGGTCTTTGTGCAGTGTGGGGAGTTGTTTATAGGAGTCCCCACAGAAGAGGCCTAAGGTGCCATTTTGTATCTCCTAGAAAGAGTGTTCCGCAATGAGACCCCTGTTGTTTCTAGCTATGTTCCAGATGAGAGAGCTTGGAAGCTGTCCATTCTATCTTATGAGTTCTTTTTCCTGGGTTGTGGGGGTGTATTTTTTCCTCCATAGGCATTCCCAAAGGTCTTGCATTCGCTTTAACCATCTCCACCAAATTTTTTCACTGAGGATCTTATTAAGAATGGATGGGTCTCCAAGGCCTAGTCCCCCTTCTTTCTTTTGTTTGCGGACTTTTTGCCAACTTACGAGGGTTATTTTGCATTCTTCCTTGGTGCCTTGACACAGAAAGAGCCTTTGGATATTTCTTAAATTCGTGAGGATGAAATTTGGAGCTGCTAGAGTAGAGAAGGCATAGACTAGTAGATCTTGAAGGAAAGACTTGAAAAGGATGAGGCGTCCAGGCAGATCGAGGGAGCGGAAGGTCCATAATGAGAGTTTTTTACAAAATTTGGAGAGTACATAATCCCAAGCTAGATTTTTTAACGGATTTTCTATGAGGGGGATCCCTAGATAAGTGGAAGGTAGAGTGTTGTGGGTGAAGCCCATTAGGAGTGTGAGGTGGTATTGTATTTCAGCAAGCATGTTGAAAAAAAAGATCTATGATTTAGCAAGGTTCACATCCATTCCCGAGGCTTCACAGAAGAGGTTGATGATTGAATTGAGGAAAAGGGTTTCATGCACTGTAGGTACCCCCATTAGGAGAGAGTCATCAACAAATTGACTATGGGAGATAGGGGGAGATACACCATGGAGGGTGAGGCCGGAAAGGGAGTGGTCTGAAATGGCCGCCTTAAGGGTTCAGTTGAGTCCCTCCACTAGGATTATAAAGAGGAAGGGGGAGAGAGGGTCCCCCTATCTTATTCCTCTGGTGGATGAGAAGGGGTTGGATGGGACGTCGTGGATCAAAATGGAAAACAAAGAAAAAGAAGTGAGGTTGACTATCCAGGAGACCCATGTGGGGTCAAAGCCAAAGGCCAGGAGAGTGGCTCTCAAGTAATCCCAACTCATTTTATCGAAGGCTTTTGAAACTAGTTTTAGAAGCATACCTGGAGTTTTTGTAGAGTGGAGCGAGTGTATTACTTCATGAGACAGAATTATATTGTCGAGAATTTGTCTGGCTTCCACGTAACCGATCTGTTCTAGTGTGATGATGAAGGGTAGGATGGGCTTGAGGCGGGTGGGAATAATCTTTGTTAGGAGATTGTAGATGACATTGCAGAGGGCGATGGGCCGAAATTCCGCTGGGGAGGTGGTGTGGTTTTCTTTTGGGATGAGTGTGAGAAAGGTGGCATTGAGGGCTTGGAGGACTTGACCTGAGTTTCTTGAGTCCTTGATTATTTCCCAAACATCCTCACGAATGATGCTCCAACAATGGTGGAAGAAATCTGGGGTGAACCCATTCGGTTCTGGTGCTTTGCCTATAGGTGTGTCTCATAGGGATTGATCAACCTCTTTCTGAGTTATTGGTCTCATGAGCACCTCATTTTTCTCCTTGGTTACCTCCTTAGGGATGTTCCCGAGGATGTTTTCGATTGCATGAGATTGATCTATAGGAGGTTCAGAGAAGAGGTTTTTATAGTAGGAGAGTATTTCCTTCTCAATGTCAGAGTGTTTTTGAATTTCTGTTCCCTAGTCCGAAATGAGGTGGGTGATGCGATTCGTTTGACGTTGCTGGACCATGGATCTGTGGAAAAAGTTGGTGTTTCTTTCCCCCTCTTTTAGCCATTCTATGCGCGATTTTTGCCTCCAGAGGATTTCATCTTGTGCTCTTCTTTCAGCTAACTGATTGTTTAGTTGCTTTTCCTGGTGTTTTAGGGCATTCGTAAGGCCATGCTGTCGGATCTGCTATTGTAGACATTGAATTTTCTATTGGAGGTTATCCTGGGCTTGAAAGATGTTGCCGAAAGTAGCTTTATTCTAGACTTTTAGATGTTGTTTGAGATTCTTCAGCCTTTGTTGGAATCTATACGTGGGGGTCCATGTGGGTATGGCTGCTTCTTCCCACCACGTTTTGATGTTTTCTTGGAAGTCCGGGTGTGTCAACCAAAATTTCTTGAAGCGAAAGGGCTTCCTTTCAGGATTTCCCATAATATTAATGGTGAGGAGGATTAGCCAATGATTAGAGCCAGGGGAGTTGATGATTGTAGCATTCCAAGCTAAGACGTCCAACATAACTTATTCTAACAAGAGGAAGCGATCCAGTCTGCTGGATACCTGTTGGTCCCCTGAGCGCCTATTAGTCCATGTGTATAGACCATTGTCTGTACTGACATCAATGAGATTTTTTAGAATAATGAAGCTGTTAAAATGCTCACTGTCTATTCCTAAAGTGCTCGTACCTCCCTTTTTCTCCTCTAGCCCTGTGATTATGTTGAAGTCTCCCCCTAGGATCCATCTATGGGGGTTGATGTGATCAACTAACCAATATAAGTGCTTGATGAAGATGTCCTTGTCACCTGGTGTGGCAGGACCATAAGCGTTGGTGATGTAACCGGATTTGTTTGATCCAATGAGTTGAAAGGAGGCAGTGATGGTCCATTTGGAGGTGAAGAAGTCACCCAACAAAACTGTGGATGGATTTCACATTATAGATAAACCCCCATATTCTCCTTTGGCATCGATTTCTACATGGTTGGCATGTTTCCAACATTTTTGTAGGGTCGAGGAAGCCTCCTTTCCCGCACATTTCGTTTCTTGCAAAATGAGAATGTCTGGTTGTTCCTTCTTGATTCTTTCTCTGAGTATAGCCTGTTTATTTTTGGCATTCAGGCCCCTTATATTCTAGGTTTGTATCTTCATGAGGAGGATGGGTATTGGAGAGGAGGGAAGTTGTCTGAGATCAGATGTATTTGTCCCGAGTTGACAAGGACGTTTCCGACATCTTGAATGAGTTGGTGTTTCAGTTTTCTGCCCCCTTTATTTTCTTCTTTTGTTATTTTGCATTGATCCTTTGATGTTCCTTTTTGGATTCCAAGGTTCGCATTAGCTCTAGCCGAACCCCTTGCCGAGGAGTTGAGAAATAATTTGTGCACCTTACGCAACTGATCTGGTGGTATTATGTATAATTTTTTCTTATGGTAAGCCTACTCCAGGTGTGCCATGTCAATATCAGCAAGCTCTTGATTCTCCAGGTTTGTATCTGGGTCTCCTATCTCTGGTCTAAGTGTATCGGGAAGGGAGGAGTCAGAGGGTGGTGGTTGGGAGGGATCCTAGGCTAGAATTTTGGAATTCATTCTGCCTTGGCCTTTAGTAGGATCTTGCCTTGGTATTGTTGAGGAGGAAGGTAGGTCGTTCGAGGTTTGGAAGGCGTTAAAAAGGGTTCTTGGTTGTAGGTAAAGGGGTCTCCGGAGGGGCTTGCGGGGCTGCCTTCTTGGCTTGAATCTTGCACCTGCCTATGACTGGGATGAATTCATCTTTCGATTTTTCGGGGTCTTCTGTGGAGGGTTTGGTAGGATTATTTAAATGACATTCATGGAAGAGATGTTTGTGCTCATGACATTTCCTACACCTAAAGGGGATGTGCTCATAGTCTATGGTTTGAGACCATTCCTCATCTTGATAGTCGAGGGTAATGGCCACTGGGAGGGGTTTAGAAATATTCAAGTAAACACAAATACAGGTGTAGGCTGTGTACCTTCATTGCTTGGTTTCTTCTGAAGCTTTGACGTAGATGTCGATTGTGTTGCCTATCCCTGCCAGAATCTCTTCCAGCCAGAATTCATGTGGGAGTGAGTAGAGTCTCAACCAGACTAGTGCATGCATGAAGTCCTCCTTTTCGGGGCTGGAACATTCCTTCCAAAAATGGAGGAAGAGGCCGGCCAAATTGTAGAAGTATGGTCCACCCTCAAAGATCCTATTCCTGTCTTCCAGATTATGCAAGATGATTGTGAATAATCCTTTTGATCTGAGTTGGAGGTCATAGTGGCCCTTAGGTTTCCACCAGTGTTGTATCCATTTGATTAGGTCTTTTTCTAAAGGCCATAGCCTTAAAAATTTTCCAATCAGAGCAAAATCCCTCATGTATTGTTTCTGTTCTTCAATTCTTGGAGAGATGATGTTGTATTTCGGGGAAATCGGGTATTGCGGAATACATTTACTAGGTTCCCAAGTGTGATTAGTTTTTTTGTTTCCTCCTATTGGATCTATATCCATTGGTTTTTATTTCAACATCTCTTCTTCCCAAGGGATTCGTTGCATGTCTAGCAGGAGTTCGAAGGTCGACCTCTTGGAATGATGGGAGTTGTGCTCCTTGGTGACGAATGAGATCTAGGAGGGGGGCGATGGCTGCCCTACCTCGGCCTCCATGGCCGCAGAAGTATTGAGAGGCGGCGCGTGTATGGTGTTAGGCTAGAACCCTAGCAGAGCCGATTGTTTGTGTCGAAAAAGAAAAAAATATATAGTTTATATATAATATAAATTATATAATTTATTTATTTTTCCTCAGGAAAAAAAAAACGTAATTCTATTCATCTGGAGAGACAAAATTACATTTTGTAGGTGCTAGTTTAGCACATTCAAAAGCATAAAGGAAGTGGGAAGGTTTGCACTAGGGAAAGTGTTGATTTGCTGATATTTTTGCAGACCATAAATTGGTATACCAATAAATTTATTCGTGTCCAGAGTCTGATCATATGCTAATAGAGTATGCAGTTTTAGAGTTGCAATTACATAAAAAAATATCATACATCCCAAGAGTAATTATGAGTACTATTGTTGTTATCATGCTAGAATAAAACACACACACACACACAATGATCTTGTGGATTAGTGAGATGTAGATTGAGTCAAATCATCAATGAAGGGTCTGTGGAAGAAGGCACAAACTACATCTCCATTTGTTTCTGTGAAGTGCTATTGCCCAAAATTGAGAATGAACCCTTCTTTGCACAACAAATCTGCTATGGAATTCATGTTCTGGTAAACATGTTGGATAGAGAAATGGTCAAATGTATCCAACAAATTGTGAGTCTCCCTCAAAACAGGGTGCAATAAAATATTGTGGCAATGTTGTGTTTTTTGTACCCAGTTTATTACATTCAATGAATTACCAAATAGTTGTATGGATTTTAGATCATATTCTTTTGCTATTTTGAGTAGAAGGAGGAGAGTCATCAGTTCAACATAGTTTTTGGTGCCTTTCCCCAGTCCCATTTTTATTTTGAAAGAGTGTGTGTCTCTGAGATGAAGGTGGGTTCCCCACTACAATGTGAATTTTGTGAAGCCCCATCAAAGTATGCCCAGGCTATGGATTAGTCTATGGTTGTAGGAAATGAGATTCGAATGTTGGGCGCATTCCTTTCCTGTGGGAAGTGTTCCAATATGGAGATACTTTGGGCTTCAACAAGATCGGATACCATGGCTTTTTCCTAAAAAATTGCTCTATTCCTAGCCATCCAGACTCCCCAATTTATTATAAGAGGCATGGCTTTTAGTGTCTTGTGGGAGACTTCGAGTAACTAGGATTTCCAAGTAGAATCCAACGTTTGTCCATTCCAATCGCATCTTTGTCGTAGTTATAGAGCGACGTCCTTCCAGACATTTTTGGTAAATGGGAAGGTAATGAGGATGTGGTTTATTGTTTCAGAATCCCCTTTGCATAAAAGTCACCATCTTGGGCCTTCAATCTGGCATTTTTTCATTTTGTCCTAGGTTGGTACTTTGATTAAAACTGATGTCCACATGAATAGTTTGTATTTTAAAGGGGCTTTGAGTTTCCATATCCCTTTCCACCACCAACTCTATTCCTCCTGAAAGTGATCGACACTGAGGGCTGTGTATCCTAGTTTCGGTGTGTATACACCATGTGGGGCGTTTTTCCAAACTAGCTCGTCATCCATATCTAGGAGTCTTATGTGGTCCCTCTGGAGTGCGAGTAAATAATTTTCCCACTGAATTTTTAAGTCACCTTCTAGCCCGAGAGTCTTAGCACTGTGCTAGCCTTGATGCCAAATGTTTGTGGATCCTGGGTTAGTGATTTTATTTAGTTTGTAAATCCCCTGTGTATGTAGATGGTCCTATAATTCCTGTGATAGGGAATGGGAAATTCCACTTCCTGGCCAGGGATCAGAACCGATGTGTAGTTTATCAACCCTTCCAATTTTCCAGGCTAGTCCATCTCCGATAACATGGAATGACTTGATTACGACCTTCCATATAATGGAGCAGTTGGGAATATTTTTTTTTCCGATGTATCCAATACCCTACCGATCCTAGTTTTATGTATTTGTGGGTGACCACTTGAGTCCATAAACTGTCAGTAGTGATAAGTCTCCAACAAGTTTTGGTTGCTAAGGATTTTGAGAAAATAAAAATAATTTTCAGCCCCCAGCCCCCAAGAGCTTTTGGTGGGGCCAATAGATCCCATTTTTCCCAAGGGAGGGTGTAGTGGTCCTTCGTTCCCGACCAAATAAACTTGAAGCAGAGTCTTCAGATTTTTTCTAATACACCCTTGGGGATCCAAGAGAGAGACATCCAGTATACCGAGATAGCTTCCAAAACAAATTTTGTTAGGGTTCATCTTCCTGCTCTCGAGAGCCAACATAAGCTCCATAGAGATAATCATTTTTCTAGTTTTTCCATTAGCTAGCTCCAGTCCCTTTTGTGATAATTGTTTTCTTTGAGTTGGAAGCCAAGATATTTTATCCCTTGTTGGAGTTCCTTTAATGGGTAGGGGAAGAGTGTTTTATAGAGAGCTGCAGTAGCTTCATCAATTCCAATTAATGATAAGGTGGTTTTTTGTGAGTTTATTATCATTCCTATTGCATCTTGAAAGAGAAGGAGGATTGTTGCCAGGGTATCAACATATTTTGGTCTGCCACTGCTGAATATTAGTACATCATCTACGAAGAGTATATGTGTGAATATGAGATCTAGAGAGGTTTTTATACCTTGGAATTCCCCCGTGTTGATGGCCGAGATCAAGGACCTGCTTAACCCTTCTGCAACAAGAAGAAAGAGAAGGGGGGAGAGAGGGCATCCCTATCTTAGGACTCTTCTTGAGGTGAAGAGAGGGGAGGCTGCTCCGTTAATCAAGACCGCAAAAGTTACTGAGGAAATGTAGGCCATTATCCATCTGATGAAGGGTACCTCAAACCCTAGGTGTGTGAGTAGTAGTCTTATAAATGACCATCTTACTTGATGAATGTCCTTTGAGAGATAAATTTTTAATACAACGCCTTTGGACCGAAGAGATTTTAGATTGTGTAGGCCTTCTTGATCCACTTCGATTGATTCATGTATCTGTCAACCATTTAGGAACCCAAAATGTTCTTTTGATATTACCTCCGAGAGAATGGGCTTGAGGCATCTGGAGATAATTTTTGCAACGATTTTGTATATACAATTGCAGAGTGCAATTGGTTGGAAGTCCTCAAAGGAGGTGGGTTCATCCTTTTTTGGTATTAGGGCCATGAAAGTTGTGTTGAAAGGTAGATGCATCGTTCCATTTCTTCTAGATTCTTCCACTACCTGGAGAAGATCAGCATTGACCATTTCATAGAAGCCTAAATAGAATTCTATCATCCAATCATCAATTCCTGGGCTCTTGTCCTTTTGAAAGATGGAAAGCGTTTCCTTAATTCGGCTTCGCTGACTTCTGCATAGAGGTCTCTGTTGTTTTTCTCATTTACGAAGATGGGATAAAAAAGAGCCAGCCTAACTATATCAACAATGTTTACCCTCTGATCTGCTTTGTATAAGGTTTTGAAGTGATTTTTTCCCATATATACCAATCCTGAGAAGGTTGGAACAATTCTTCCTTCTAGATCCTTCATATCCCAAATAGTGTTTGTAGCTTTGCGGCCCTTTGCAAAGGCATGTAATAATTTGGTATTTTCATCCCCTTGTTCTAGCTAGATCACCCTACTTTTTAGTCTCCAGGTTTCTTCCTGATCAACTAAGAGTTGTTTATGTCATGATTCCAAGGATTTTAGGGTGTCCTTGGATGAATCGATGAGGAAACACCCATCTACCTCCTAATAAATGGATTCAATTTGTTCTTCTGTGGTTCATAATTCTCTTTCCTCCCTCTGTCTTTTTTCCTTTTCCCAAGGGAAAGTTAGTGACTTGATTATTTTGAGATTTCCTACAAAGTGGACACTCACTAGAGTGCCAAGGCTGGGGTCAAATAGCCTCCATTGTGTCTATACCAGATCTCGAAAACTCTCATCTGTGAGACAAGTGGCATTAAATTTAAAATGTGAAGGGGGTTTGTGTGTTCCGCCCTTCAAATTGAGCTAGACTAGGGAATGATCTGATATGTCTCCTTCCCCAATCCATTGCCTTATTTGGAAAGTTTCCTCCAATAGTGCTTCAGCCACGAGAAAGTGATCAATTCATTTTTCCACCATTTCTTCCCCTGTGCACATGTTCCTCCAAGTTGGATTTAGTTTCCTGGGTGCTATGTCCAATAGCCCTTTGGTCGACAAAAGATGTGAGATCCTGGTGGTGAGTTGATCTGGACGTGCTGAGGGACCCCAGACTTCTGCCTCCCCAAGTGAGAAGTTGAGGTTACCCCCCAAGATTAATTTATCGACCTTCAGGAACTTGAGACTGAGAAGTGTTTCCCAGAAGGGGGTTCTATCAAGATAGGGGCCATAGACATTGAGAATTTGGAATTCTTTACCCATACATTTCACAAAAATATCAATTCCTAGACAGGAATTGAGGCCCTAGGATTTTAGTAGTTTGATTGATTTTGTGCGCCACCTCGTGGCTAAGCCTCTAGATCTTCTAGCAACATCTAATCCCATGAAAATCCATCTCGAAAGTAGAGAGGATAGGGTAGAAAATATAGCTGAGGAGTCTACCATCATTTCTTGTAGTAGTATGATGTCTGATTGTTGTGTGTTGATCAACCATTTCAAGGAAGATTTCTTGTGGGGGCTCGCCAAACCCCTGTGATTGAGAGAGAGGAATTTCATGGGGTAACCCTCCCAGGGGATTGTACCGTTCTAAGTGCCCCAAAAATAGACTATTGACAGCCTGAAGCGATATCTATGCGAACTCTAGACTATGCTTTTGAAAGAAGGGATGTGTGACCCCTCCCTCTTTTTGATGTGCCAATGTCTGGATCAGAGATGAGTCTCAGATGTTTTGCAGGAGGTCCAAGAATAGTTCTGTTCCTAAGTTGAAAGAGAATGGTGGGTTCTTGTGAAGAGTCAGAGTTGTGATATTTGGATGAAGTGGAAGGAGGGGGATCAAGAGAGGGGGGGGAGCGAGGGGAAAGGGTATCTAGGGAGGGTTGTGAGTAGAGGATAAGGGGCATGACCTTATGTGGGGGGCTGAGGGGGAGATGTCTTAGTGTGGAAGGGCTGTCAATTTTAAGATATTTTAAGGTCCGTAGGGGATCTCAAACAAGTAGAGGGATAGTGTAATGTAAATTTAGAAACGATTCAAAGGAGGGAAACTATAGAATATCTGTGGGATGAAGCAGAGTTAAGTCCCGAGCTAGAGGGGGGGTCCATCCAAGTTCCTGCTGAACTGAGCCTGTGGACGATCCCGCCGATGTCTACTGTACCCACAAGGTAGGTCTGTCCATTGAGTGCTGTGATTTTTTGGAGGAAGTGGAGGGAGAAGCCGACGATGAGGGAGAAATCCCCTGCCGTGGGTTCTCCGCTATGGGGAGATGAGTGTGAGTGGGGTGTCCTCGCAGTGACTGTGGACAGTCTTTGAGTATATGACCATGTGCATGACAACGTTGACAGTGGAATGGAATACCATCATTGTCGAGGATTTGAGCCCTGTTGCGTCCCTGATCTGTAATGTTGAGTTCCTTGCGAAGCCCTCCTCTAATATTTAGTGAAACTAGGATGCGAGCTAGGGACATCTCCCCCATTTCCTTGAAGGAAAATTCCGTGTCCAAGTAGTTTCCCAACACATTTTCAATATCCTGAAAGACTTTCTTTGACCAAAGGTGGGGTAGGAGCCCTGAAAAGCATACCCAGATTGGGAAAGAGTCCACTCATGCGCTTATTGCGTCAAAGGTTGGGTCCCAGAGCTTTAGTAATATAGGTGAGGAATCAATAGACCGACAGCTCGAGAGGGCTCAGGTTGCTTGAGCTATAGTGGAAAAAGTAATGAGAAACCATCCCCTTGATAATTGACGGATTTGTGGGGGGTTGGGTTGGGACGAGCCCCAGGTTCTGTGTGCTTAAATTTTTAGTGTCTTCTCATTGAAGTGCCTCCCATATACTTTCCCTACCACAGATTTATCCGCAAGATCCAAACATTTCGCCATTGAGAGATCCTCTCCTAGTATGAGGTTGGAAGAGTTGGTTACAACTCCATTGCATTTATTCCTTTTCATGCGTCTATTTGAGGAGTGAGGGTTGGGGTCCTCAATTAGACCTTTGAGGATGGCTTCCTCACTACCTCCATCTTCAATACTGTCCCAACCATTCATATTTGATGATGGGAGGTAATTACCAATAAAGCCCGCAAATGTTCTGTCAATGATGGATTCAAATAGGAACCCTGAGCCTGCATCTGGGAAAAAGAAA
>ML778306.1:71170-82164 GCA_009831015.1 Picea engelmannii
TCAATGACAACTCATTGATCCATCTTCATCTATGCATTCTCATCAAGGACAATACATATTATATTACATAAATAATCAGTCAATCAATCCTTTGACATCAATCAATCACTTGACATCAATCAATCAAACCATTGGCATCAATGACAACATGATCCAACACCTAGAATATATAATCTTTTTTTCTCTATTTTTTTTTTTAAATTAATACAAATAAAACCATATATGTACATTTTTTGGAATAATGTTCGATTTTCAATTTATTAATTTATATGTTAAATTATTATTATAAAATACATATTTATAAACTACATCTTTTTAAATCTCCAAAATTACATATATAAGAGTGTTTTCTAGTTAATTAGATTTAGAATATATAGTTGAGAAAAATTGTGAGAGTTTATTTCTAGAAGATTGATAATCATTATGACTAACTTTGAAAACCTACATGCCGAGATACCTAAATATAATAGAGGAAGGCCTAACAAATTAATCTTAGATAGTTTGCATGAATCTATAGAATCAATAGAAAAATGTTTGCATGAATCTATAGAATCAATAGAAAATCATAGAGAAGAGAGAGAAGCCAAACTTCAAAGTGAATTAGTAGAAATTCTTCAAAGTGAGTTAGTGGAAATGCTTGATAATAAATTTAGATCCTTCGAAGGTAATATTTAGAGATAGGTGGACAATAAACTATTAGGGTTTGAGACTCAACTACACAAAATGGAGGTTAGATTACAAGAAATAGAAAAAAACAACCAAGAACAAAAACAACCAACGAAGAAAGAAGAGGTGGATGAAAATAACAATGTTAGGGACATGATTAAAGAGATAGATGACAATCTAATTAACAATTTTGCCCTAAATAGTATGGAACACAATCTGAATATCAAAACTACCAAAGAGGAAATGAATATTCTCATAGAGTTAGACCATGAGCGTAATAAAAGAGCCTTGAACCTCATAATTTTTGGTATATGAAGAACAAAAAGATGAAGACACATTAGCAATAGTCAAGGAGGAATTAAAAAATAAATCACAAATTGAAACAATTAGCCTTATATAAGAAAAAAAGTTGGGAAAAATAATTGAAAATAAAGATAGGTTGATCTGGGTTATGGTAAGATATAATGCCCAAAAATATGACATATTTAGTAAAACTATGAGCTTAAAAGTGTATGGAATATTTATAAATGAATACCTCATTCCAAAAGTTCAAGTTAAATTACGGAAGGAGGATCAAAAGGTAAAGGAAGTCGGGAAGGAAGGAAAATGGGAAATAATTAGGAACCAAAAAGCTATTATTAGGGATAGACACCAAAAGGATAACACTAAATAGCAATTTGAGACACTTTGGATCCTTTCTTGCAACTGCTAGGGATTTCCTTGGAACAAAGGTCCTATATTAAGTTGGATCCCAAGTGAATTGATATTATATTTCTAGTTTAAACTTAGGAGCTTGAGAAATCTAAGGTCCCTAACATAGATGGATTTATATTTTGGTCAACATGGAACAAGAAGTCCTCTCGCAGAGGGGTTGGAGGCATAGCTTGTTACATAAGAACAAAAATTTCTCCTCACATTCATCTTCATAAAAAAAACCCTCTCAATCAGTTCATTTGGATGGATATTTACGATATCAATGCTAAGAATATGTGTATAGCAATTTGTTATTTTGCGCTTATTAATTCTACCTTTTATACAAAAAACAAATCTAGATAAAAATTGTACCTATAAAATTTTAGAACAAGATATTTACAGTATGAGAAATTAAGTTAGTATCCTCCTTCTAGGAGACTTTAATGCTAGAGCTACAATTGATGAAGCTATTATCTTAAGCAATGATTCCAACCCTAATCATCTGTGGCTAGACTAGGACCTTGTTTGAGCTAATAAATACAAGATAAATTCAGAAGACTTGACTGAGAATATATATGGTACTAAGCTAATCAAGATTTATATTTCTCAATATCTAATAATTTGTAATAGTCTAATGAAGTGGTCGAAATATAACCATATGACTTGTATCCATGGGTTGGGTAGTAGTGTTGTGGACTATGTGATATCAATATCCCTATTTATAACCAAATAATAAATTTTGAACTTTTAAATGACCATGAGCCCGACTCTCATCATAGACCTTTAACTCCAACTCTAAAATTTACCATGCAAAAAACCCCCTTGAAGATAACTTAGGTAACAAAATGAATCTAATTTTTGACAAAAATAAAGTTGATATCTTTTTAAGGGACTTAAACATGAATTAAATCTTCTATCATATAAAAAAATATTGAATACCATAATTTTACAACAATCCTCTTTAGATCCATAAAAAAATTCTCTATCAAAGTGTTGTGTAAAAAGAAGAATATAATTTCCAACCCTTGGTATGATAACGAGTGTAAACTTCCTAGTAAATCCATTAGGGATGCCTATAACGAGTCTTTGAAATATGATAAGATTAATAGATACAAAATCCTAATTAAAAATAAAAAAAAGGCACTACTTAAATAGAAAGTAAGAGAATGTTTTGCACCTTTCTAAGCTAGATCCAAAGAAAATTTGGAGGAAAATTCTAACTCGTAAAAACAAAGAAAATGCTATGATTCTCTCGACAGATTGGAATTCCTACCTTAAAAATCTTTACGAATCCTATAATGTCCTAGACAAAATTCCAAAAGTTTCTACAGAAGATGATGTTTTTTCTATAGAATACATAAAGTTTGGGGTTAAGTGACATGCAAATGGGAAAGCTAAGGACATCGAGAGATACCAATCTGAAATATTAAAAAATGGAGGGCCTATTTTGATCCCTCACATACACAAGCTCTTCAATTTAGTAGTTAGGTAGGGCTTCCCTAATATTGCACTCAAAGCCTCAATGTACCTATTTTTAAAAGTGGGGATAAAATAAATCTGTCTAATTATAGGACCATTATGATTAGCCCCATTTTATCCAAGCTATATGGAAGTATTTTGGAAAAGGAAAAAAAACATATGGCTAGAAATCCATGGAAAAGAGCTAAAGATCAGGCCGATTTTATAGGTTATCATTTGACTATGGACCACCTTATCATGCTTAGGATAATTGCAGAGCAGTGTTGCGACAATAAAACCAATATCCTTTATTGTTTCATTGAATTTAGGAAAGCTTTTAAAACCGTGCCTAGGACCAACCTTTGTAATAGGATAGAAGAGTTAAAATTTCCCTTCAGTCTAATAGCTACTATAGTAAGGTTGTATGCAAAATTTATTTCCAAGTTTAGGAGCATCGAGGGTTGGTTAGAAGAAATTAAATGAAATATAGGATTCAAGCAAGGTTGTCCCCTATCCCCTACCCTTTTTGGCATTTACATTAACAAGTTAGAATACTGTTTGGAAGCCACAGGTTGTATTGGACCAACTCTTTCTATTATTGTAATCATCCTTATTTTCTATGTTGATGATATTGTTCTTATGGAAAGTAATCCCTATGACCTTAGTAGGAAACTTAGAATCCTTAAGGACTTCTTCTCTAGTTCAAGTATGATTGTGAACATTGAAAAAATGAAGGTTATGATTATTGAATCCAACAAAATCACCTACGATGATTTTGTATATCACAATAATATCTTGGAGGAAGTGCCTTCATACAAGTATCTTGGAATTGATATTCATAACAAGTTCAAGTGCAACTATAGCATTGATAAAATGATAAATGGAGGGTGGAAAGATTATTATTGGCTTGAAAATAATTGTAAATTAGTAGACCTTTGGCTATGGGATAATAAATATCTCCTCTTTGAGAATATTGTCACTCATGTTATCTTATATGGATGTGAAGTTTGAGGATGTAGTATTTCTCGAGAATCCTATGTTGGTTGTGGAACTTGATTATCTTCCTAATTCATAGGTTTGTTTCAACCATGTTTGGACCCCATTCCCTAATGGGAGGGGGGGTGGGGCAGTTTTCCCCCTCATAATTGTCACCAGGGAGGGTGGCAAAAATTTTTGTAGCCCCACCCCTAGTGGGGGATTCGGGGGAAACTGGACCGTTCATAGTCAATTTCCTTGTAAAAATTCCCTTGTAAAATATTGTAATTTCATAGTCAATCTGGACCGTTCATTATAAGGTCACAAATCTGACGGTAGAAGTTATTTTAGGGTTTTTTTCCCTATAAGGAAACCCTCTTTTATGAGGGAATTGTATTGTGACTGTGTATGATTGTGATTATTGTATTATGAGAGATAAGACTGTGAGAGAAAGAATATGAAGTTACAACGGGTGTGTTGTAGGTTTTATCCCTTCATTTTGTTGGATAATAAAAAGAAAGGACCTAGAAATTTCTCTGGTGGACGTAGCCCACAATTGGTGAACCATGTATATCTATGTCTCTATTGTATTTTTTATCTTCTGTGTTTTACTTCCACATTTGTTTTATTTTATTTCTCCACGATCTTGTTTTTCTAACATCCTAGAGAAAGATAGAGCAGCTTCAAAATAATTTTATAACTTATAATCTCAAAATTAAGGGCAATACATCCTATCCTATCCTCCTCATTGAAGAGAACATTTCCCCCATTGAGAGCACAACTATGATTAGGTACTTAATGCACAAGAAAAAGAAAAACAACATGGATAACTAGAGGCTCACCAAAATTGCTTCAGATGCAAGCGAAAATCACCAACAACTCATGCGAGGATGACATAATGATGCCAAGTCTTGGCTAAATCATTGGGAAATAAAAGAAGAAGTTATTATGTATAATATTGATGATATTAAAAATAATGTACAAGCTAAATTTAAGGAGAATCTATGGCGCAATAAAGAATTAGAGGATAAAATAAAATTAATTTATTATAAGGAGGTGGTTAACCCTGAACTTGAAGATCAAAAGTATCTCTCTGTTTTGACTAGCATAAAGAAGAGAATCAATATTGCTAAAATAAGAACTAATTTCCATGAGCTACATAGTGAAACTGGGCATTGGACAATCCCCAAAACACCATGGAAAGAAAGAGTTCGTCACCTTTGTGACACCAAGATGGTTGAAGATGAAAAACACTTTCTCCTAGAATGCCCTGCATATATCCAAATTAGATCCCAATTTCCAAATATTTGTCACAATACCGACCTTCCTAACCTTTCACGTCATCAAAACTTTAGTGATCTTGGAATGCTTCTCTTAATGTTTTTCAAGCATCCAAATAACATTTTAAAGAAATCCGAGTAATCTCTAACTTTTCTTAAGATCCGATAGACCGATTTTGATCTCAGAGAATGTTAACCATCATCATCATCATCATCATCAATATTTTTAAAATTCAAATAACGTTTTTTTAAGAATTGAAAACAATTCTATAAAACATATTTAAAAACAACATTTACACTGTTTTTTTTTTTAATTAAATTTTATATTACAAATAATAAAATACATAAATAAATTAAAAAAATAATACTCCGCATTATTTAAAAAAATAAAATAATACTTCGCATTATTTAAAAAAAAAAAAATTTGAAATTTTCTATATAGATACCATGAACATCAATTTTTAATTACAAATGAAGGTCTCATTTTATAACCTGAAAAAAGTAATTAAAAGGATATGTCTTAATTTGAAAGGTGAAAGTCTCCTTTTATAACCCAACAATAGATAATTAATAGAATATGATTGGATTCCAAAGGTGGAAAGATTCACGGCCTTCAACTATGCTTTTGGTTGGATTTTTTTGTCGATTTTTGGTCGATAGTCTTTTCAACATGACCTTGAAGAGTTTTAAATTAATAATTGGTTTGATTTATTTTTCAAATTAATAATTGTTTTGATTTATTTTTCATGTTGTCATATATTATTTTGAATCTTCTGCAACATCATTAATTTGGAATTTATAGATGAATATTTTTTTATATTAAAAATATTGTATTTCTTTTAATGTTTATTTTCAATTTTGGTTTTGAAAGATTTTATTTTTTAATATAGATGATATGGATTTAGAATTTTCTTTCATATAAATGAAGTTTATTGACAATATATCGAATGCATATTGTATGGTGTATTGTTAGGTCAACATTGCTATTGTTGTTTTTGTAACTTAGTCTTTCAAAGTTGTATATTACAAGAATAACTTTTAAACAAAATAAATAATATAATAAGTTATTTATGAGGATGATTATTGTTTATTAAGTTCAATTTTGATCTTTCGGATCTATAAACTTAAATGATTTAGTTTGATTTGTTAACTTGTTTTATGATTGAATAAGTTGTAAATGAAATTTTCAATTTTTTTTTATGAGTTGCATCTATAAATTTAAATAATTTAATTTGATTTATTAACTTGTTTTATGATTGAATAAATTGTAAATGAATTTTTCATTTTTTTTTATGAGTTTAGTTTTATTACAAATGTTTCAAAACTTATATATAATGTTTTTTATATAAAGGAACTCAAGAAAAAATATTTTTCTTCATTTACATTAATTTTTTTCATAAACTTTATCAACTCTTTTATTACAAGGTATGCGAATTTGTTATTATTTTTACAATACTTATTTTCTTTTATGAATAAACAATTTTATTTTTATTTTTTTAATAGTTAATAAAGATTTTAAGTTATAATTTTTTTTTGGATCTGCACTATCTTTCTCTAGGATTCTCGAGAGATACTGCATCCCCAAACTTCACATCTATATAAGATAACATCAGTGACAAGATTCTCAAAGATGATCTTTTTCTTATCCCATAGCCAAAGGTCTACTAATTTACAATTATTTTCAAGCCCATAATAAGTTTTCCACCCTCCATTTATCATTTTCTCAATGCTATAGTTGTAATTGAGCTTGTGATGAATATCAATTCCAAGATACTTGTACGAAGGAACTTCCTCCAAGATATTATTGTCATATACAAAATCATTGTAGGTGATCTTGTTGGATTCAATAATGATAACCTTCATTTTGTCAGTGTTTATAGTCATACCTGAACTAGAGAAGAAGTCCTTAAGGATTCTAAGTTGCCTACTAAGGTCATAGGGATTCCTTTCCATAAGAACAATATCATCAACATAGAGAACAAGGATGATTACTATACTAGCAAGAGTTGGTCCAACACAACCTCTGGCTTCCAAACAATCTTCTAACTTGTCAATGTAAATGCCAGAAAGGGTATGTGATAGGGGAAAACCTTGCTTGAATCCTATATTTCATTTAATATCTTTTGACCAACCCTCAGTGCTCCTAAAATTGGAAATAACGTTCTCATACAACCTTACTGTAGTAGCTCTCAGACTAAAGGGAACTTTTAACTCTTCTAACTTATTCCAAAGGTTGGTCCTAGGAAACGTTTTAAAACATTTCCTAAAGTCAATGAAACAACAAAGGAGATTGGTTTTATTATTGCAAAACTCCTTTGCAATTACCCTAAGCATGATAAGGTGGTCAATAGTGGAATGATAACCTATAAAACCATTCTGATATTTAGCTCTTTTTCCATGGATTTCTATCCATATTCTTATCTTATTTTCCAAAATACTTTCATATAGCTTGGATAAAATGGGGCTAATTATAATGGTCCTATAATTAGAGGTATTGTTTTTATCCCCACTTTTAAAAATATGTACAATGAGTCTTTAAGTCCAAGATTTGGGAAGCCCTACTTGGCTACTAAATTGAAGATCTTGTGTATGTGAGGGATAAAAATAGGCCCTCCAATTTTTTAATATTTCAGCTTGGTATCCCTCAATGTCTTTAGTTTTCCCATTTGCAAGTCACTTAACCCCCAACTTTATGTATTATATAGAAAAAAATTCATCTTCTGTAGAAACTTTTGGAATTTTTTCTAGGACATTATAGGATTCATAAATATTGTTAAGGTAGGAATTCCAGTCTGTCAGGGGAATCATATAATTTTCTTTGGTTTTATGAGTCATAATTTTCCTCCAAAATTTATTAGGACCTAGCTTAGAAATGTGCAAAATATTCTCTTACTTTCTATTTTTTTTTATAAGTAAGAATTTATATATAAACAACCTTCAAAAAACCAGAGTTACAAAATTTGCCATAGTGTCATATTGTAATAACTCAATTGCCATAAGGGGAAACCAGTTCATCCAGTTGGTGTTAAGACCAAAATATCTATTAGTCTTACAGAAGCTGTAAACAAAGCTCAAAAATAGAAAACTAAAAGCTATAAGTAATAAACTAATATTGGTCGTCATGAGGCAACATACGGAGAACAATGATAAGTGGACCCTTGTGCTGGTCATACACTTGGCTTGTAGCCTGGCCATCCAGACGGAGAGGTGGAAAAGGTTGCTTGGTCCCAGGGATCCTCTTTGACAACTGCCCCCCTCCATTCCATATTCTCATGCGCGGCGGTGCCCGAGTCACCTCCTTCCTTTCCATCGTTGGGTCATGTGCCTCCCACTTCCATGGGCTCATGCATTCCCACTCCTACTGCAACGTACTCACAAGGTGTTTCTTCTTCTCTGGGCATGTATATTCCTCATCCATGGCCACATGCATGGACAAACCTGAGTCTCCATCTCCTGTGGGAAGCCCCCCATCACTTGAGTCACCTGCATGAGTGTACTCTGCTGCCCCATATACATCTGGTGTGAAGTGGAAGGCCCCCTGGAAGGTGGAGAGGATTTGGAGGAGCACAGAGGTCTTATCGTCCAATATCTCCAGTTGAAACTAGAGGTCATCCAGACCCTCACGAAGGTCGAAGACCAGCCCGTGGAGGATGGCAATGTTATCCTGCAATTGCGAGTTTGGGACTGAGTCTAAAAAGGAGTGTGGCCCCGGATGAGTTCCTTGGAGAAAAGGTGGTTCTGCCAAGGGTGGGTGAGTGGAGGAATTCTCTGGCACGCTAGGTGCACTGGCTGGTGATTTTGGTGGGACTTCAAGGGGCACCCATGATGAAGAGGCCAGGTCAAATATGGGTCTTATGTGAAAGCCCAATGAATTGTCAGAGAGAGCCAACCCTTCAAGCCAGGAAGAGAGAGGGGAGGAGGGGTCACTTGGCTCTTGTTCAGACTGAGACTTGGAGGAGTGTGAGGGGGATGAACCAGGGGAAGAGCCCGGGGAAGGTGTAGGTGCCAGATAGAGGACCAATTGAGGCTGGAGTGGTTTCCATGGTGAGCCTCGCCTTGGATTGCCTTTTTTCCTTGGCATTCTGACGACCTAGGGGGAGAAGGTAAGCGTAGGGGGAGAGCCTAGGTGCATAAGGACGAGATGGAGATATAGCCAGTTGCAGGGGAGCACAACAAAGGAGGGAGATTGGAATGAGGCATAGCTTCATGACTGAAGAAGGAGGCTCTGTCGCATGCGCAGAGTAATGGCATGTTCATTGAGCTGAGCCATGGAGGGGACAACATGAGAAGGCCAGGTGCACCAGGATTAATGGTGCCTGGATCGTCGTAAGTGAGATTTAAATGCATGGGGTTGGCAGTGGTGTTTTCCACACCTCAATCACATGACCATCACCATGTTGTCCGCCACGCGCCGCCTCCAAGTGCCATGTGTCCTGCACTATCACCCCATCCGGGGGCTCTTACTTTCTATTTAAGTAGTGCCTTTTTTTTCTTTTAATTAGAGCTTTGTATCTATTAATCTTATCATATTTCAAAGACTTGTTATAGGAATCCATAATTTATTTTCTATGAAGTTTACACTCGTTATCATACCAAGGGTTGGAAATTATATTCTTTTTTTTACACAACACTTCGATAGAGAATGTTTTTATGGAGCTAGAGAGGATTGTTGTAAACTTATGGTATATGTATTCAATATTTGTTTTAAATGATAGAATATTTAATTCTTGTTTAAGTCCCTTAAAAAGAGATCAACTTTATTTTTTTTAAAATTAGATGCCTTTGGTTACCCGAGTTATCTTCAAGGGGGTTTTGTGCATGGTAAAGTTTAGATTTGGGGTTAAAGGTATATCATCATAGTCAGACTCATGGTCATTTAAAAGGTCAAAAAATATTATTTGGTCATAAATAGGGATATTTGATATCACATAGTCCACAACACTACTACCTAGCCCATGGATACAAGTCATGTGGTTATATTTGATATTTCATCCACTTCATCAGACCATTACAAATTATTAGATATTGAGAACTCCAAAACTTGATTATCTTAGTACCATATATATGCTCAGTCAAGTCTTCTGAATTTATCTTGTATTTATTATCTCAAACAAGGTCCTCGTCTAGACATAGAGGATTAGGGTTGGAATCATTGCTTATGATAATAGCTTGTTCAGTTTCAGTTCTAGCATTAAAGTCTCCTAGAAGGAGGATACTACCTTCATTTCTCATACTGTAAATATCTTTTTCTAAGATCTGATAGGTACATTTTTTATCTAGATTGTTTTTTTGTATAAAAGATAGAATTAATAGGTGCAAAATAACAAATTGCTATATACATATTATTAGCATTGATATTGGAAATAACCACCCAAATGAACTGATTAAGACGGTATTTTTTATGAAGACGAATGTGAGGAGAAATGTTTGTTCTTATGTAACAAGCTATGCCTCTAACTCCTCCGCGGGAGGATTTCTTGTTCCATGTTGACCACAATATAAATCCATCTATGTTAGGGACCTTATATTTCTCATGCTCCTAAGTGTTATGGGATAAATCCGTAGGTGCGGACACTAACCGATCTCCCTAGATCCACCTGGTATCTAGAACAAAACAAGACATAATACTACACTTTCCCTAGATCTAGTCTATTGAATGAACTAAGAGATAAAGGGTTATGGACATACCTTATGAACGCTCTCCTTAGATCTCTGTTGTTCCAATCTTTGCTCCAATGCTCTCGTCCCGTTCAGATCACAACAAAACGAACCAATCAAAGTAAAGGCAGATTAACTTATTCAATGACTAGTCTATACATATGATCAAGGAATTATGTAATAAAGTGACATCATCTTTATGGGAAAGGGACATATTGCTGTATTGAATTAATTGAAAGTGAAACTTACAACCTGAGCCTTGAT
>ML778306.1:98438-109042 GCA_009831015.1 Picea engelmannii
ACCCCACCCTCAGATATGAGGTATAATATGTTTTCTCTAATATTACCCCCCACCCCATTATATGTTTTCTCTAATACTACACCCCACCCCCACCCTCGTATATGAGGGAGCGAGTGGGGGGTAATATTATAGAAGTAATATTATATGAGGGTGGGGGTGTGAGGTAATATTAGAGAAAACATATAATATGTTTTATCTAATATTAGCCTCCATCCCAACCCTCATAATATTAGAGAAAACATATAATATGTTTTATCTAATATTAGCCTCCATCCTCACCCTCATATATGAGGGTTGGGGTGGGGGTGGAGGCTAATATTAGAGAAGACATATATGAGGGTGGGGGTGGGGAGTAATATTAGAGAGAAATATATTTTTTCTCTAATATTACCCCCCACTCCCACTCTCATATATGCTAATATTACCCCCCACCCCCACCTTCATTGGGTGGGGGGTAATATTAGAGAAAAATATATGTCTTCTCTAAAATTACCTCCCACCCCCACCCTCATATATGATAATATCATCCCCCACCCCCGCCCTCATATATGAGGGTGGGTGTGGGGGGTAATATTACAGAAAATATATATATTCTCTAATATTACCCCCCACCCTATTGTTTCTCTAATATTACTCCTCACCCCCACCCTATATGAAGGTGGAGGTGGGGGTTAATATTAGAGAAAAATATATTTTTTCTCTAATATTACCTCCCACCCGCACCCTCATATATCTTTTTCTCTAATATTAGCCCCAACCCCCACTATCATATATAATATTATATGCGGGTGGGGGTGAGGGGTAATATTATAGAAATAATATATGCGTGTGGGGCATAATATTAGAGAAAAAATATATTATTTCTCTAATATTACCCCCCACCTACACCTTCATATATGAGGGTGGGGGTGGGGGTAATATTAGAAAAAAAAATATTTTTATCTAATATTACACTTCATGAGGGTAGGGGTGGTGGGTAATATTAGAGAAAACATATAATTTTATTTAATACTATATGTTTTCTTTAATATTTCCCCCCGCCCAAACCCCATAGGGTGGGGGGTAATATTAGAGAAAAACACATTTTTTCTTTAATATTATTCCCCACCCCCACCCTCATATATGAGGGTGGGGCTGGGGGTAATATTAGACAAAACATATATTTTTTTTAATATTATCTCCCACCCCCACCCTCAATATGAGGGTGGGGGTGTGAGTAATATTAGAGAAAACATATATTTTATCTAATATTACTTCGGGGTGGGGGGTAATATTAGAGAAAACATATATTTATATCTAGTATTATATGTTTTCTCTAATATCACCCCCGACCATCATACCACCCTCATATATGAGGGTGAGGGTGGGGGCTAATATTAGAGAAAACATATATTTTTATCTAATATTATATGTTTTCTCTAATATTACCCCGCACTCACACCCTCATATGGAGGTGGGGGTGGGGGTGAGGGGTCATATTAGAGGAAAAAATATGTTTTCTCTAATATTACCTCCCCCCCCACTGTCATATGAGGGTGAGGGTGGGGGTGGGGGTGAGGGGTAATATTAGAGAAAACATATAATATTAGATAAAAATATATGTTTTCTCTAATATTACCCTTCTCCACCCCCACCCTCATATATATATTTTATATAATATTATATGTTTTCTCTAACATTACCCTCACCCCCACCCTCATATGATATGTTTTCTCTAATATTACCCCCCACCCCCACCCTCATATATCATATATGAGAGTGGGGGTGACATATATGAGGGTGGGTGTGGGGGGTAATATTAGAGAAAACATATATTTTTATCTAATATTACCCGCCACCCTCACCCCCACCCTCATATGTCAGTGGGTGTGGGGGGTAATGATAGATAAAAATATATGTCTTCTCTAATATTACCCTCCACCCCTACGCTCACCCTCATATCATATATGAGGGTGGAGTGAGGGGTAATATTAGAGAAAACTATATGTTTTATATAATATTACTCCCCACCCCACTCTCATATATGAGGGTGGGTGTAATATTAGATAAAACATATATATGAGGGTGGGGGGTAATATTATATAAAGCATGTAGTTTTCTCTAATATTACCCCCCACCCCCGACTTCATATATATGTTTTATCTAATATTACCCATGGGGTTTGGGGGTAATATTAGATAAAACATATATTTTTGTCTAATATTACCCTCCACCCCAACCCTCACCCTCATACATATATGAGGGTGGGGTTGGGGGGTATATGAGGGTGGGGTTGGGGGGTAATATTAGAGAAAACATATAGGGGTATATGAGGGTGGGGGTGCGGGTGGGGGTGGGGATTAATATTAGAGAAAAAAATATGTTTTCTCTAATATTACCCCCCGCACCCACCCTAATATATATGAGGGTGTGAATGGGGGGTAGTATTATTAGAGAAAACATATATTTTTCTCTAATATTACCCCCCACTCCCACCCCCATATATGAGGGTGGGGGTGGGTGGTAATATTAGAGAAAAATATGTGTTTTTTCTAATATTACCTCCCAAAACAACCCTCATATATATATGAGGGTGAGGGTGGGGGTAGGTGGTAATATTAGAGAAAAATATATGTTTTCTCTAATATTACCCCACAACCCCACCGTCATATATCATATATATGACGGTGGGGTTGGGGGGTAATATTAGAGAAAACATATATTTTTCTCTAATATTACCACCCAACCCTACCCTAATATATGGGAGTGGGGATGAGTGGTAATATTAGAGAAAAATATATGTTTTCTCTAAGATTCCCCCCACTCCTCCCTCATATATTAGAGAAAACACATATTTTTCTCTAATATTACCCCTCACCCCCACCCCCACCCTCACACCCCCGCCCTCATATATGAGGGTGGGTATGGGGGGTAATATTAGAGAAAAGCCCTCATATATGAGGGTGGGGGTGGGGGGTAATATGAGGGTGGGGGTCGGGGGTAATATTAGAGAAAAATATATGTTTTCTTTAATATTACACCCCATCCCCTATATTTTTCTCTAATATTACCCCCCACTCCCATGCTCATATATGAGGGTGGGGGTGGAAGGTAATATTAGAGAAAACATATATGAGCATGGGGGTGTGGGGTAATATTAGAGAAAAAATCTAAGATTCCCCCTACCCCCTCCCTCATATATTAGAGAAAACATATATTTTTATCTAATATTACCCCTCACCCTCATCCTCACACCCCCTCCCTCATATATGAGGGTGGGTGTGGGGGGTAATATTAGAGAAAAACCATCATATATGAGGGTGGGGGTGGAGGATAATATTAGAGAAAAATATATGTTTTATTTAATATTACACCCCATCCCCTATATTTTTCTCTAATATTACCCCCCACTCCCATGCTCATATATGAGGGTGGGGGTGAGAGGTAATATTAGAGAAAACATATATGAGCGTGGGGGTGAGGGGTAATAATAGAGAAAACATATTGTTTTCTCTAATATTACCCCACACTCACACCCTCATATATGAGGGTGGGGGTAGAGGCTAATATTATAGAAAACATATTATATGTTTTCTCTAATACTACCCCTTATCCCAACCCTCATATATGAGGGTGGGGGTGGAGGCTAATATTAGAGAAGACATATTATATGTTTTCTCTAATATTACCCCCCACCCCCTTATATGTTTTCTCTATTATTACCCTTTATCCACACCCACATATGATATGAGGGTGAGGGTGAGGGTGAGGGTGAGGGTGAGGGTGGGGGAAATAATAGAGAAAATATCCTCATACATATGACGGTGGGGGCAGGGGAATAATAGAGAAAATGTTTTCTCTACTATTCCCCCTACCCCCACCCTCATATGGGGGGTGTAGGCTAATATAATAGAAAACATATTATATGTTTTCTCTAATATTACCCCCCACCCCCTTATATGTTTTCTATAATATTACCCCACACCCCCCACTCTCATATAATATGTTTTCTATAATATTACCCCCGACCCCCACCCTTATATATGAGGGTGGGGGTGGGGTGTAATATTAGAAAAAACATATAAGGGGGTGGGGGGTAATATTAAAGAAAACATATAATATATTTTCTATAATATTATCTTCCAACCCCACCCTCATATATGAGGGTTGGGATGGGGGTTAATATTATAGAAAACATATAATATTTTTTCTATAATATTAGCCTCCACCCCCACCCTCATATATGAGGGTTGGTTTGGGGGGTAATATTATAGAAAACATATAATATGTTTTCTATAATATTACCCCCCATCCCAACCCTCATATATGAGGGTGAGGATGGAGGCTAATATTAGATAAAACATATTATATGTTTTCTCTAATATTATGAGGGTTGGGATGGAGGCTAATATTAGATAAAACATATTATATGTTTTCTCTAATATTACCTCCCACCCCCACCCTCATATAATATTACTTCTATAATATTACCCCCCACTCGCTCCCTCATATACGAGGGTGGGGGTGGGGTGTAGTATTAGAGAAAACATATAATGGGGTGGGGGGTAATATTAGAGAAAACATATTATACCTCATATCTGAGGGTGGGGTTGGGGTGTAATATTAGAGAAAACATATAAGGGGGTGTGGGGTAATATTAGAGAAAACATATTATATAATATGTTTTTTCTATTATCAACCCTCACCCCCTTATATGTTTTCTCTAATATTACCCCCCACCCCCTTATATGTTTTCTCTAATATTAAACCCCACCCTTATTATATGTGTTCTATAATATTACCCCCCACCCCCTTATATGTTTTCTAAAATATTACACCCCACCACCACCCTCATATATGGGGGTGGGGGGCATGTTTTCTCTAATATTACCTCCCACCCCTACCCTATATGAGGGTGGGGGTGAAGGGTAATATTAGAGAAAACACTATTGTTTTCTCTAATATTACCCCCCACCCCCACTGTGATATAGTTGAGGTTAATATTAGATAAAACATATTTTTTTCTCTAATATCACCCCCCACCCCCATTATATCACGGGACTGGGGGGTAATATTAGAGAAAACATAATATGAGGGTGAGGGTGCGGTGTGTAATATTATAGGAAATAGATTACCATCATATATGAGGGTGGGTTTGTGGGGTATTATTAGAGAAAACATATATGAGATTAATATGTTTTCTCTAATATTACCCCCCACTCTCATAAGGGTGGGGGTTAATATTAGAAAAAACATATTATGTTTTCTCTAATATTACCCACCATCCTCATCTGCAACCTCATATATGAGGTACGGGGTGGGGGGTAATATTAGAGAAAACAATATTTTTTCTATAATATTACCCCCCACTTTATGAGGGTGGTGGTGGGGGCTAATATTAGAGAAAAAAATGATATGTTTTCTCTAATATTACCCCCCACTATATGAGGGTGAGGGTGGGGTAGAGGGCAATATTATGGAAAACATATTATTGTTTTATCTAATATTATCCTCCAACCCCACCATGATATATGAGGGTGAGGGTGAGGGTGAGGGTGGGGGTAGGGATGGGGGGTAATATTAGAGAAAAATATATGAGGGTGATGGTGGGGGGTAATATTAGAGAAAACATATTGTTTTTTCTGGGTAATATTCAATAAAAATATTGTTTTCTTTAGGTGGGGGGTAATATTAGAGAAACAAATATGAGGGTGAGGGTGTGGGGTAATATTAGATACAAATATTGTTTTCTCTGGGTAATATTACCTCCCACCGCCACCCTAATATAGTGGGGGGTAATATTAGAGAAAAAATATTGTTTTATCTGATATTACCCCACCCCCACACCCCCACCTCCATATATGTTTTCTCTAATATTACCCACTAACTATATGAGGGTGGGGGGTAATATTAGAGAAAATATATTCTCTAATATTACCCCACACCCCCACCCCAATATATGTTTTCTCTAATACTACCCCCAACCCCCACCCTCATATATGAGGGTGGGATGAGGTTAGGGGTGGGGGTAATATTAGATAAAAACATATTATAAGAGGGTGGGGATGGGTGGTATTATTAGGGAAAACATAATATGTTTTTTCTAATATTACCCCCCACCCAATGTTTTCCCTAATATTACCCCCTCACCCTCATCCTCATATATGAGGTTATGAGGGTGGGGGTGTGGGGTAATATTAGAGAAAAAATATTATATGAGGGTGGGGGGGGAGGGCGGGGGAAATATTAGGGAAAACATAATATGTTTTCTCTAATATTACCCCACACCCTCATATGTTTTCTCTAATATTATCCCCCACCCCATATGTTTTCTCTAATGTTAACCCCACCCCCACCCTCATATATGATTTTTTTTTTCTAATATTACCCCCACCCCATATGTTTTCTCTAATATTACCCCTCATCCCTAGCCTCATATATGAGCGGGTGGGGGGGAATAATAGAGAAAACATATAATATGTTTTCTCTATTATTCCTTATTTTGATTAGAGTAATATAAATAAAAATATATATAAACAAGATAAGGGCTCTTTTTACCTAGGAATTTTGTTATTTTTACATTATTATAAGTTATAAATTATAATATAAAAATAATAAAATAAAATAAAAGTTATAAGTAAAAGTCAAATAGATAAAAACATCAAGATATTTGTTTTATTAGAAAATTTTGATTTGGGCGTTATTTTTAATGACATGTTTATTTATTTATGTAATGTATGGCCTACCATTATAATTAATATTTGTATATGTATTATAATACAACTTGGATGAGCTCAATGGTTAAGAATATGTGTTTCTTGTTTGGAGGTCACAAGTTCAAATCGAGAGAGGTAGAGTATGTATACCTCTACAAACTTTAGTAGTCAAATCCTATATGACTTGGTGATATTAAAATAAAAATAAAATTTTATTTTGAAAATACAACATGGATTTGATTTTTGATTTGTTTTGATGAATAACATGTAGAACCAAACTCTTTAAAAAAAATGATGGTTCATGAAAAAAACAATTTTCCTGAGGGATCCCTCATTAGTCTACGTCTAGTGGATGTAATCATTAGTCACATTTTATAATGCTTATCGTGATAGTTACATGCCATACTTCTAAATAGTGTTATGTTTGAACTTAATATTTCACAATGACATGAATTAAAATAAGAGGAAAATTGATGAGGTTGAAGTTCATTTTTGCTTTATTTTTTATTTTATTTTACATGAAAATAAGAAGAAAATTGATGAGGTTGAAGTTCGTTTTTGTTTTATTTATTTTTTATTTTACATGAAATTGAAGAGAGAAGAATTTCGAAAGAAAAAGGAGAAATGATTTTAAATAAAAATGGTAAACATTAAAAAAAAATGGTTTTATGTTTTTTTTTTATTTTACATGAAATTGAAGAGGGAAGAATTTCGAAAGAAAAAGGAGAAATAATTTTAAATAAAAATGATAAACATTAAAAAAAAAAATTGATTATTTGAATGATATGTTTTTAGAATTTAAAATTTTGATATATTTAATGAATTTTAGAATTTAAAATTTTGATATATTTAATGAAATTGAAATTCAACTTCCATCCATTAATTAAAGTAGTTAGTACATGAATTTTTTTTATAACTTTAAATGTTTTATTAAAGTTAAACTCACATTCTTTATGCGGTTTAAATGTTTTATTAAAGTCAAACATTATTTAAATTCAATTTTATAAGGAAAAAAACACATTCTTTAGAGTAGTTAGTACATGAACATTCTTTATACCTTCAAATGTTTTATTAAAGTTAAAATTTTTATAAAATAAAACACATTTTTTATACGTTTAAATGTTTTATTAAAGTCAAACATTTATAAGAAAAAAACACATTTTTATAGGTTTAAATGTTTTATTAAAGTCAAACATTTACATTTATAAGGAAAACACACATTCTTTATAAGTTTAAATGTTTTATTAAAGTCAAACATTTTACTGGAAAACAAGCACTATAAATATCAGGAATCTTAAATCAGTGGTTCATAATGCTTATGCAATAGCCAATATAATACATCAATTCATTACACATAATTCAAACATTATTCATTAGACATAAAGGTTGTTATATGTCTTTATCTCTATGACTTTTGAGAGAAGGTTTCCATAGGACATATAATTCAAATGAAGTAGAATTCATTATCTTCTCCTTTTTAAATAGAAATCAAATGTAATTTCAATGAGCAAAACACTTTTCTTGATTTATAAGAGAAAGTGGATATGGGATAGCACCATTTCCACATAAAGAATAAATTGATATAAAATATTTTTATATGTTAGAATAAAATATCTTGAATGGACACAATTCTCAAAGTACTAGGGAGATTGTTAATCATCTATCGTGATTTACTTTACAATTGGATTTTCATAACATATTGAAATGGCTTGCATCTCACATCATTGCTTTACCTTCAACTATAGTTAAAATTGTATGCATGACGTTTTAATGAACAGTGAAAGGTATTGAAGGTGTGAGTAAAGACATGTTGTGAGGTACCACTTCATAGGCATTGATTGAATTGATAGATTATGATTGATGTAAATATTTAATTTAAAAATTAGAAATATAAATGTTATGATTCTCTATTATAATGTTTATTTTATATATATATATATATATATATATATATATATATAAGTTTTTATTGTTTTCATTTTATACTTTTACAGTAATTGCTAGTTTATAATTTATTTTAATTAATATTTTTGAATTTACTACATTAAAAGTATGCATTTTATATAAAATTAGAATAGATGAGATGTATAACGTATGTAATGTATTTTTAAATTAAAATGTTTTATGAAAAAATTAAATTAATAAAATGAATTTAAAATATTTTGATTATAAGAAGATTTACATTATCATTAAAGTTATTTTATTTTTTCATCTAACCAAAGAAAACTATTTTTATATATCAAGGTGTGGAGATGTACATAAAAATTACTTAGTTGTTGGCTTGCCGTTAGGGAAACCAAACCAACAATAATGGAGAAGATTATATGTTTAGATTGTTTGCACTAAGTTTTTTAATAAAAACAAACTTGCATAACTATGAATAACTTGTATAACTTATTTTCATAACTTGTATAACGTATGTAATGTATTTCTAAATTAAAATGTTTTATGAAAAAATTAAATTAATAAAATGAATTTAAAATATTTTTACTATAAGAAGATTTGCATTATCATTAAAGTTATTTTATTTTTCCAGCTAACCAAAGAAAACTATTTTTATATATCAAGGTGTGGAGATGTGCATAAAAATTACTTAGTTGTTGGCTTGCCGCCAGGGAAACCAACAATAGTGGAGAAGATTATATGTTTACATTGTTTGCACTAAGTTTTTTAATAAAAACAAACTTGCATAACTATGAAAGGAAACTGAAGTTCTTTCTATCCTAATATTGTCATCCCCTAAATTGTAGAAAAAGCTTCCTAGAAATCCCAAAATGTAATACATTCAAACATACTAAGTGGGAGAGAGGCCACATGCCCCCTTTTGGAGCTACTGGTCCCGAGGTTGAGAAGCAACTCCCTTTTGGGTAGCACCAAGGAGGTCCTCAACATCCAAGTGAGCCCAAATGTGTTGGAGTTGGTGATGCATCTCATACAATTATTCCTATATTGCCTCACGATCATCATCACTATCTAAAATAATTTTTCTCAAAAACGTTTTTATATTTCAATAAAGATCAATAGTTTTGAGATACTTTGTATCCCTTTCTCTAGAGCTCCCCAAGTATGGTACCCAACCACCAATCTCCATGTCAGCATCCCAGTCATGGAGGGAAGTACTCTCCTAGTGCAAAACTACTTCCACTATAGCTAAATCCTCCTAAATACGGGGAGGGATTTCCTCTATGAAATCTCTAGAAACTTCCTAGGTTGAAAGCATGACTGTCGGGCTAGGAGGCTATGGGATGATAGTGTTGGAAGAGGAGGAGTCTGGGGGTCGACAACAAACCCTCCTATAACCTTTATAGTAGCCTCGAGTTAGTGACATGTTCACAAACCAGAGCATAAGAAAAATAGTAGGCATGTGGAGGATGAGAATCAACCCACTAGAGGGAAGATCCCGAAAGATCCCTAGCTTTCATTTCTTTCCAATTATAAGACATAATCAAGAAATCACTCCCACTTAGAATAATAATTTCCACTATATGAGAATTCCACTCTCTCGAATGATACTGCATAATGAAAAAGGTGTCCCATGCACTGCAGTAATAACCATTAACTGTAGTCATTTCTATTGCAGAGCCAAGATACAGGACGATCAAGACCAATGAATAACCCTGCATCCATCGAGAACCATCACACAAATCGACATTTCCATAATCTTGATTATATGCGTGTGAGATTGTTTGGAATGATGTTGGACATATAATCAATCACCATATTTCTCGGAAGGGCTTTCATGTCTACCTGGCATGTCCCTATCACCCCATCCAGGGTCATTAAAGTTATTAAATTAACATAATCGTTAAAATGTATTCATCAATAAAATAGAGAATAATATTATTTTCGAAAGAACCAAACCAATTTAATAACCAAGTTAATAATCATGGAATTTGAAATTAATACTTT